>OZ012644.1:7666658-7979829 GCA_963942575.1 Priocnemis perturbator
TCAAAGTACCGTCATCAGAATACCCTCCTCCGTTCCTTCATTTCAATCAGCTCTCTTCCTCGGACTCTCATCCAGCTCCACTCACTCCCGCATCGCTTTCGAGCGCCCTCGTCCGAGCACGCGTTTTCGACTCTCATCGCGTTATGTTAAACGCATGCCTTTATTCCTCGGGATCTTTATTCCGGCCCGAATGAATAATGGCCGCCTTCTTGCGGCGGGCATAATAATTCATTGCGTAGCGAGCCGCGGCACAGATTTATCAGGAACGTGCAGCCCGTAAGTACGCATTGACACTCAGAAACGGTCGCTTAATCAGGGATATCGTAGCGATAATTTATTCCCGTGCCCGCCGAGACATCCGCTCGCATTTCCATTAGACTTCTCGCCGCCTTCTCTCGTTTCTTCGCGCACTTTCACGACGTCCCTCGACGACGACGGTAAGCGCGCCAAGGTAAATGTTGCTCGCACGGCTTGTCCCGATAATGGCGAGCAGCGTCTTTGTTACTGTTCGAATTAAAAGCCGTGCTTGTTGGCTCGCGACCGCTGACTCGCTTTGTGCCGAACCGGTCTCATACGTCGCGGTTCACCGTTCATAGACCAGTTTCCCGAGCGTAATTACTCCGAGAGCGAACGTGCGCTAGCGCGACAAGATTCATGTCCCTTCGATGCCTCGATGCCCGTCGATGTGCTGGAGGCCTTACGCTCTAGCTACTGCCGACCGGTCAGCGACGGAATAAGACGCATTGCCAGGAGGCGGAAAAGCGGCCCGTTAATTTGCCACGAGCGGGCCCGTATCATTATGAGCTAAATTACGATCGAACTGTGGCGCGACAGAAATGCGGGTCGATGATGCGGTGCGTCCATCATCCGTCCTGGACATTAGGGCGCCACATTGAACGAACGTTCGGTCGCGGAGGGGTCACCGGCCAGCGCTCTATCGGGGTCCGCACACTCGGACGGGCTTCTTCAAAATCTCCACTCCTCCTCCCCACATTTCGACGAGCCGAGCCCCTAGCCTCCGGAGGGACGCGCTTCGAAATTGATGCGTTAGACAAACAGCGCCGACGAGCTCTCGTTCGGCAATTAATTGCAGGTAGGATCGTTAATGCCGCCTAATTTCGCCGAGGGGAGTTTTCTATCGTCCGCGTATCGACGGCCACGGGTCGCTGGTCGCTGGTCGCTGGCCGCTGGTCGCTGGCCGCGGGCGATCGCCGACTCTTATGATTCCCCCTTTCAAAGCGGCGGTATCGCGGAATAAAGAGTCGGCTGAAAGAGCGGCTGAAAGAGTGGCTGAAAGAGTGGCTGAAAGAGCGGCCGACGAAGAGAGGCGATAGTCAAAATTCCAGCCAATAGTATCGTCGACTTGCACTCATCGTATCATTCGCCGGTGCCGCGATCGCATCCGATCGTCGGCGCACCAGGAAAAAGGGAATCAAAGGGAACTGGAGGGCGAAAGGGTACGAGGGCCAGGGGTTGGAGCGACCTGCTGCGGGGGCGGGGGCGGGGGCGGTCTAGGCAGTTCAGAGGACCGATGGACTAAGAGAGGGACGAGGGGGGCACGGAGAAGGGTGCTGCTCTGCGCTAGGTGGGAAGCCGGCCGAAGGGGAAAGGGTGGCCAACGGGGGCCAGCAACCCCTTTATAATCCGGCAAAATGCGAAACGCGCGCGCCATTTTAATCGAAATAGGTTTTTGCCCCGAAAAAAAGTTCGTATTTAGAGAGAACGAAATGAGTTCACCTCCGGCACGATGAAAGACCGATAAGCATAGCTGATTTATACGAGGCACGACCGAGCCGAACCGAAACCATTCGTTCGTTCACTCGTTCGTTCGTTTCATTCGTTCGTTCGTTCGTTCGTTCGTTCGTTCGTTCGTCCGTTCGTTCGTTCACTCGAATCGAACCTTCCCTCGCCATCCGGCGACATCCCGTGACTGCGTTTACGTAGATATATACGCTCCCGTGCATCTCACCAAACACGCGCACGTGTGGGTCAATGCGCGGGACATACGTACGTAACACGCACACGCAACGGTCTTACGTATGTTCACGTATATATCATACGAGTATGCGTGTGCATACACGTCGAGATCGCACTTCCCCGTAGTGGGCTGGTGGTGTGGTGTAGGTGAGAGTCGTCGGTATGTCGGGCCACGAACTCAGAGGGGTAGAAGAGGAGTGGTAATACCAGCGGGAGACAATTTTCAATTTTATTCGACGAACGGGAGCGAGAGCCTGCCGTCCCGGCTATTTTGAAACTAACTGGTTATCCGACCGTCGTCTACGCAAACAGATGAGCGTTGATTTCGTCGCTCGCGCCGTTCAATCCAGAAGTACGGCTCGTCACGGGAGTTGCAGAAAGATGGTTACGTGTGGGGCTGCGCAACCGCGAGAGAGAAGAATTCG
Source organism: Priocnemis perturbator (assembly GCA_963942575.1). NCBI lineage: Eukaryota > Metazoa > Arthropoda > Insecta > Hymenoptera > Pompilidae > Priocnemis > Priocnemis perturbator. The sequence continues at coordinate 7,669,061 of OZ012644.1, forward strand.
AACTGCGCTGCAGGACGAGGGGGTGTACTAAAAAATATCAGGACCACCACCGGGCAAATATTTATATGTCTTTCGAACGGGGATTGTCGTGTTCAACCGTCTCTCTTCATTTGATAAATTGCACGCTTCGACGGTCAGCGGGCTCCGAATCTGTGACAAAAATGGACTCGCTGTTGTTCGCATCTCGATCGACATCGCGGCACAACATCGGTATTATTTCACGCACCGAGCGCTACGTCACCTTAAAAGTCAACAATCTATTTCCAGTGCGGAGTATCATCTAGGCAAAATAAAGTCTTTTTTAACACTTCCCACTTCGCACAGTAAAATTATTTTGAACCCGTCTGCACACGTTATGTCAAGCTACACTCAGCATTGAAATCTCGAAGAATGCATGGAAAGGCAACCAATGCTTTTCAAGTTTCATCTGACGTGGCAGTTGATGTATAAACTGATCGTTAACTTCCGTCACACAAGCGCGGTTCTTATGGAACGGAAAAGACCAACGGCGGCAGTGGTATACAATTATGCGATGATTTGCGATAACGATTTAATCAGCCCGTCCTTGACGAGTTCGCGCTAAAAACTCGAATTCCGATGCATTCGGGGAAACAACGAGAAGCAACAGGAAATAAACCGACTCGACGGCTGATGATGATCGCGCTCGTTGCACGATCGAGTCTTCCGTTCGATGACCTTGGGGATTGCGCTCCACCTCCCCCGAAAGCCAGTGCGGAGGGTGCGAAAATAATAACAATGCCGTTCCCCTCGCCCCTCGCCCCTCGCTCGTGCAAACGTGATGCGGTTTGGTCACTCGGCTCGTTTTGTTTCCCATTCCCGCCACTGATTTCCGATCGTCCCCGCTACTCATTAAAAAAGGAAGACGGAAAATAAATTCCGCCCGACGAAGAGGACAAAAGAATCCTTCCCGCCTCTTCTATTCCACGCTCGGCCTTTACCTCCTCTTAATGTCTCGTCCTTCTCTTTTCCGATTCTTCCCTCTTGCAATACGCTTCCCATCCTTTTTCTTCTCTTTGCACCGTTTCATCTGTAGAGGGACCAACGCGCGCACACACGAGTCCCATGACAGATCGCTCCTGTAAGCGGAATTTAGGTGTGTGCGTGCATGTCAAACTGACGTATGTACACGCGCGTCAGACTTTCTCCTCGTTTATCGCTCGCTCGTTCCGCGTACAAAAGTACATTTCCTTGCACTTGGTCGAAATGGAAATATCGCGAATCGATAAGTGGCCTTAGCTCAGAAATCATTCGCATAACTTACGGAGTCGCCGAGGAGTTTGCATCAATTGCGGGGAGAAAGTTTAATAGAAAGCGGAAGGGAGAATGTAAGAAACTGAAATTGGTACAGGCGACCACGGCTAGATTCGTAATGAAATCTATTCGATGATGGACGTTGACGAAGGTCTTAAACGAGAGCCGGAGGTTACTGACGCCTCTTAATTACCGGAATACTTTGAGCTCCGATGACACCCGTAAACGAAACGGTCACGTGTTTGCCGCGTCATCACGACATTCCGCCGATTTTATCGTACAGGTGCTAACGAAATATGCTGCCCGAAAATGTACGTGGACGGCGAGTGAACTTTTTCGCGCCGCTCTTACGGAAATGATAAAGTCAACACTGAGTGAGAGGGAGACGCCAGCGCGGGGAGAGAATTGTGTGGAGAAACGTTAGAAACATTCGACGCTTACAATTAGTTAGGGCAGAGCAGAGGAGAGGAGACAGGAGGAACGAGACGAGACGCTAGAAATCCGAGCTATTCGCCATTGAACGGCGACTTGAACTTGGCCGCCAAGTTAGAAGTTTTCTTGTTGGAACGGCACCTCCATCGTCGAGAGCGAAAGCTCACTCGTCTATTTCTAGCGTCGCGACGCCCCTTTCTTCCTGCGTCTCGACGCCGATGACGGGCAACGACGTCGCCCGGCGAGTCACTGGGTTAAACGCACTCTGCCGTCACTTACGTCTCTTGAAATATTATTCTCGATGTAATTATACCGTCTCGCCTCCTGTCCAGCGAGAATCGCGCGCGGTAAATATCAATTCTTCATCGACGATCGTTTACGTGATAATCGATATAAATCACTATTTCCGCCGAGGTAACGACTCGCTGAAATTTGACTCGTCTGCGCTCGACGAGCGTCGACATCTCTCCAATTTACGACATGACAATTTTTCACCTGACAGACTATTTCTGCCTGCCATATAAGATTGGACGTGGATAAGACTCGAAGAGGATCGGTCGTCTGCGAACGAGTAGCGCGAGGCATTCGAACGGCGCGGCGCGACGGTAGGATCGACGGTTAAACGCGCGAGGAATAAATTTGACTGGCGCGGCGCGGCGCGGCGCGGCGCCGGCCGATGAAAACAGTAAATGTCATTTAATCCCCCTATCCGCGCATTTCGATTCTCCGGCTGGCGCGCGGCGCGTTTGATAGTCTCGATCGGGCTCGATGATTCTCGGCGTCTCGCGCACATTCGCTCGATCACGGCTGCGGAGAAAGAGGAAAGCGAAGCACCGCGGCGAGCTCGCCGGTCGCGCCTACAAACCCGGTTATGAATATGCATTTTCCTCCGTTAAGTATGTGCAGATTGCGGCGTGATACAGTCCACGGCCGTTCATTATTGTCGGCAGCAGCTACTCGCCAGGCAACGCCGGTCGTCGCGACGCAGCTGCAAATTCGTCGAGCCCGCGGACGAAATTTCGTCCGGCAATTAGTGTCCGATAGATGACGACCCGCTCCCCGCACACGATGCCGTGTTTGCCCACGTCTTCCTCATCGCGTCCTCTCTTTTTTTCCGACGTATACGCGGCCCGCTGCACAAGAGGACTGCACATGACAGTCGGTAGAATTTTTACGAGAGGCCAAACGAGATGCGGACACACTTTTATTTCGCCGATTCGTCAAGTTTGTAACGTCGAAGCGACGGGGGAGCGCTGGAGTTTGCGAGATTAAGTAGGAGACTGTGAAGCGCGCAAAGTTTTTGCGCTGAAAGGCCGATCGGAATCCATCCGTGAGGCAACGATTATGCACGCGGCGAGGTGCACGACGCTTGCCAAAATCGGTAGGGGGGGCTGCCTGGCTGGCTGGCTGGCTGGCTGGCTTAAAGCAGACTCAATTGAAAGCGGTTGCTCGCGGTTCGATACTTATTCCGTGCCAAAGTAACCCCAACCAGCGTAAGCGGCCGCTCTTCCATCAGAGAGCTCAGTAAATAGGAATAAACGAGGAGGAAAGGGAATAGAGGGAAGCGGGGCACATCCGTTCTCTTGTTTGTAATTATTCATGAACAAAGGCTTTGATAATTGCGCTGCTTGATTGCACACTCGTGTACCGATGAGCGGCCAAGTCTTCTGTAACGTATGGAAATGAATGCCATATTTTTATTGTCGCTGTATTCGCGGCGCTGGGAATAATTTGAGGAACGTGCCTGGGGGTAACCGTAATACCTTTTAGCGCGGAAACGAAAACAGATTTTCTCCCTTTTCTCGTACCACCGGTAGAGTAATTTCGATTGCACAACGAATCACGTCCCGTTACCGACGAACGACGAATTAAAGAATTATGACAAAAAGAGGAGATGATGCGTACTTGTCGCGACGGGCTTTTTATAATTTATCCTTAAATCGTCTCGTTTGCTCGTCGAACGAGCCAACATTTTACAAATCCCGCGGCGGTCGGCGGGCATACGCGCATTGCAAATAAATTCGCGAGCAAGCTCGTCGATGTGATATCTCTCAACGTCCGGGCAAAGTATGTTGGCGGAATAATTACGGAGCTGCATTAGCGCGTCGAGCTTTGCGCGCGTTTTGTTGCTCCGATTAGCGAAACACGCGCGCTCGCGACTAATGAGGAAGTGGTCTTTGAGATATCAAGGAGCGGAATAATTGCCGGACAATTAACGTTACGACGTTTTGTTTTTCCTAACTCTATTCCGGCGTAATGTCGGCGCGGCACGGCAACCGCGCGGAAAGCCATACGCGCACAATGTCGGGCTCCCTCTTTATCTGCCTCTCTCCCTTCCTCAATCTCTTACGCGCTCAAGCCACACGCGCGCTCGCGCGCGCGCGCATGTTCGCGCTGTCTCCATCTGTCTCTCCTACCATTGCGATCCAACGGCGGAGCTTCGATCGCTATCCGGCCCGATAATATCGCTGCGAAAGAGTCCGAGAGTGGGAGAGTGGGAGCGCACGTGTTCTAATTACGGGCGTGCAATTTGTGCGTGTCCCCTTTTGTCGTCGTTGCGAGAGAGTTCGAAGGGCCGTCGAATCTTTCCCGTCACGCGAGACACAGCCGTGGCATCGAGATAAGTAGTTTAGTTGTACGCGTGTTGCCGCAGAACGGTGCTCAGGAAGCGCGAAAGCACGACGACTACGACGACGACGACGACGACGACTGGCAGTACGATGGCCGATGAGGGGAGAGAATCGCTTGAGACTCGTCAGCGAGCAACGAGATGTAGAAAGGGATGAGACAGGAAAGAGAACGAGCGCGTACGAATGGTGGGGACTGGGGGGTTGTGGGGGAGAGAGAGCATTAAGGGGGTCGCTGAGACGAGAAGGATGCCAAAGGGGTGGCTTTAGCTGAGGGCGGGAAGGGGTCGCGACGACGCTCACCCTCTCGTTCTGCAAACAATGCTCCATATCGTCTCCATAATGAACGTGGGTATAGGTACATGCATGCTCGTCCCCTTGCAGTCCTAGTAATAATGAGCACGCAGATTATGCGTGGTGATTGGTGCTCGATATACCTACCCTCCGGAAAGGAAAGAGGAACGCGGCCGTGGAGATTTGCGCCGGGTGGGTGGGGAGGCAGCATGTTAAAAGGGTGCGAGAAGATCCCGGATGGATACAAACGAGTACGTAGAGTCGCTCATAGAGATGTCGGGGGAGGGGGAGGAGGTGGACTCGTTGGAACTTAATCGGCGACTACCCCGATCGACGACGATACGTCTCGTTTTGCTATTCCGCTCCGCTGGAAAATGTCTGAACGTTGCCTCGCGATTATTGTCATCGTCACTGCCGAGAACAGAGAGACAGAGACAGAGACAGAGAGAATGAATTGAAAACGCTCGCGCAAAGTGGAGCGAGTATGAAGAATTCCCGAAGAACGATCTTCCACGGCAAACAGTGCGCACTAGAAAAGTTACGTTTTTTTTTTGCTCTCTTTTTCGACAAATTCTCCGATATAAGAAACAACGCCGGCAACGGCTTCACTGGAGCGCGACAAAGTGTACGGATGTCAAGTCCGTATTTACAGATTCCCGGTCGATACGACCCAACACCAGCGTGAATGCGCCAATTAGAGTATCGAAGGATTCCACCGGCACCGCCGAAACTCCGGAGATTCCTGAAGGACCTCGACGAAGGTATTTGTCGGAGCGTCGTGCTTGCGGTGCTCGTTCGAGTAACGATTCGATTCGAGACTACGGTTCTGAATTCACTGTCCTCCCTGTATTGTCCGTCGCGCCTGTTTACACATTTGACCCGGATTGTCGGAGCAAAGTCCATGCCTCCCTATTTAGACACAATCGAACTTGATTAAGAGCGTCCAAATTATCTTGGCAAGCGGCGAAAGAAGAAAAAGTCGGCGGACTTGTCGATATGACAAAATCACGAAGCCGCCCCCTTGGCCCGCGAACACTATCGATCGTCCGGAATTTAAATCTCTCCCCGCCCATTCGTTCTCGGTATAGCTACCTGAATACGTGCAACGCCATCCTCGCGTCCAGTCTTTCTCCGGCGCGGCGAGATGCCGCTTAAACAACCGGCGCTGCGGTGGCACCAGTTTTTTTTCGCATTATAAATTCTCTGCTTCGGACAGCCACCCCGTACGGTGGGCAAGCCCCCTTCGACCCAGCCCGGACCACCGTCAACCCTCCCTGGTTTCCACGCTTTTGCCGACGACGACACATCTGTGCTCTCTCTCTCTCTCTCTTTCTCCCTTTGCTGCGTACGCACAGTCACCTATGTGTAGGCGTTTACTTATAAGTGTATACGTAAATGCAAGCACGCGATCAGGCGCGCTCACACTCTCGCACGAGAATACAAGCATCGAACCGACACAGAGACACATAGAGAGAGAGAGAGGACACTCGAGTCGCGTGATTCGCACGTGAACTCGAATTCACGTTGGTCGTGCTGAATTCGTGGGTGGTTAGATCGTCGTGTGGATCGGAGCCTTGCAGCGGCGCGGAGGGTGGTATAGCAGGAGGTGGGATTGCCAGGCTGGATTCGGTCTGATTGAAGTCAATACTTTCCCGACGTTTGGAATGCACACGCCCCTGGCACATACGTACGTAGCTACGTACGTTCGCCCGTTCACTCGTACGTACGTGTACGTACGCCGCCACGTAACCCCTCTCGTTAATAATATACGCGGAAATCTGATTATTTTTCTGCTTCCCCGTTTTAATTTTGAACGATTTTTTCCACCCCCCCTCGCCGGCCGATGCCCTTCTCTATGCATCCCTCCAACGGCGGCCCCCTACCCTTGCCCACCCCCGACTCTGTCGTCCGTGCGGCTCGATGTTTTTTTCGCGGGGTGAGGTCCGATTGGTCGGCGTCCGCTTCCAGTGGGTTGGGAAATGAAAGGCCGTGGATCTCTCTTGCCTCCCTCGCGAGGCGGCCCCGTACGTGTGTGCGCGCGTATTAACGCACCTGCGTACGTGTGGGAGCGTGCTCGTGGTCGTGGCCGAATGGGCGCTTGTCGTCGCGCGGGGACACCGGCCGCACACAGCACACAGCACACAGCACACAGCAGCCGCACACCAACGACGGACCCAGGCCTTGCGAACGCCTAAACGTATGGCTAAACGCGCGCGTAAGCGCGAGGGGCGAGTATTTACTGAACGCGCCCAGAGAGACAAACACGTTTGAACGCTCGCGCCGGCTCACACCTAGGCTCTTCGAAGGCTTCTTACACGCTCGCCCGTTAAGACTTTTCACGCGTGGGAGAGCAACTTTCACTCTCCCGCACGCTGTTCTACCGTCGCCGAAACCTTCGTCATGTTCCATTAATGAGATAATGACGAGTCTAACGAGGATCGTTAATGGGCATGCTTGACGTGCGTCGTTAATCGCGTCGATGCCTTATCGTACATCTTTTCCGCTTCTTTCACTCCTCGCACGCCTTCTTACCCATTGACCGGCAACGTTCGATCGTTCGCGTACAGCCATAGTCCAACGAGATCGCCGAATCTTTTTTCGTAACGACCGGTTGTCAATGATGAACGACAAAGACAGTTATTGCGGCTAATTGTCGGAGGCGCGCCGTCGATGGCGACCCGTTACATTTCTGCCGTATCGCGTCAGAGCACGATATTTCGACACACACACACACACATACACGCACCGATTGGGAATGTTAAAAGATCGAAAGAATTTTGATGAAACCCACCCGAGCACGTCGGGCCGGCGAGAGAGCGTGCCTTTTAATAGTTCATCCCCGTCGGGTTTTTTTTTTTTAACCGGTACGTTTCGGTCCGCGGCTGGACACAGAAAATATATATCTGTTGAAAAAGTAAAGTGACCGCCGTACGGTTGCCACCATACGAACGGATGGATCGTCGGACGGATGGACGGACAAATGGAACGGGAGGGTCGACGGCTTGCCCGACACAGCGCGTGGGAGCGACAGAGTCGGAGAGACGGTGGGGAGGGAAAAAGGCTGACAGAGAGGGTCGAAGAGACCGGAATTATCTTTCCTCGTGCATGTTTATTTTTCGCGTGATTACAAACGAAGTTAATCTGAATCGAACGAAATTAATTTTATTGCCAGTCGAAAAAAGCCATCGCCGTCTACTTGTCCCACGATCTTTCCTTCCCGCTTTTTTCGCCGTTCGCGTCGCGTTCGCTCCTACTGCCGATGCAGCGGCAGGCCATGCGCGCGTCGTTTCAGACCGTCACCGTCGGCAGAAAGCTAGCAAACGATCGGTTTATCCGGAAAAATAAAGAGGAACGCGAGCCGGTAATTAGGTGGCTACGATACTGGCGGCCTTAAATGCCCGCACGATTCCTTTAAACGCGGCTCCGATCTGTGTTTGACAGGCACGCGTGTTCAGCGAATAAAGTTCTGTCGGGCCGTCCGACTATTCCGGTTTTAACGTGGATAAATCAAATCGGCGCGGCGGTTTGAAAGGACTCTAACGGGAAGTGTTAACAAACATATCGAGGAACGTTCGGGAAACGTCAATGAGTAACGTTAAAATGTAATAACACGGCGCATCGCCCGCGTCAGGGCAAACACAGGGCTATTAACAAATTGTTACCGCCACCAACGAATGGTCGCGTTCATGCACGGTACCTACACTTCTACGCTGCCAAAATACGCACACGCGCGACGACCGCGAAAGGTAGAACGCAACGAGGAAATTATTATTTTCGATCGGCCGCGCGACTCGGTCGAACGATGATGCGAAACAGTCATCGAGAAAGTGATGAACTCGAATTCCACCCTGATTACCCGTGCGCGCTCCATTAACTCGAATTTCGTGCGAGCCAATCGACCGTACTCGCGTCATCGCGTGTGTAGCCCTTTCGAATGCACGTCCTTCCCGCAATTATCGATGTATGTGGGAGCATCGCGGCATGCCGCCTGTGCCTGTCGTCCGATGTAATCTCGTCAGAGAAAATACATCCACATTCTTCCGAGCAGCGCGAGGAACGTAACAATTACGGGCTATTGTTCGCGTCGCGACGACAGTCTTCATTCGTAAACTGTTCGATATCGCTCCGCTTCTAACAAGGTACGCATCTCGTAGACACGCGACATTTAGCGCAGCCAGAGCGATTGAACGCGACGCACGTGTTCGCCACGCGATGACGCACGTTACACGCGCTACTCAGTTTAACCTAAATCGCGAGAACGCGACGTATAAACCATTATGCATTAAGCGCGCTAATTAGAGTGGCTTCTAAGCAGATGTATTAACGAGCGCGCCTGACCGACTTCCTATCGGACTCGCTGCGATTCTTCGCGATTTCGGCGCCGCGCCGCGCCGGCCGATTACGTCGGAGCGGACGCGCGATAAAATGATCTCGTTAACCGGATCGGCGCTCGTCAATGTTGACCGTGGGGATAAGCAGCGTGTAATGAGAGTAAAAACGACGGAGAGCGACGGTGTGATTTTAGCGAGTAATGTAACGCCCGCTCTCGGAATGCACGCTCGGTAGGTAGGCGCATTAAACGAGTCCGTTACCGCAGGTGCTATGCCCCGACAGCACGTTTCGTGGGGTCAGAGACGCTCTCTTGCCCAGGGTTCAACGTCGGCCGGTGAATCATTATTTATTTTTGTGTTTCACGCTGTCGAGTGTTCCCCGTCGAGGGAGAAGCGGAGAGAAGGAGAAAGAGAACGCGCTGGAGCGACGAGAGGGTGGCCGGATGAAGAGAAGTCGAGGGGAGAGGATGCTTCGGCAAGCGTCGCTCGAGTAATTATTACGGATTTTCCGGATCTAATTCTCCGGACGGTAACACGACACAATTCACTCACGCAGATTGCGCACGAGAGGATGTAAATTCCTGTCAGTCGGACGGTCCATTTCATCTCCTCTTTTTCGCCGGCTCCTAACCGACACCGAGGTCGGCGCTGGACGATTATTCGGTTTTCCACTTTCTCCGCATACCGTACACCACCCCTCCCTCTCGACCGCCCCTTCGGCGTTCTCTCACCTCCGCCGACGGGGCGGTCGCGGGTCGACTCGTTCAGCGTTCAGCCTCTTTCTCTGCCTCTGCCTCTTCTCTTCGCCCCCGTCCTTCCGCTCGGCTTTTCACCGCGATTACGGCGGATTTCGCGCAGTCTTCTTTCGGATCGAGTGCGAGGCTACTGTGCGTTCGAATTCTCCATCTCGGCTGTACTTAATCTGTTTTTTCCTTCGTTTCTTTCCTCTCACTCCGCCGATTGCGTGGATGCATATGCATACAAAGGACATAAAGCGTCATTAAGGATATACTCGCTAATCGTCGGAAGAAGTTTACGATGAACGATTTTATCTCAAGCTTTGCCCGCATTAGTTATAGCTTTCGCTCAAGCATCCCGCCTCGGGAAGCCGGTGGGAAAATCTCGTGACATCCGCGGCAGTATGACCGGGCAACGGGGAGCTGAGGCTACGAAATAGCAGCGTTTCGTGCGATTATTCGCGTGTTACCTAATTAAACGTTCTCCGCTCAAATATCATGTTCAGCTCGCCAGAACGATCTAGATATTGCCCAATGCCCTGCGTGCGTCAAAACGTAGATGTGGCCGGGACTGTGTGAGTGGTCATTAAGGATAGCAAGGGCCGCTAATCGTCATCAGAAACGTATTCAACGTCGCTCGTGTGTACACCTCGTGCAACACGGACATAATAAAATTGCCCTGATGCCGGTCAATGGGCATAATGATTGTTTTCTGCCGGCATAATGAGCACTCCACCTATACTCTGTTACGTCTACGTCCGCCACGCAGTAATAATAAAAGATTCAGGTCAATAGTGCAGTAATGATGTATCTGAAATTCATCAATGATTCATACGAAGGTGTCGGTCGACACGTGTGACAATAATAGACGAGCTGGAATAGCTGGCTCATTTTGAGTCCGCCGCGCAGCCAGGACGGCGATTTACACTAAAGTTCTCGACTTAGTTAAGCATCGTGTGTTTCGTTAGGCATTTAATAGGGTAGTCGTTAACGAACATTAGCGAGAGAGAGGGAGCGAGTGAACGTAGGATTTATAATATTCTCACATCGGAAACATGATGTAAAGATATAGATATTTAAGCGAGGATCCAATTAATCTGGTTAACAATGATAATCGCGCGCGTTCACCTCGTTGCCGTGAACTCATAACGGGCGTGCATTTCACACCAACTAGTCGCTCCTGGCGTTAATCGGTCACTGTTCTATGCGGCACTGGCTCCGGGACCCGAAACGGCTGAAATCTGTCGAAGAAAGTCGCACGCGTTTGCGAGAAATTAGGTGGCGAATGGTTTTCATTACGGCCGCTCGCTATGTTTGGCTTTACATCGGAAGTCGTAAATGGAAGCTCTATGAAGGTCGGAGTAATTAACTGTAATACCGCCAGTTGGTAGAATTCGCTCGCATAATGCCTGTAGCCCGCAAATTGAATCGTTCGGACTAACCGCATCGAAATAAATGGCGAGGTCGCAATTTAATAAGGACCAGTCACCATCTTCCGGTGATTAATTCTTGCTAAAAAGTTCCAGCAACTTTACAGACTCCTTTCTCACGGATCCTAACTTCGCGGAGTCATTCTTGCCGACCGCCAGCGCCCTCTCCCCTCTGGTCTACCGAGTCGGGGTAAACTTTTCATCCTCCGGACGAACTTTCTTGGCTGTAAAACAGTCGACAACGATACCTCTGCTGTATTCAGGAGCATCGACACCTAATAGCCTTAATTTCCAATTAGCGCCACGGAGACCCGATCACGACGCGTCATCGGGCCACCAATATTTTTTTTCTATCAATCGGCTTACTTCACCTTTCGAATCTTACGCGATCCGCAGATTCATTGCCGGCGTCGCGCGTCTCATTATTTACCGGTCGCGATCACGTCGTAAAGTTAATTACTCGCGCGCTCGCGGAAGTTTTTTAATGTATGTATTTTCCATGAGAATACGTTTCGTCGCCACTCGCAACTTCGGCACCCCGTTCCCGCTGATTCTGCGACCTGCCGCGTAAGTTATTCATGTTTCATTTCGTTACGCGTAAAATATGAATAGCGTAATGAAGAATAATAATGACGCTTGTAATAACGGGAGATAGATACATCTTTTTGCGCGCAGCGTACGAATTCGTATTTACGTCAAACGCGGTTTCGCCGGCTCTTTGAGTCGTTCGGTCTCTGGCCATCGGAGCGAGCGAGCGAGCCGGAACCTTGCGCGGACGCAATGTCCAAAGGTGTAAGTGTAAGCAAAGGCCGAAATAAGTTGCCGACAACTTGGGCAATTATGACGATAATTGCGGCATGCATTATGTTAATGCGAGTCGCTCGTTTATTACGCCCGAGCCTTCAGTCTTTATTTGCCAAGTTTCGCAGGAGCGGCACACGCAATGCAATAATTGTTTCGCCGCACCGGTGCAACGGGATTCGAAGGGAGCGCGGAGGGGGAAATATTGGAGAAGTAAGTTCCGCTAATCACCCTCGGCACAAATGGCCGATGGGGAGGGGGAGAAATTTGGCGCGCGAGGAGGACGCCGGGCTTGGAGAGGCGTCTTACTCGACGCGACGCCCGCGCGAAAGGTTTAATAAACTCGGCGCGGATGAAAAACGAGGATCGTAAACCCGGTCCCTGGGCCTTTCGACGCCTTTTTTTTCGGCTGGGAAACAAGTTATTACGCGACGCTTGGCTCGAGCCCCCGTTTGAAATCCCTGAAGCCATTAAAATAGAAATGGGAAACTCGGCCCTCCCAATTTCAGCATAATATTGTGATTACGATATGCAGAGACGCGCGTATATGGAGCGCGGTCGGTCCGCGGGTCCAGACGAATGCCCCTTGCCCAGCGCCCAATACCGGATTCGCCCTTTCCCGACCGCTCTCCCATACATTTATTCCCGCATAAGCGAGCCTCGCATGTCATTATCTCTCTAACGCCTAATGTATATTTCAGCGATATTTTTACCCTCTCTTTCATAAGCGAACTCCTCTCGCCCGCTGGCCATTCGAGATACGTTCGGCTATCCGACATATCGGCGAAGTGCAAGAAAAGCTAGATCAATGACGGATCAATAATATTGACGCTGCTTCCGCCGGCGTTCGCATTCGGAACGAGAAAACGGAATTTAATTCGCGAAAGTATCGACCGCGACGTGAAACTCAGTGAAACTAGGGTCGAAAAGACGATGAGCGCGGCGCGGATAGAAGGTAAGATTTGCAGATTCCGATGCTGCGGCCGGACGTTTAACCGTTTCTGATCGTTGCTCGTGAAGAGGATCGGGTGAGCCCGGATTGGGGGGAGGGGAAAAAAAAGGAATAGTCAGAAAACAAAACTAACGTGCACTCGCGCGCGGCATCACCATAAATCCCGAGTGTATGGCTACGTAGGTCGTATTCGCGCGTGAGATAGTGCTCGGAGCGGAGAATGTATCAAAATCAGGCGCGAGGTTGCTTTATGGACGGGAACGCTCGTAAATACGCACTTCTGGTACTCCTACTCCGACTGCGGAACGCTCGGGACTCGAGAGAAACTGCCTGGATAGGTTAGGCGATAGAGAAAGGGCTACGAAATAGCTTCTACGGGATGCTAATAAAAGATAGAGCGGCTAGATAGACCCAAGCTCTGCGATACCGTTCCTCCTGTACCGCGCTCTATTGTTTCTCGGATCGCCGTCCCCTGACCGTGAAGCGAGGGAAATGAAATTGATCGTTCGAACTTATCAAATGCATTCTACCTTACGTAACGCGACGGGAAGAATCTCTCGTAGCTCGGTTTTTTAAAAACAATCGAAGACCGGCCAACAAAAATTGCCAAACATCAACCTTGACTACCTATTTTTGTCCGTATCGCTTAAACTATTCCGAATTTCAAGAAGCGACTTGCGTTTTTCTCACGCTCTTCTAATGTCGCTTGAATTCATGAGCGAGCAAATAATAGGTTACTAAAAATGGAAACGGGTACCACTTTGAATATTCTCCAATTCTGTCAGAGTAAATTTGTGCAGTTTCCGAAAAATCGCGATATTTCCGGGAATCTAGAGAATTCGGAGGGCGGCAGTGGCTTGAGGTCTATCTTCAACGCAAATTGTCCTCCATGGAATTGTACAGATCCGATGAAAACAAATTTCGAAACTTTTCACCAATGTTGAGCCTTCCTGTCAGCTCATAGTAAAACTTATACTTAAATCTATAAATATAAAGAACGGTTGATGATCTATATACATGGACGGAAAACGAAATGATCGAAAACACGGTGTTAATATATCTAAAGAAAAAGAAATAAGTGAAAGAAGCAGCCTCGAACTTATCTCCAGCGTGACAGGTTGACGAGCCGCGTATGCTCATTCTCGAAGCAGTTTCGAAATTCCAAGCTTCCATTCTTAGCCGGTGATCGACCATCTCCTACGCACCCAGGAGGACGATCATCCGCAAGATGCGTTCGCATCGAGGGTACGCTAACGATTCTGTGAAACGTTTCCCTCGAGCGATTCCCACCCGATTCAAGGCAAGCTACGGAATTCCCTTACGAGCTATAGAAACAGTTATATCCTTGACTGCGCGGCTTGCAGGGAGAGCAGATCGATAGTCCGCGATCGAAGTTCCTTTCTCGCCCGCACCGTATGAATGCAATGTGTATTCCCTTCTGCAGTTCATTCAACCGTGCTTATTTATAATTTAGGTATCCGACTAGATTGAATCGAACTTGGAAAACTACCGCAGGTATCAAATTATATACGCCAGATGTTACGCGGCCGAAGTTGGTCGTAGTCGCGCGGAGCCAATTGCGCTCGGCGTGTGTATTTAAGCGCGAGATTACACGATTCCGAAATTTTTTTCCTCCCGCCCGACCGCGGCCGTCTAATGCGTCCGCTCGTCCACTCCTGCACGGCTATAGTCGCCGCGACGTTTGCGTCACTTTCGAACTGCCAGCTTTTTTTTTTCTGACGAGTTAATCTTGTCGAGCGGCTTCAACGACTTGCCCAAGAATAACTTCGCATAACTCCGCACGTACAGACCGTGGGTACTACTGTGCGCGGCCGTTGGAGTAGTTAGACGCCGACGCCGACGCTGACGCCGACTCGGCGACCGGAGGCTCGAACAAACGATTTTCCGTAAATTCGCGGTGAAGAGTAAAGTGTCGGTTGAAGTTCCGGATATATAACGGGAGGGCGATCCTTCGTCAGGAGGACGAAGGCCGGCGCAAAAGCGGGAAGGGCGGCGGGCAAGGTGTTAGTCCGCATGGAATTTCCTACGCTTGATGCCGGATACGAGGCTTAATTGCACCGCCACACAATGTAAATATGCCGCGTCGGTTACCGGAGTCGCGTGCACACACGAGTGCGCGCACCCACACGCGCGCGTTTTCACGTACGTGACGCAGGCGCGCCAACGAAAGCGGCTACTCTGTCATCTACGGTAATGCCACTGTGTCATCATTCAATACCGTATTATCGCACGCTGGAAAATGGGTTCTTGCAACCGCGGTCGCGCCGTAATCCGCCTCCGCAACTCTGTGTAACAATTGACCAGAACTCTGACTTTCTTTTTTCGTTCCTCTCTCTCTCTCTCTCTCTCGCTCAGTCTCACTATCCGTCCCTCTCATCTCCCCTCTCGCGCGATGACTCCATCTGGCAATACCGGCAATCCATTTTCAAGACCGCAGTTAACGGGTTACGCGCCGCAAGAATTTCCGATCGAACCCCCCACCCCGATACTTTCCCGATACTCGCGTCCACACTTGCCGCGAGTTCGCCGTTTAATGCCAGCTAAGAACCGCCGAACCGCGAATTCCTCTTTTCCTTCCGGCCAGTGGAGGCTGCGCTCGTCGATAGAGAAACGCAAACAGGACCGTGCCCTGAGAACTTCCTAATCCCTGTGGCTGGCTAACGCGCCGTACGTACGCTCAGAATCTACGGTCAGCTACGGCGAGAGCGCATAGTTACACCTCGCCGCGAAGGTGTAGGTAATATCTGTTTACAGAAATCGGGGCAAATATTAATACGAGCCGGCTGCGGTCGAGGACTGGGGGATTATGTTATTCTTCGGCGACGTAGGACGGGTCACTGGATGAGAAACGAATTAGGTCCCGCGGGAATGGACGCGGAAATGAGGGCGCGATGAAGCCGGACGGAAAACGCTTTACGTCTCACCCCGTCTTAACGTACGACGTTGGCCGGAAACAAAAATGCCCTACGCGTAAAACGTTCGCGACATTGGCTGGTCCGGTTTTTCGGACGGCCGTTCATCCACTCGGATAAGGCTCAAGAGCAGAGCCGAAGGATAGGCACTGTCGGTCATCCGTAAAGGTGAAAGCCCGGTGGGTGATTCTAACGGACAAGCTCCGAGGAACGCACACGCACACGCACACAGTGCCGGTATCGTCCCTTTCAACCCTATACTTAGGGTGACCATCTCATTTATATAGTAAAACAGAGTCGCGCAATGGTGAAGCAGAGACGGTAGTTGAGTTTGTTTGTCGAGCAAACGTTTGCCGACGACACCGCCGGACACTGGTGCCTAGCCCGCTCTGGTCCTTGGTACAAGTCTGTCCGAACCACCGGTGGTCGGACGGGGTTCGAGGGGGACCGGAGGGGGAGGGGAGGGGGGATTAAATACCATCTCCCAGGATGAACAGTGGTGGTCAAATAACTTTGCCAAGTGATGCGCTCGCGACAGTATTAATGTGTCCGTTCCCGACGGATTTCCGCTCCATCTCGTAACGCCGATAATCCGGCACCCATCTATGTCAGAGTCGTTCGCTCCTCAAGTACGGATTGTCCACCTTCGGCCCCCTCGGTTCTGCTTCCAGTCATCCGACGCGGCGAATGTGAGGCGAAGCGGAACACTCGAGACTTCCGGCAGATTTGCAAAGGAATTCTGCGTCACGTCTTGCAGTTGACTTGACCAGAGGACGTTGCAAGACGTCGCGGCGTCGTCCTGAGAGAGTCGGCCGAGCAAAGCTTAGGCGGGCGAATTCAAGATTGCGTTCGTCTTATTCTGCGATCCCAAACATCAAGACCGTAAATCCATCAATAAATCCCTGCGCCCTCCTCGCGGTGACCACATTTGCTTAGGGATAAGAAGCAAAGACAAGCACACGGGGGCGGAGGTGTAAGTCTGTAGGGCAGTGAGGAATGGCTCGGTCTAGCGAGCCTTTAGCCCCGGCTTAGCATGTACTGGAAACACCATCCCCTATCCTTCGTGTCGGGGCCAAGTTATACCCGCAAACAGTCGTACATTAGTGCCTGCAGGAGTCCTGCAGGATTTATAAGGGGCACCCGCGGGCGCACAGGAGGCTATGCGGCCGTCTCTCCCGATGGTTAAAACTGGAGAGGCGAGGTAAAGAGAGGGGGGTAGAGGTAGAGGGAAAGAGAGGACGAAGCTGGTGAGAAAGATAGGCGCGAGAGTAGTTCAATCGAAGTGAAGGGGCACAGGGCCAATGGAATGGGTGTCCGTGGCTCTGAGACGGTTTCACGAAATATGAGACAGTCCCGTGAGTGGCTGATGCGGTCAGTCTTTGGCAAGCGTTCCCGATATCTCCTTTTTTCAATTCTCCTTTCGCATCCCACCCCTCCTCCTCCTCCCCCCCCCCCCTACTCTCTCTCTCTCTTTCTCTCCTCGGTGTCTGTCCCGGTAGAGATTAATTAACGCCGATAGCAATTTAACGCGGACAATGCGGCGTTTATCGGCGCAGATAAATCGGGCCGATTTTCATCAGTCATGAATCAGTCGGCGCGCCCGCGCGCCCTCGTTACTATCGGTGTGTGTCCAACAGGAAGGAGCGTATGTACCGGAGGTAACGCGTAGAGCAAGGTGGCCGCGCAAGCACTTGCACCGTCAGCGGGACACGATGACGCTCGTGTACTCGTACTAAGTAAAGCACCAACACTACGCGCGATTATCGAGTCAGGCTTCCGGTAGCTTCTAAGTCCGTCAAAGTGCTCCTCGTTGGCGGAGCCTTAACGAGCAATTGGCAGCCAGTGGCCACGGATGAAACGTCAGAGTGTGAGACTGACCTCCGGAGTCTCTAAGAGTTCGGACCGGTACGTGAGCACGTCGCCAGAGGGTTGGATCGGCGGGAGGAAGATAGGGGTCCGAGCGGGCGGAGGGGTTGCAAAGGGTGGCCAGGCGAGGGCGATGGGCGGTGGGTGGTGTAGCCAGTGGTCAGCACACTTGGCCGACCCTACTTCGCTAACTAGTTTAATGATATATGTTGAGCTACAAGCGCCTTGATTAATCGTTAACTAATGTTGGACCTCGTAGTGCGCCCACCACCACCACCACCACCACCACCACCACCACTATCCTCCACCACCGACGCACCGTTACCATCTCGCCCGCTAACATCACCACCACCGGCTTCTTCACCAACGAGCCATACCGTCGCAATATCGTAGAGGCACGCGAAGAGGTTTTCGGTGGGAGGAGATAGGGTGAAGGTCTCCGCTACCGCAGCAGTCCTTACCCTCGTCGAATGTGCGAGTCCCGAACTCGAGCGTGGCCAAACAGAAATCTAATCTCACTCAGCGTATAATTTGATTTATGACTCGCGGCCGAGAGACCGGACGCGTGGGGGAAAAGAGAGAAAAAAGGAAGGCGAGAAGGGACCGGCCGCTTCCGAAGTCGTCGATGCAATTTGTCGGAGTGTCCATCGTCCTTCGGGAGGGTGGGGCACCGAGGACGGGGTACCGAGTGGGGTGGCGGCCGGCCGTACGCAAATTTACGTCTCGCGAGAGAGTCCGCCCAAACCCCTTCAGTCTCCTCGAATTGAATTAACTCGGCGTCTTCCCCCGGCCGTATTCCTGAGCTCCGCGCGCGGAACATTGGTCATCCCTAATTCGCTTATGGCCCTCGATCAATTAAGTCGTCGGCCATTCGCGCAAATCCCAATGATCCTCCAGACGTCGCCCACTTGCTCAAGGATAGAGGCGCCTTGCATTGAGGCGACCGGACATCGCTGATAAAAGTCACGACAGTTATGAGTCTCGTATTCTCCTCTCTTCCCGAAAAGAACGTAACCATCTCCACAGTTATACGTACGTACGTCGATCACCGAAAGCTCATACACCTACTCGTCTTATTAGTCACAGACTCCGAAAAATGAAATGGCAAGAAGCGCGGGAAGCGAGGCAAGTGGCCGAGTAAATAGATCTTGCACGTGGGACTTTCGATTAATTCGGTGAATGACGATCATAATGCGGGATTGGTGCAAGAGAACGGCGAGCGGATCGCACACGGCGTTACGACGGGTCGAAGGGGCGGGCTAAGGGGGGTGGCTCAGGGATGCAAGACACCGTGAAATTACCAGCAGACTCTCCCATCCCCGGAGGGTGGGTGGGCGGTGGAACGGACTCTGTCCACTCCGCGCCCTAGGACCGGCGGCCAGCGGGTATTTGTCTTGTTTCCTTGTTTATGAGATTCAACATTGTTATTTGGCACCGCCGGGGAGTTCTCGGTGCCGTGTGGCCGGTAGTTTCCGGGGAGTTTCCTACTTTAAAAGGACGCGTCGCGGTACACGATTACGGCCCTGACTTATCCGCGGTGCTTTCCGCCGCACGGATCGTCTTTAATCACGAATGTAACTATCCTTTGCATACGGGAGAGTAAACTTCATTCTCGGCGCTGGCAAAATTACACCGTCGTCGGTACTTCCCGAAGACGCGGAACGACGTCGATGTGACTCAGTCCGTTTCGAAGAACCGTGCGATTGAAATCGGACAATTCTTATCCCTAGTGTGTGTAAGAAAGTCTGGGTTATCGATGTGAGAATATCGTGCTCACAACGTCGCGCGTCGTCTTCTTCAAATGCCGTGTCAAAGTCGGTTGAAACGGTTCTGCTGCCCACAGCACGACACAGAGGTTAATATCAAAGTGCCCCAGCATTAACATATCACCAGTGCGTTATTATAAAGAGACCAATCCATTCGACGATCTTAAATTACTCTTAATAATGGCCGCCCCTCCAACGAGCGGAGGGAGGAGAATTTCTCCTTGGCATTATCGTTAACCCGGCCTGCATTTTCAATTAAATATATCCGCTACAATCGAAGCACCTTATCGTGTACGTAATACGTTCTCGATTGCGGACATCGAACTGGTTTGGACAATGGTGCCATATACGGCTAAGCGAATTGCAATCACGTTTCCGCGGTGCTTAACGCTACTCCACGCGAGATACTCTCTTAAATCAATCGGATTATATCGACTGCAGTAGAGTAGACTATATCGTACGACTCGATTCAAAAATCTTGGCCGGTCAAAAGCGACTGACAATGGGCGGGAGGTGTCAAAAATGAAGGCGACAAGTAGATTAGTGACGTTGCACTTTCGACGCATCCGTCAGTGGTGAAGCTTGAGCAAACGGAGGGTACAGAAAGCGGGATGAATTCTTTGGCTGATTAGCGTGAAAGTCGCGCGTAGATAAAAGTTACGAGCGCGTAATTGATTCGACTCTTTCGCGGCGCGTCGCATTCGTGTCGCGTCAGAAGATCGGACTTTTAATCAGTGTTTTCCAAATGGATTCTTAGAATCTCGTTAAGGAACGATCCGTGTAGTTAAATTAGTACCGGCCGCCTCGTTGGCGGAGCGTACGCCTGTGTACGCTGATTGTGAACCTCATTACACGCGAGTTCCGTTCGTCGGCACACACGACACTCGCGCACGAGGCATGCAGAGACATTTACGAATCAGTTTGACAACGGACTCGGTCAGTCGAAGATCCGCTCGATCATGCCTGTTGCAAAAACAGTTACGCGCCGGACAGCTGAACGAGCGGACGGACGATCGTATTATTTTGCCTTCCTTCACCCTCCCTCCGCGCTCTTTCATTTTTGATCGTAGAGACAACGCGATGAACGCCGGCGAACGGTCGGTGGCTGCCAATTTTCGCGGAGGCATTTCGTTTGTCGAGTTACATTAAGCGGAGATTGAACGAGTGACACCGGGAACAAGTTTCCGGGATCGCAGGGCGAAGGGCGTGGGGCCGCGAGGGTGGTGGCGTCGCGCGTTCAAAGAGAGCCGACAATTAATTTTACAAGCTCATGAAACAAGCAAAAAGTAAACAGGCCGCGGGAGAGAGGAGGAGGGACGGACAGGGAAAGAGAGCGAAAAAGCAGCCGGAGGTCAATCCCAAACGACGATATGGGTTATCTGCGGCAGTTGTCAGGCTAACCTACAGTTCTCTGCCTCGTACGGCGCGCACCGCGTATAATGTTCACCGTCAATATAAGCTGTCGGATGCATTTTCCTAAATTGACAGATTTTCAATTTAATCAAGTTCCAATCTAATGGAAAAAATGCCCGATCTATCGAATACGTGTACAGCGAGGGGCTCGTGGGGTAGGGGCGGGCCGAGAGAGCCGAGAGACAGGGGGAACATACGTGTACAGTACCGACGACCGGTCCTCCACCGGTCCGTCGGTCGGGGTACCGAGGAGGGAGGGGGCGGGGTGGGCCAGATTGAAATAATACTTTTATGTTTAATCGCAATCGAGGAACCGGCTCCATGTGAATGCCGCCGAGCCACCAGCCGCCGTCGATCTCGCAGATTAATCTATTGATAAACATTCCATCACTCTGCAAATTTCACGTGGGAGAAATAGACGAGGCGTCGAACGTGTTGGGATATTACCTACGAAATCCTCTCTCTTTTCCCTTTTTCGCCGCTCGTCCTCTCTTGCTCCCTCTTCACCCCTCGTACGTTTCGTCCTCCCTACCGCCCTACCTCGTTCTGCACCACGGACGTTCGCTTGTCAAACGTACGTTTTTATTAGCTAACCTTTCGCCGCTAACAAGAATTACAATTCTACGGAAAATCTGGCGGATTTTCCGATCGACGAGTGTGCGATGCCGCGGATTCCCGTCACACCGCCGATCTCGTGGAATCGGATAGAAGAGGACGACGCTACACATCGATTATCCGAAATTCGGAGAGACGCAGGCCGCTTGACAAGCGCACGTTAATCGATGTCCTTTATTTGAAAACATATTCGATAAGAGCCGTTATCGTTCCGTACCTCCAGCCGCAATACGCGCACCGCCGACTGTCCGGAATCAGTTTCGCTATTTCGCTACCCCACGCGCTTTACGGGCCGAACGTCAAACGCGTTATCGAGAGTTTTAAGGAAGGAGAGAGAGAGAGAAAGAGAGAGGCTCTCTCGCTCCCGTCACTCTTTCAACCCGTAGCAACCACAAAGTGCCGGGGCGTCGAAACAAGCCGAGTCGCTGGCAGCCTGTTACACGGCCGCAACAAACCTCATTACAGGCAAGTGTAAACAAAAGTTTAATGCGGCGCGATAAGGTAACCGGATTCTTTACGGTCGATCATGCAGCAGGCATCTCGCACGTCAAAAGCCACCGCACCGAGATGGCTTCCCGCACGGGTACCGAATCGAGACCGCAGTTCTACCCCGCCTCCTTCCCCCGCCCCCTCCCGTTGCTCTGCCACTCTTCACCCCACAGTCGGCCAATAATAATCATAATTGTGAAATCCGATCGAAATGCAATTGACTCGCTGAAATGAGCCACCGAGGTAATGAGATCCGAACCACGATCGGCTGGTTACGCGCACTCTCTCACCCTCCACGCCCCTACCTCGTCATCCCCTCACTCTCTGTCGCTCTCGCTCTCGGCGTGCCCCCGTCATCCCCTCTCCGAATCGTTTGCCTTCAATCACTTCTTGACAGATGCATTTGCGGCTGGGACTCGGAGGCCATCAAGCAGGAATGTGCCTTAAGGCTGGCTACGCTTGCCTACGACGTATCGATCCCTAGCTCCGGCCACGGTCAACGATTCCACGTTAGATTCCAGGCTGACGGCGACGTGCAACGAGAAATTGGCAAAGGCGAGCCCGACTGCCGAAGATCGCGGAAGATCCGCCGATGCTGAACGTGGCAAAGCTGAACGAGCTGCCGCCTCACGACCGCCCACGGATTTCGTGACGATGCATACGGCGAGTATTTAGCGGCCGATAAGCGCATCGACGAGTGTGTACGTGATCCAATCGTTTCTGCATGTCGCACGGCACACACGCCCGGACGAATGCGGCTTCAAGGATCGCCGGGTGCGGATACGTTACGGCACTTTGGGAAGCCGAATTCGTCGAGTTCTTGGCAGCGCAAGGACACTAGAAAGGAAATCGCCCCCGCGTCCGTGTGTCCCGCTTTGGTATTAGCGGACGTGCGAGCCAGCCGGCTTTCACGTATCGTTCCGGAACACCCGAAATTTTCTATCAGTAATTTTATCTTTTCAATGCATACAAAAAAGATTGGAGATAAAATCGAAAAAGAATTAACAATAAAACTGCGACCGAGCACGCGTCCGGACGATGGACGATTCGTTGACGCCATTAATGCCAATTACAGGATTCATCTATGAAGCCCCTCGAGTCGCGATTCTTCGATATCCTTTCAACGCGGTCCCGTTTGATGACAATCGTCCTCCCACGTCGACCGGCAAATCCTTGGAAATCCGCGTGTTTTTGTACTCCTTACGTCGCGATTAACGCGTCCCTGAACTATCCATTATTCTCGCAAGAAGGAGATATTTCACAATCAAGAGCAACAACCAATGGCATTGAGGATTGGCCGTAAAGCAGTATCGCGCACATTTGACCCTCTCCTTCCCCGGCTCGTTCTCCCTTCCTTCTCAAAGCTGCCAATAATTTATGATCATCGGATGGAAGTTCGAGCCCGATTGGAATTCAGCGCGAGCGGCGTCTCGCTCCGGGGAGAAGAATATCGTACATGAATTACACGGAGCCCCGGCACGGTGTTCTAGCATTCTAATCGATCCCATATAAAGGATTCCTTTTTCATAGTCGATGCGCCGTAGGTAGGCGATACCGACGGTATTTCGCACGCCATGCACACTCATGTACACGTTCGTCGAGCAAAGGCAATACTTTTTGTCGTCGGCACCATGAAATATCCTAGAGTTCTTTTACGCGTAAATTGGCCTGTCTCTCTCTTACGCTCCTCATTCCTACCCCCACCACCCTCTCCCTCTCTATTCCCCTCCCACGCCCGCTCAGGCTCTCTCCTCAGACACGAGCCAGGGCATTAAGTCCATGCGTGCAGTCCAGGATGGATCCCGTGTTTGCCGAGGGGATAATAGTGTAATGGATGGACAGGGACAACGGGCTAACGGATGAGACTGCTGTTTTCGAGACTCTAGTCGGAGGCTTCGCCGTTCCTCGCTCCTCGACTAGTATCACTATTATTCCCTTTTGTAAGTTAATTGGTATCATTGTTGCCTATTGTGGAACGACGAATTGTCCGTCCGTGATTAACGAATGAAAGCGTGTCTGTTATACAGGGGGAAAAAAACGAGTGAGAGAGACGTACTTTCCGTCGTAATATAACGATACCGTTCGATCGACGTACTATTAATTACGAATCACCGTGTTCCCGAGAGCTTTACATACCTCTGCTTTTTTTTGTCTATTTCGTTTTAATCAATGTCCTGCTACCATGGCACACGTGCATCCCTCCTCCCCTACCTATCAACTTTCGAAAACATTTTTGTTGCCAGCCGCCCGCGTTCTTACACAATTGGACATGTGTCGAAAGTCGGAACCCGGCCTACGTCGTATTGTGAGGCTGCGTACATACCTGGTCTCGCTTTTCCTGTTCACCAGATTCAATCGTTAATGGGAGAATAATTTTTGCTCCCATTAATAGGACCAAGTGCGTAATGATACCATAAATCTATCTAGACTAATAGCATGAACTTCGTAGCGGTGGCTGAATCAACGCGCCCGTAAAATTGATAACGCTCATCTTTTTGCGTCACGGCAGCCGCGTTCTGAGCGAACGATCGCACGCAATTGAGTATCGTCGCTGTTAATTATAGGAGAGGAGAGTAAGCACTTTTGACGACTAATAATCGTTAGAGACGCCGCGCGTTCGCTCGAGTTTGCCCGTTGGCTAGTCGGATGTGCAAGCATGAAGTGAACTGCTCCGCTCCTCCCAAGGTGGACGCATAAGCAACGTGCAAATATTTCCTGCTTTGTCGTGCGCCCGACGACGTAGCAGCCAGCGGTTCGTCGCGATGACCAATTTATGTTTGCTCCTCTCGCGTGCATACCTGCCGCGATTTCACCAATTTTACGTCCCGCTCAATGGTCCCGCGCGTAATCCACCGATCGACCTCGGCTCATAATAATGTGTCAGAGTCCGTATTGACACGGATACACGCGACTATAACGGATTTTGGCGCATCACCCTCGATCGAAAATTTCTCGGCACAAGCAGCCTCTCGGTACGCGTTCGCAGTTAGCCAACCGTTCAAGCTCCGCATCAATCTGCCGGGTGTATCTAATCGGCACGCTATCTGGCAAACATTTTTGTCTGCAGCCGATCGATAAGCGATCTATTATCGAGCGCGCAGCTTCAAGGGGCGGGTCCAACTAAACGATTAGACATTAGACTTTACTCTACGCCTGGAACGCGGAAGTCTCGCACTGCGCTTAAGCAAATGTCGTACGGATAGTAAGAGACGGGAAGAGAGACGGGAAGAGAGGATCGCATGCCGGGCGAGCCGTTACAAAACTTGACGTTCCACCTAGTCGGATATTCCTCGACAGCATATTCCCACGGCTCTCTCGCCGCGATAACGGGAGCAACGTTTTCCGATGCATTCTGGCAATAAAGTAAACGACGACGCGCGGGCGTTTATGGCTCCTTCAGCGCACGCTCCGAGGAGAGGCAGCGAAAGATCACGAGAAACGTCCGGGAATTTACGTGTCGAAGATAATGCGGCTCTGGTTACGGTTTAATTTATCGCGGCGCTTCGACTTCGCGACGCTCGCGCGGCCGGTGTTCATTTTGCAACTGCGCGTACGCTAAATTGCCTGGCCGCCGTTTCTCCCCGGAGAGATCGGCCTTCCTTCGCCACGTAGAAATCGATTTCACCAAAATGGTAGCAGCATGTTTTTTTCTCTCTCGCTCTCTCTACATCCCCCTCCCCCTCTCGCCGACGGTCGGCAATCGAATTTCGACGGCCGTGCAAGCGATACCATTTCGCGCAACGTTTAGGATTAACTGCCTTTTCTGCTTCGCATCATGGAGTCATTGCGCAATCTCCGGAGAACGACTGGAGACGTACATTGACCCCACTATCCTCATGGAAGTCGTTCGACACGCTTTGTTTTGTATGCTAATCGTCGCGCAGGTCAGAGAGACCATTGGCCGATTTAGGCTGGGATGCGGCTCGTCGGCTACTTAACCGGACAATTGGTTGTCATTGACACACAAAACCGTTCGTAACAAGTGTGACGATCATTTCGACAGAGGGACGCCATACTTTCTCGATCGGTCGACGATGCAATATACTCGCCATGGTAACACTTGTGCGACGGACAATTCAAACAGATTCATTGTCCGACGTTCGATCAGAGAACATAAACAGAAGTAGCATGAAAACATTTTCTACCCTAACACAGAATATCACGACTACGTCGACACTGCGCATCGTCCAACTAGCAGTAAGAAGCGAAGACGCTAAATTCGATCGAAACGTGAAAAACGAGGAAGCGAGAGATTCTGTCACTGGCGCATAAGGTTATTCCTCGCGACCGTTGATCGACGACTTAATACCACTATCATGGCACTGTCCGCAATTCGCTGTCAGCAATAGCGACGAGCGCAGTGATCGACTCGGGTCGATAGACTCAAAAGCGACATGGAGAATGAGCGGCTTACCTCGCTCTTGAGATTCAATGGCACGTCGCAGGGCGCGTCCAACTCCGGTTCCGTTTTCACCTGATGCGACAGCATGCTGTAGCTGTGCCTAGGCGGCACGGCGGTCGCCAGCATGTTGGGATGCTGCAGATGCTGAAGACGGGGGTGGAGATGGGGCTGATGGTGATAAGGCGGCGACAATTGGGTGTTCAGAGTGCGAAGATCAGCTGGCGGGGAAGCGGGCGCAGCGGTACTGCTCTGTTCCTCCTCTGCCGAACCCTCCGCCATGTCAGCCTTGCATCCCGGGGACTCGTAATCTGCAAATCGACCAAAACTCTCTGAGGACCGATCTCCGAATGCCACTACCCAAATGCGACGCAATTCCATAATTGGAACGAGGATATAATTCGTGGTCGCGCACCTTCTTGCTGATTAACACGTCCCTTCTGCCGTCTCGTCTAAGTATGGCCGAAGTTTATAAATATTTCGAACATGACGCTCTCGCGGCGTTTGACAAAAGGCAGAGACGCGCGAACAAGCTGATACCAATTAAACGCGTCAACAGCTTCGGCCCATATCGAAGGCACCGTCCAAGCGAGGCTGTTAAGAATGTAGACGCTTGAAATTGGAAGTTTCTCGGCTCATCTTCCGACTTCAAAGTAAAAACGTTTGGCCGTTCGGTGCGAGAATAAAGTGCGCGTGCACCGCGAATGCCACGCGCCGTAGGATGAGAAATAAAAATTGGGTTCCGCCGAGCGACTCCTCGTGTTTAGCCGAGTAATTGTTTTTTATCTAAACGCTCCGGCCGTCGCGTCGCGTCGCGTCGGTAGTAAGAATTCAAGGGCAATGAAATCACTGCCGTCTGGATGCGCCCCTTCGTCGTTTCTCCGTTCCCCTTTCCGCGCCGGCACGGCGATGGAGGCGCAACCATCGTATACTTGGTGAACGCAACTAACAACATCTGCTTCTATTTTTGCGCTGGCCCGAGTCCAGCGCGCTTTACTTTTTAAACCTTGCGCCTATGACGAACGGCTGGATGGATGATCGAGCGGAAGCTCGGGGCAAGGAGGTTCGCGAGTGAAACGAGGCGATTATTCTGGACAAATTATTGTCAAAGGGCGAGAACACACCTTCTGCCCGCTAGCTGCTTTGTTCCCTCATAAAAGGCGTTTTATAATGGCCGTCCTCGAAGTGTTCGCCCCGGCGATGAGCTTAAACTCGCGACGACGTGTTCATAATAAAGTTAATAATTCATTAATCCACTGCTTTACGACCGCTCCTTCCGAATACGCATTCTTCACGCGCGAGATTCTTCCTTCCTTCGTTCCCGCCGACGCGGACGCGGACGCGGACGCGGACGGCGACGCTAACGTTCGATCGTTATCGTCATTACTACTATTCGCATTTCTTCGTTAAACGTCTTCTCTTCGGCCGCTCGTCGCTTCCTCATTAATATTTAACGTCGCGGTCGATTGCGAGGGTGGGGGAGGGCGCAGAAACGAAATGTAATTTGTAAATTACATGTTTAATAATTCTCACGTCCCTCCTTCGCGCGGAGGCAAAGCCGCGATACGATGGGCGATAGGTGGCTCGAATTACGAGTCATCATTCACGCTCTACGTAAAAGCCAACTAATTTGCCCGGTAACTCTCTCCCGCACTTGCGGGGCCGGCGGGCCACTACGGACGATCCTGAGGGTATAATTTATTCCGAGGATAAAATTAACATTGCGCCCGGCCCGGCCGAGTTTTGTCTTATTTCGGCCGCCTTCGCGCAAACCGTGCACAGGTATTTTCGGTCAACACACGACAATGGCGCAAATTATTCGCCCCGAATGCGCCAAATGATTTATCTCGCGTCCTTCGTCCCTCCTCCTCCTCTACCCTCCCCTCGCTCACTTCTCCCGGATCCTTCTCCTTCGACTCGCCGTCGTCCGCAACGAGAGGCCTCCCCTTTTTTCCGTTCGCGGTCGTTAATTTCCGTCGGATTCATATTAATCGCTCTAGGGCTGCGCCCGTGAAATTACTAGATGCTCTAACCACCGGCTGTCCAAACCGAATTCGTCCGTAGCGATTATTATATCGCGACCTGAGGATAATGGCTGGTATTCCGAAAGCTAGCCAATTAGTATCGTCGATTTGGATGCTTTAATGAGAGCGCGGCTTCATTAGCGTATCGCATCTCGCCTCCCCTTCGCCCCTCGTCTTCCTCCCCGTGCTCGTCCGAATTCGGAGATCGTGACGTATGCGAAACGTAGGGAGAAATCTTAGGCCGATGCCCGAAGAAATCGAAAATGATTATAGCGCGATCGTTCAAACGTCGCCAGGCCGAGCGGGTTCGCGCCACGAAAATTGGCACCCTTCGCTCGGCTCCAGCCTTACCACGAGAATTCGGCCCTTTCGATGCATCTGCATCGATCGCGCGGATTAATCAGCTTTGAGACTTAATCGACTGTGACCTTCCGCCAGAGCATTAGGCCATTAACTTTTTATGCTACAAATTGCAAGATGCGACGGCGGGGGAGCGCGGGGCGCTTTCGTTTTTGAGCGTTTTCAATAAGTCAAAATAGTCTTAACGAGGCAGGTCAGCTATTTCTGGCGAAGCATCGTAAATGATATTTCGACGCGGACAGAGTGGCGCGCAACGGCGCCTCGGTGCATCAGGTGCTGCTCACCGTACGGGCAACGGCAACGTCGTTTACGAATTCAACGATATCATCACCTCCTGTTGGCGCAACTCTCGCATCGAGGCGAAAATGAAGAACAACTCTTTCGAAGATGCAATTAGGCGTCGTCGTGAACGCGATCTCGAAGAGAGGGACCGACAGAGATCGGAGCCGTACTCTCTCGATCTGCGCGTAAGAGACGCGACGTATGCAAATGCAATATATTATATATGTCGGAGAGGGCAATTTCTTTGCCCGACAGTAGTAGCCCACTCTCTCGCTCGGCGGCCACTCCTTTCGCGGCGCGGCGTTGACTTCTCCAGGCCGCGGATAATTGCCCGTCGAAACCTCGGTGAAAGTACGCGTAATCGGACGTGCAATTAATACCGCGGTGCAATTGATATGAGAATCGCTCGAGGGTATGCCGGGGCAATTACAAGGCTCGCATTATGCTACGCCCGCGACGACCTGTCACGATCCTAACACGTTCGTCCACCCCACTGAGAACGCGGACATACAACCCTCCGGCTGACTCCGGGTGCCTCCTGGTTTCGTTCAATTCCCGCAACCCTCCCGCGTCGTCCATCTCCACTCTCTCTCTCAATTCTCTCGTAGTCGTTCGCGCCGACAGACTCCTCCTTCCTTTTTCAATATCGCCTTCGAGGCCTCAGGCGCGTATCGTGTTCCCGCATTATCGTTGTATCCCCGACATTATCGTCCACGACAGCGATCATGATTACGATGAGGACAGCGACGACGACGACGACGACGACGACGACGACGACGACGTTGGAGGAGGAAGAGGAGACGGCAGAGCGGGAGCAGCAGCGTCAGCAGCAGCGTGCAATTAAGGGGGTTGATTGATGTTAATTCAAAGGGTAATTAAGAATGTTGCGCATAAAAATACGTAATTTATGGTCATTGGGGATAATTATATGTTGACCAGCTTGTAATTGCAAGAACTCTCTCCCTCTCTCTCTCTCTCTCTCTCTCTCTTTGTCTGACGTGTTATCTATCTATCTATCTCGTTCTCTTCGTGGTCCGCAACACGTACGTATACACTTTCCGTATACGTACTGAGAGAATTACAAAGTGGCTACGTGTGGGTACGTCAGTTTACATATATCCAAGCGTATTCGCGCCTCGTCCCGTTCTGTCTGCATGTTCCCGTGCTAGTCGTTTGCCGGTGAGCGGTGAGCGCTCGCACTCGCACCCACGTCTTTCGGTACTCGTGCGGTCCGGCGCCGACGTGTTGGTAATGTTGCCTGTATGCGTGCTCGCGCGGGATATACGGTCTCAGATCGCAGCTTATTATAGGGGCTAGTAGATAAGGTGGGTTTAGAAACAACCGTGCGCCTCTGGCCAGCAGCTAGTTTCTGCCGACGTTCTCTTGGTACCGGGTGCCCCCCCGGGCTATAGGTGTGTATAAACCACCTAAGCCGAGTCTAGGTAGCGGCGATTTATGAGGCCGATTCCTGTGCGCCGACGCCCGCTTAGAGCTTTTAGAATTTTAGGCATGGTCCAGTTCGCGGTGCCGCGGCGTCGTTGTAATGACGCATCTCGTCGTCGTCATCATCATCATCTTGGTCGTCGTCGTCGTCATCCTCCTCCTCTTCCCTGTTGCTCGCCGCGTATTCTGCATCTGGCCTTCTTCCTACGGTAGCGGCTCCACTGAGAGAACTATAAATAAACCCAGCCGCGGATAATCGCCACATGGCTCCGCCGCGAAACACCAGCACGGAACTTATCGTCCATTGTCCGTCTTGCTTGAAAGCCAGTCTCGAGATTTCTAGCATTCTTCGACGATGGTGCGTGCGCGATAAACGGCCGCCTCACGCGTTTTCCATGATCGCGGCGCGCAAACTGGAACACTCGGCCACTTGTCTTAATCATACTTTCGTTTGAAGATCCGACGAGTTCCGTGTAAAAGTTCGCGCGGGGAGGTCGGTATTATCGCGATATGGATTAACCTTATTCCTGCAAGACGTATTACGGCCGAATCGTTTCGCTTCATCGTACTATTTTTATCCGCGTGCTCGATAATTGCGAGACTTGCACTTTTCGGAGCGAGAAGACGAGGACCATTGATTTCTGTCAAATTGAGTTCTTGGCACGAGTAGCGAATCGCATACAATTTCGAATCCTCTCTTGACGGGCACTGCATAAGGTCATAGATCACGCATTTCGTGCTCGCGATAAAAGGAGCCACTCGGGGAAGTTTTCCTCTTGCGTTCCGTGCAGCGTTAAATAGCACGGAACAGCATTCGAATTACGCTGTGGCTTCGTTCAACGTCTCCGGCGCCCAACTCCTTAAAATGAGATCCAGTTTCGGCGGGTCCGGTCGTTAGGAAAATTCGAAGGTCAGTGGGAAGCCCGTGCGCAAGGACGCGGGGATGAGGGATGAGGAGGGAGAGGAGAAACGTACGAAGGCAGAGAGAATGCTAGAGAATGCGAGAGAGGAACAGTGGGAACGTAAAAGAGAGTGGGACAGAGCAAAGGAGACGAGAAGGTGGTGTACGTAACCCTCCTACTTGAAACACAGCCAATAAAGCGATCCCAGCGGGACCAGTTGGCAACCGCCCATCGCGACATTGTCCTCCAGGCGAGTCCTTTTTCACGATCCCGTAATCAATCGAGCGCTCTAATGGGCATCGCATAATCGCGGCTTTGTGGCGCCTCGTGTATTAACGCGTCCAAAGAGACGAAGAAAAGAAGGCACTCCCGATGGGAAGGAGAAAGACTCAATCGGCGTCCAACGACGGCGCGGTTAACTTGAATGCCTGCGTCTACGTCCACGTCCACGTCCACGTCCACGCTCGCTCATAATGCGCCGACTAATATGAATACGGTGCGTAAGCGGGTACACACACGTTTCAACCGTATATCGGCTAAGTGCCCACCGTGGTAATGGTCGTTTCGTGCGATACCATTCTGTCAGAAATCCGAGGGGCTTTGTCCCGAGTCACGAAACGCAAGGATTAAACTGAACAGCGGCCCCGTTAATGCGACTGTGCGAACACCTCGTCCAGGTTCTGCAGCCACCGCACACTGCCACCGCACACTGCCGCGGCGTGCGTGCATGCGTGAGCGACTCCGCGTGTGAGAGTGCGAGAGAGCGTGTAATGTGAGAGCAAGAGAGGTTCGAAGCAGCTTCGGAGGAGGTTCGCATCGAACGAAGATGAGAGCGTATAAAGAGAGTGGGGTAGGCGGAGACGGGGGACTGAAAGTCAAAGGGATGCGTCGAGTTCTCCAGATTTCGACGACCGTCTCAGACTCCCCTTTCGAGGGTCCCCAAACGATACTATTTTCTATTGGCCACGCAGGTGCACGGAGGGGAACGCGGTGTGCCGCCAGCCAGCCAGCTCAGACAAAGAAGACGTTCTCTTAATTTCACATTTTCAAGGATCATTCATGTGTTTAGACGTCGCCAGATGTTCCGGCCGAATTTTGTTTGAGCCGATACTATTTTCAGCGGCCCATCAACCTGGCGGAACGAAAGTTTCGTTGATCGGCTCCGTTATGAGCGACGCCTTCGGGACCAAGGTAAATAGTCTTGTGCATCACTTCGGCGACAGGAGATAGAGAGAAGTGGCGTAGCACGCTGAGCGTGCACGAACCTCACAGAGGCGCAGGAAGAATATTTCATGTTTTACGGCGCCAGCGTCGTTGGGGTTTGGTCGGACAAAAAAAGTGTCAGCCCCCGAGGCCCCTGGCTAAATCAGAGCGCGGCGAGTGCATTAAACTCCGAATTACCACAAATAGAACCTTAACCGCACATGCCCATTATAATGGCACCCCCCGCTGAAGATGTATTTACGTACTAAACCGCCTTCGCGGCTCACGCTGAGTCGCACGGAATTAACATCTGGCCCAAAAATGCGCGCTCGCGGCCCCGGTTCATTGGACCCTTCTTCTTCCTTTTTCCCGACGTCGACGCCGCTATAACAGAACTAACCGTCGCGCTCCGAGTGCCCCGGAGTGTGTCGATTCCTCTTTCTCGCGATCCGGCAACGAAGGATTTTAAGTGTTCGCCGACACTTCAGTCGCACACTTTTCCATCTGTCGCGCATTATTATGTCGGAGTTGCGTCGGGTCGAGTACAACATTACGGAAAGCACACGGCAAATTCTAATTTCCATAAGAATAGAAAGAAATTTGTCATGAGACTACAACATTAGTCGGACGAAACGTTATTTACGCAATCTTGTCAATAACTAAGGCCCATTATACGAAATGAGTAAGTGAAACGTTCCCCTGGTAAGGCGATCTACTCGAAATAACTTAGGCACGAGGTTTGAGCCACGATACGATTTCTTTCCGTCGAGGAGTAGAAGTCCTCGGTGGCGCGACGAGGCACGGAAATCTCGGGAGTGCTTTTACACGCAAATTAGGTCCATTAGGAGCATCGAGCGTACAAAAACACTCGTGCCGGAGCATCACTCTCTGTCCCCCGATGCGTGAGCCTCCCCTCTCGCGCTACGCACGTGCGTGCTTCTTTATGAATTATTAGAATTAATGACGCCGCACGCATCGCCTCGCCCTATGGGGCGTCACGTCCAATCGGCAAGTACTTTCTGGCCGGGAAGTCGAAGGAGCGAGATAACATTTCTGGCAAAAAGGGGTCTCTCCTCTGTCCTAGCGTCCGAGCACGATGCACTCGAAAATGCGCGAAACGATCCTCGCCTACCGAAACTAATTTCCATCTTCACGCTCAACTTATTGTACATGTTAACGAAAATGGTTCTGCATGCAGGACGGATCGCTGCCTCGTCTAATTGTCACCGTGGCAATTAATTTTTTCCCCGATCCACGTCGGCCGCTACTCGACCAGCTAGCGAACGACGTAATGATAATACGTCCGAACGCTAGTGACAAACGAGCCTGGCACGCTGGTAATTATTTGTGAGCAAAAAGCGACAGGGGAAAACGAGCGGTAAGTACTTAATTCACATTTGACTGGCCCGAAGACGGCGTCAGCGGCGGCGAAAAGTTTCCTACCGGAGGCGATTCGTGAGTCGATAATCGATGAAGGTTGTCGGATGGAAAATAGAGAAGCAAGGCTACAAAGCGTGCTGGAAGTGGGTAAGTTGTCGAGCGAAATGTTATCGCGCGCCGGATCGTCGGCAGGGGTTGAATCGAGTGAAAGGGAGTTGAATGGGGCAGCAAACGGGGGCTGACGGCCTGAGAGACAGAGGGATGGAGCGAGAAAGAGATGGGGTCTGGGGGCGAGAAAGGGAGAAAGAGAAGAGACGAAGAGCGTAAGGGGTAGAGGGGAAAGAAATGTGGGAGGATTTAAGAAGGGGAAAGCATCGATTCGTTTTCTTGACCTCGACAATGTCTGCATTTCCTCTCCGCACCATCCAAGTACGTTTATTTTTACGTAGTGCCCTAAATCGACGATACTCCGCCCGGCGCCTCGAATTATCCTGCCTGCCCACTGTTTCCAGAGAAAACATCCAAATTTTCGCCGGCACCTCGCGCTCTTTCCATCCTTATCGCGATCTTCCTAGACGCATGCAATCTCGCACGGCGTCAATTCTCGTTAACAATTCGTTGGGAAGTAATAGACATAACAGACGTAGCCCACGCTCAACGCGTAGAATCGTACTATATACTAACGCAACCTTCAGCGTAGATTCACAGTGGATCGCGTTCTCGTTCGCGGCCGACGTACGAGTCTTTTGTGTCAACTTTTGAGTGCCTACCCCAATAATATCGTCAGTCGAGTGCTCCCTTTGGGAGTTTTCCGCCTTCGGTAGTCTCCGACTTCCCATCTATTCCGCACAAACCTCCGACATCACCCTCTCTCGCCGCATCCTTCTTTCTCCCACATTCTTCTCCCTCGCGCTCCCTCCTTCGCGGCACAGAATTTTCTTCTCTCTTTCGATCCTCTCTCCCAACCCTCTTTTCCGCCGACCCTTCGTGGTCCCGAGGCGGCAAGCAAAGAACTCTCCTACCCCCTCCCCCCCCCCCCCCGGCTGCTAGCACTGATTTTCCACCCTCGCCACCCTCGAGCCACCGGGCCACCCCTGCCCTCCCCACCCCTCCCCGCACCGTCACTCGTAGTCACGCCGCCAACACGTGCTCCTGTTTACCTCTCCAGTCACATGGCCTGGAAAACTGCACACGATGGCTACACGCCCGATGCGACGGCAACGATCACAATGTCCGATTTTATTCCGCGTGCGTATTTACGTTTGTCAGCCAGCAGAGTCGGTGATGAGAGAGAGAGAGCGGTCATTACGTGGCAACGGCGACCGACGAAATCAGAATCGCGTATCGATCTTTGCGCGACTCGGAAATTACAGACGCCACTGTTACTGACGATAGAAATTAAGGTTACAAGGCGCGAGGAGGACAGCGTATAAAACTGAAAATTCAGCAACGTATTACGGCGCGCTCCATTAATTATGCCCCGTTAAATGACGGGCTATCGGATTTTATTTTCGCGTTTTTCGTGAAACGTCAGAAGTCTAGTTTTAAATACCCGATTCCCTGATGTACGTCAAACGAGCGATCCTTGTTTTTTCGACTGGCCGGCGGCGGGTCGGTTCGAAATGATTTCATTCGGCGCTATATAAAGGCGTCTGTCCGTCTTTGCTCCTCTCCCCGCCGCTTTTATAACGCAGACGATGCCACCGTCGATTCGGCGCCAGAGAGCAGATTTTCCCGACGTCCGATCGATCGCGCCGGCCGAATTCGCCGGACCGTCTCGCGATCGAGGCAGAACATTTTAATCGTTTCGCCAGTTTAAAGGCTTCCTCCGACCGTTTCCTCACCCATCGTGTCGCGAAGGTTAAGAAACCCGGTCGACCGCATTACGTTTACGTGCTCGCCCGATCCTCCAATTAGCATTTCCAGGTCACACTCAATGTAGACACATGCGCGGCGGCGCATAATTATCGCGGTAATTATTAGAACGCAGCTAAGTACCGGGAGAGAATTATCACCGACTTCGGGCGGAGCACATGGAGTCGAGCTTGCCGAACTCGGCTTCCACGATCTCGCCGCGACATTCCCGCGTGGCCATGGTCCGCGGCTAACTTTCTTAATTACTGAGATTAAGTTAATGGTATCGGGGCAACGATTATCGCCCGCCAGCCTCGCCTCACTCTCGAGCTCGTCGCCTCGAGTCAGCGAGCGAGCCAGCGACGGGAGACGGCAGAAAAAAAAAAATCGAGTCGAACGTGTCGAACGTCATTGATCGGAGACCGTTCTCCCCTGGCTATTTCCTACTCAATGTTCTTACGTTTTCATGCATCCCAGCGCTCGTCGGCGCCTGTCTGTCGAGGCCTGTCCGTTTCTACTGGCGCGCGTATGTGTGTTGTGTGCCGAGCGTACAATTTCGACGTATCGGTGCTCGAGAGAGCACGTACACACACACACACACACGCGCACACACCCGTACGAGGGTTCGATTGGTCGGGCGCATTTAGACGACCTACCTAATTACCAAGATTAGTCCGGTCTTATAATAAGCAGAAGTAAAGTCATGCCCTGACACTCACCTGAGGCGACCTGTGACTGATGTATGTGGGACGTCGTCCTGACGCGGTGGTTCGGGCCAGCGGCTATTATTTATCTGCCACGATGCAATCAACGTGATTAAACTTAATCTCGGGAGCCCTTCTCTCTTCCTCCCTATCTGTTGCGTTCTCCTCGTTCTTCTCGCTCCCGCTAGTCTCGTCGACTTTATCTTTCCTTCTGCCGTTTCTTCTGCCGTTCGAAGACGTGTCGCGCGCTCCTTTACTGTACTTTTCTCTTTTTGCCTCTCTCTCTCTCTCTCTCTCCTTCTGTCTCGAAGGGTCCTTCGCTCCAGAGACTCGACGATACTCCCGGTGATTTTCCGACGACTATTACCGGTGAGTCCCGATCGCGATGGTGGACGTCCGACGCCCTGGTACGGGACGACGATTCACAGATACATCGGTCGGCACCGGTGACATCAGCCTACTTAATTACCGCCAGGTAATTGCGAGTAATTAGGAGCGATTACGAGGCAAACAGTTAATTGCAACGAACTCGATAAAACGCTCCCCGGCACGGCTCCTCCGCTTCTCGATTCCTCCGAGCCGAAAGGATTGGACGAGGTATTCCTGGCGGGAGATCCTGATACGGCGAAACTGCTCGACGAGTTTTTCCGCGAAACGCGATACGACCGCCGCCGAGATCTCTCCCCCGATGCTCGTTTCGTCACCTGTGAAATAACGCAGGTGAGCCGCGGCGGACAAAGCGAGGCTAGTAGGAGAGAGAGAGAGAGAGAGAGAGAGAGAGAGAGATAGAAAACGACGGGTGCGGAAGGAGGGATGACGGGGGAGTTAGAGCGGCTATGTAATGCGGTTTTAATTATTCTATTTGTCCGGCGGCGTGCGCGCTACCCGTGGCCTGTCGCTCGTAGTAGGAACGTGTAATTTCAAGTTGTGAAAAAACACAATGGCGTGTCCCGCACGCGCGCTGGTCACGTGTGCGTGCCTCGTAATTACCGCCGCCGAGCACCCGCCGCGATAATTAGGAGCTTATTAGAGTCCGAGTCCTTGTCTCATCACCTTCTGTCGTTTCACCACTCACTCTTTCCGCCGACGTGCGTATACGGCTCGCGATAACAGCGCGATGCGTGCCTTCTCGTCACGATCTCGTTATTCTCCGCCACGACAGAGACAGAGGCACAGATAGAGAAAGAGAGAGAGAAAGAGAGAGAAAGAGAGAGAGAGAGAGAGGGAGACGGATCCTTAGTCCAAGATCGATATTACGATACTGAGAGACACGCTCGCTCGAATTCGCTGAGCGCTCCACAATCGGCCCCGCGTAACACCTGTCCAGCACACCTGCCACGATTTTAACGCCTCCCGCACTCGCTCCTTCCCTCGGGGTAATTTACTTACTCGGCATGGATCCTCCGACAGGTCCTTCCGGATTGTGCAACGTCGAAGCTCTTTGCCGAATGTTTCGAGCTCGCAGAATAGCACACTCTCGGCAATGTCTTTCTTTCGTTACCAGATAAACTGCCTTCCACCACTCGCAACGGGTAGAAACTCGGTGAATGTTGAGAGTAGAGTCACGTGTAACGTCCCTTCACACCTCGCATCACAACACGGTACTTCCACAGTTCTGACCGTCTCGAAGCGCTCGAAACGATCTGGCAAACCGCACAAACGATCGGTCCCACGTGCGCGCTGTAGCTTCGTGACAGCTCTCGACGCTCTGATTCCCTGATCACCGGTAACTGTCCCGCACACGTTTTCACAGTCTTCTCGCAGCACCAACTGTCGTATCGAAAGGGCAAAAGGTCTCTCCCTCCTCGCGTATTCCTCCGCCGAAGGCAAGTGAAGAAGACGAGGTCCGCCTACAGGGTCACTCTTCACTGGTCGACAAAGTCACAACACCTCGGGCCACGTCATCGTCGACTATTCTCGGTGATCGATGATGATCGTGCTCGATATGCCGATGCGTATGGATCGTGGTGCGGCGTGGCGGCGTGGCGGCGTGGCGGCGTGCACGTTGCGCGCGTCAGGCTGGGCGCAAAAACTCGGACCTGGAACCCTCACGGTCCGCAGTCTGGCTGCGTAGTGGCCCCGGAGTAGAATCGAGGGAAGGCAACCCGCCGTCAGGACTCTCCCGCCTAGCGGATCCCGACAACGGCGCCTCCGGTAGAAGGGGAACGTAGGCGGTACAGTAGGCGGTACCGATGCGCGGAGGTGGGCCGCGAGTTACTCGCGAGATCCCGTTGTTATGATTGTTATGAGTGTCCGAGCTGCCTCCGCGAGCGTGCTAGAGGGGGTTGAAACGCGCGCTACAGGGAGCTCCGTCTCGCTTTTTCACCCTCGCGCCCTCTCGCACCCCCTGCGAGCCCCGCGAGTCCCGCCAGCCAGCTCTCTCGGTCTCGCGCGCTGCGACGCGCCACCGCTCCTCTTCGTCGCTCTGTAATATAACCACCACGAGCTCGAACGAGCTCGTAACCGTGATGCAAATCAGCCCGACGGGGCTGGAGAGTTCGCCGGCGGGGCTGCCCGGGAGGAGCGATCGGCGCGAAGGACCGATCCGCGAACCGACCCCTCGCCCGTACCAACATCATCCAAGATGTCATTCTAAGGGCACGCGGCACGCCAAGCTGCTTGCCCGGCTACCGCATAAAAGTCGCTCGCTTCGCTATACAAGAATCTGACCGGTGCCGTAAAATGAGAGTAAGCGCTTTTTAGAAGTCGCCGATGCGAGAAGGGCTGATTTTAAGAGCGAGCCAGATGCGAACCTTCGCCGAATGCTCGATAAAGCAAGCTAGACGTAGTCTTTAACCGGCTGTGCGTTAGGGGTGACCATTAGAGGGGGATACTTTTGAGAATCTCATCGTCGATCCTTGAGGGCTCGGTGTTTCGTCGGTTCTCATTGATGGTTGAGTTTGGAAGATCGAGGGGTCGATGCTGATCGCAGGAAATTAGGATTGTAAGGTAAGGCCAGTGTCTAATCATGACGACCGTATCTACTGTGAATAAGGCATTACGTCTAGGTACCGTTACAGGAACTGCTGCATTTGTTTCCACGCAAAGGAAATTGGTTCATCAGTTTGTTGCAGGTCTCAGATTCATATTTATCAAGAAGAAGAAACGTTCATTTTTATTATAGAACGTGAAATGTGTTTCGAAGAAGAATGTCTTTCAATAAGTCATACATACCTACGTCATGTGAATAGCTACGCCTTGAATTCCAATTATCATCTACGAAAAAGTACGGAATCTTGATATTTTCTTCGAAATAAGAAAGTCTTCGGTCTTCGGACCTGTAACACACACGATAATATATCTGTTAGATCTTTATACGGCAAAACATACGTATAACGTTTCGTGGTCTGAAGTAACGAATTACAGGGTGTAAAAGATAAGAAGGGCGATTTTTTATTCCGAGAACAATCTACGCTGTTACGCAAATTGTACGATCGAATGCCTCAGAGTCTCCCGATCAAAGAGCGATGCACAGGCTCGGTCAGACGAAGGAACTGCTTTGTGAACGTGAACTCTCCTCCTCGCAATTCGCAAACGTTCACCAATTACCTACCTGTATATCCGAGTGGACCAACGGGCTCGTAGAAACGTGGCCATTAATTTTGATAAATCGCCGGGCAAGTAGAAGTCGGAGTTCGTCGACGTTGATCCGCTGTCTCATTAATCTTCAGAGGGCGAAATGAACCCCCATCCCGATGCGGTAATTACAATGGGGCGAGAACCGATGTTGCGACATTTTCGTTTATGCCCGCCATTCGCAGCTTGATCGTGATTATGACGGCGGCTTAAAAGTGCGATCGCGACGATACGACGTAAGACACAGAGACGGAATCGCATGGAATCGTCGGAGCGGAGAGTTTAGCGGGTGACAGGTGCGTGGCACGCCACGAAATTACGCACTTTGCTTCTTTTACACGCACCGGCGCAACGCACGCATACCGAATGGCGAAATTTAAAACACGCACGCCGTACCCGCGCTTTATTGGTGTCATTATGTTCATTCGGACATTAAGTTTTACGCACGAATAAAAGTGCGCGACGACACGTCGCTCTCAATTTCGTAACGTGCGCGCGGCGTCGTTCTATCTACCGTGAAGGATAAACGATCTGGAGACGTCTATTTCTAGGATCACACATGTTGCCGGGAACGATGCTCTCTCTACCTAACGTCGAGGATGTTAACTGCGCTGTGAATTTGCGGTTTCCGGTTCGCGCGTAACATCCCCGACTCGCGGAGCCGAAATTGATCCGAAGGGGCAAGGGATTAAGACGTAAAGTGGAGAGTGGAACTTATCGCGCGCGATACGCGATGCAGCAGAACGACGTATCTAGTTCTAGGCCATTAACGTGAATGACGAACTTCTTCGAAGCGCCGCGACGCTCGATTGAAAAACGGTGCGCGGAAAATACGAAGTTCAAACTCGGGTGGATTAGTATCGGCGAGCGCGGAAGTTCTTTAACGTCGAACGTGACAGCTCTATCTCGTTTGCGATCTAGATTTACACCGCGTCACGTCCCATACGTATGCACGCGCATATATGCAACCGTCGCGATGGAGCATTTTCGACGGATGCAAAGCAGGGCACTTGTTACGCCCAATTTTTAACCCTTCCGAACGATCGGGCCACCCTTGTTGCGACGCCAATGGCACTGTCCGCACCCTCGGTGTTTTAATGCTCTCTCCCCTCAATTTCTCCAACATCGACCCCGACCATATTCCGTCGTGATTCGACCCTTAGACTCGCATTCCCCAGTGCCAGTGCGGCCAGTGGCGATAGTCAGTCGGCGACTTTAAACATCGGCGTGATTTGTAAGACGCCCCCGCTCGCACTCTCGCGATAGTCGTCACGCTAGTTGACAGTAAACTATTGTACTTATTTACGTGTCGGCCTCGCCACCCTCGCCACCCTTGCCGAGCTCACGAGTCCTTCTTCCGATCGATCGACGTGTGCACGTGAGGCCCGAGAAAGTTTTCATTCGCCGTCCGTGTCTTGCGAGGCCGTAGCTCACGTACTTATGAAACATAATTGTCCGGCCGGTAGCGTTCCGGCCAAGTAGGAAGTCGTTACTCGTCCCATGCGACGCTTCCGTTGCGACAGAAACGTCGCTTCTACAAA
Source organism: Priocnemis perturbator (assembly GCA_963942575.1). Taxonomy (NCBI): domain Eukaryota; kingdom Metazoa; phylum Arthropoda; class Insecta; order Hymenoptera; family Pompilidae; genus Priocnemis; species Priocnemis perturbator. Next base: position 7,710,687 of record OZ012644.1, read on the forward strand.
TTCATTAAGTTCGGACGTAATGAACGCGGGAATAGGAAGACTAGGCGTGCGTGTAGTTTTTGCTCAAGGCCACGGGCGAATCCTAATTTCCATGTTTTCCAAGGATAACTGCGACGATCGTACGACGAAGAAACGAGACGGCGTCCTTTTGCACGAAATATACGAGGAAATGAATGAATATGCTCGTCCTTCTTCCTCCCGAGGATCCACGTGCTTTTCACATATAACTCGCCCCCGTGGAGGCAGGAGGTGTAGCCAGCTGGTGGTTGAAGTTGTAGGAGTCGGCAGGATGTGGGTCTCCGCGCGTCTCTCTCTCTCTCTCTCTCTCTCTCTCACCGTCTTTCTCTGTCTCCCCGAAGCAAATGCACACAGGCAGACGTGTACACTCTTTCTCCGTCGCTCCGGTCTAACCAGAAACGGGCGTCCCTCCGATATCCCTCTCCGTTCTCCTCCTTCTCCTACAGTCCTTCCCCCTCGCGCTCTTCTCCCTGCACACGCCGACTCACCCTCTGCTCTCTGGGGTGCTCCGTCTTTCTCCCCCGTCCCACTGGATCGATTAAAACTACAAAGTGTTGCCTCTCCATCCGTTGGTACGCTCATTCGTGGTCGACTACATTGCTCCGGCACTCCTGGCGGCACTGGGTTACCAACTCTTTCCCGACTCTCCTCTCTCTCCTTCCTTCCTTTCGCTCTTCGTCTCATCCCCCAGCCATCCCCACGCTCCTTCCACCCGCCGCCGACTCTACGCGGCGCCTTTTTTCATCCTTTTATCCGAGGATCTCCGTATTCATGGACGTTCGCTCCGCTTCCTGATAATCTCCGCGTAAAACTCCTCCGTCCCGTCGGGATTGCCTTCGCCACGAACGGGACTTTCTCTGTTTTGCCTATCGAGACTTCCAATCGACTTTTTCGTCGCTTTTCACCCTCCGTTCGGGCCGGCCCGTATTCTCTCTCCGCTCAAGAATCAAACGGCGATCTTTGTTATTTAATGAACCGACGACTTCGATCACGTACGCCTACCCAATTACCGCCCGTTACGCGTGCTCCTCGGCAAAAAAATGTCTCGCTCGACCCGGGGATATACTTAATCATGAGAATCCATTTCTGGGTAAGCGAGTCGTTTTGTCCTTTAACGCGGCGTGCGACGATAAAAAGGGAAGCTCGTAACTACGTTAGAGGCTCAATTCAACGGATGACAATGTCCAGGCAAATCCTATTTTCTTAACAGCTTCGCTCCTAACGAACAACCCGATACGCCTATACGCTTCTCCAGGTTTTTACGCCGGCAGCCTACGTCGAGGCAGTGTCGCGTGGCGACAATCGGCCGCTGATCGCAAAGTCGCTGACTGATACAGCGGGAGGATGCTGGCGGCGCGACGCGGAGAGTGGCTCGTCCGCTAGCGACGAGCTGCGCCGAAGATTAGTGGGATCGGGTGAAAGGCTGAAAGGTAAGGCGCGATTATATCCCGGGCCCCCGTCAGGATCCCTCCTGGGGCCTTGCCCGCTTTAAGTCGCAGCCACGTCGCTAATAACAGAGTCAGTGGAAGCCAAGCGGTCTTTACGAGCATCTTCCCAGAAGTATAAACCCTCGGCTCCTCCGCCACCATCCGTCCGTTCGCCGATGGCCCTCTGTCTCTCTCTCTCTCTCACTCTCCCATGCACACTCGCCGTTTCTCTTCTTCTTAACCCTCCTCACGCACCGTCATTCCCATTCCTCTGCGGCTGTTTCGTCGGGCGTCATACACGGGTCCGCGGAGTTTCGACGGGGCTAATTAATGCAAGAGGGCCCCACAAAGTTGCTCGCGTGATCGCCGACTTCTTAAGTACCGGTGGGCACGTCTCGATGAAAGGCGAGGAACAAAGAGAAGGAGAAAGAAAGGGAGGACAGAGAAGAAGGGTGGAGGAATGGGGAGCGACGCGACGAGGAGAATGAGGCAGGAGAGTGTACAAAGAAAGCGGAAAAGAATGGGCGAGAGTGTGTAATGACAGAAAGTCCGGCGGGTCCTGAAGACGGGACATCCTGACGCTGGCGGACAATGCGATCGATACGTCGAACGATACCTTCCGCCGATCGCAGGAAGAAGGGCATCGGTCTGCAGGGTGGAAGGGGGTAAGAATGGGGAGCCGTTTTCGCGTGATCGCGGCCCGTGTGAGAGAAGAAGCCGACAACAGATTACTACCGAAATGCGTTTCATGTAGGGCATACAAAGTTGCGCGAGAAGAAGGGAGCAGGTGTTTGATGAGGATAATGCTCGGAGATGAGCACAGCACGTAAGAAGAAACGATGGGTATTGCGAACAAAGTAATCTAAGGAAGAATCTCTTTGTGATCGGACGCCCATTGATCGATAATTTGCCACTTCATTGTTGGGGTAATAACCGTTCTGTAACCTTGTGGTACCTTCGGTACCCACTTCCGCCTGAAAGACTCTCGCGCCGCAAGAGCGGAAGGTCTGACAAAGCGGGTGGAGCGCACGCTAAATTCTTATTACCCCCGTCTCTCTGTGCCCGCGAACAAAAGTAAAATGCCGATTGCCAGGTTACCGGGTGGCAAGTGGTAAAACTGACTCCGCGTTCGATACAATGTATCGTTTTCAATGCATTGTTGTTTCTTATTTGCTTCTGCGGCCTGAACGCATGCCTCACGGCCGCACCGTATGCTTTCGGCATCTGTTGCAAGAATAGCGCATTATTTCCAAATAACAGGAATATGCCATGTATGAAGATGTTGACCACCCGCTTGACAAAGAAAAAAACAAGCAATCTCGTTTTGTAGGAACGCTTGAGTTCGTAAGTCGTAAGGCAGCCGCTGTTCCGGTCGACGGTATGACGTTGAAACGGTGAGAAAATGAAAAGTTAGTTTTAAGTCTATTGTATCTCCAAAACTGCGGAGTTCACGGCTGAAATGGCCGAGTAGATACTTCATATTTCGTTCCGACGACATATTTATCCTATCTTGTCGACGCGACACCATAGCCGCTGAAATGAACTTGATATATCTCCCGCATCTCCTTGCCAAGGGGATAAGGAGCACATCGATGAGTTTCAGGGTGATCCAGACACGGCCGATATACTACACCCGCACTTAGGCGAGCACCGTTCATCGATCTATTGTCCGTGTATTTAAAGAGGAGCATCTCAACGTCCGATATAAGATTCCATGGTCATCGAATGCGTAGCCTCTTCTTTTGAAACTCATCAATCCTTGCAACTCTTTTAATCGCATATCTTTTTCTCTAACCCGCGTTGAGTTTTTTCTCAGCTTCCCTGAAGCTAACAAATTTGGAAGTTTTCCACTTAATTTGACTGTAACATTTCACGCGGCAGCTAATATATAATGCGCTAAGGAATGAGAAAAAATGCTATTGGTGCAAGATTGACATAGTAGTTTTGTCTTTCGCAATAGAACGAAGAGAAACTCGACGTGACCCCTCTGACACGATCGAAAATGCCGTGAAACGTAACGGGACGGATTTCGCGCCTCGAAACCAATGAAATTTGCCCGGGACTTCGGCTGCGTCGTGTTTTAAACAGGTGGCAATTATTACCGGGCCTAACGTACTTATTCCATGCAACTCCCGGCTCGCGGCCTGGACTGGTTTTGTCCACGGGGGAGAAGGATTGGCTCCCCTCGAGGATGCCCCACGCGTCGTTTCGCGCCGGTTCCTCTTGTCTTCGTGAACTCGCATGCCGTATTACACGGGCACGACTGTTTCGGTCAATACTTGCCAGCCGGTCGAAGACGAGCCAGCTCGTACCTTCGCACCGCTTCCGGACAATATTTAGCCGCGCTTCCCTGCCCGGTAGCTTCGATCATTAAACGTGCGTATATAGCCTCATAATATTGCAATCCGCGGCCATAATTTACGTCGTTTTATAGTTCAAACTGCAACCTACGTAGGCAGCGGCGCTCAAGCCTTTAGAACGTGCTATTCCGTTCAAGTTGTACTGGGTGCTCATAAAGTTCGCTGACTGTTTCCCCCGATGCCACTGCCAGCACGTCCCCCACGTAAGAGGGTGCTTGCTTCGCGCTGTTATCAACCGAAGTTTAATTAAATCGAGATGTTTCGGCAGCCCGAAAGAATACGATTCTTCGTCGTTTCCGAACGGCGCCGATAAGTGGATGCGTTTTACCCGCTTTTCACAGTGTGCGCGGCGTAATGAAAGTCCCGGGCCATGGGATCGATATACATATGCTTCTGAGAATTTCTTAATGCCATACGGCAGACCCGATGTATGTTCGTCGAGTATCGGAAGTCCACCTCGTAGCCGACTTCCTCCCCACTTATCCCGAATCTCACGCAAGCGATTTAGCAGCGTTTCGTATTCTCCTTGACATTCCCGGTGGCCTGAAAAATCGCGGAAACGATAGTCACGCAGACAAGAGGCTTCGCGAACACCAGTTATACCGTACGCAAGGGCTTATACGAGTTGCGAGTGCCTCTGCCTCGGGAATTGAGATATACTGTTTTATAGGGAATCATCTGAATGCAGTGAAGAAGGGCGGCACGGCGTGGCGGGGTGAGAAAGGGGCTCTTTTATGAAGTTACTACGAAGGAGCGGCTGCTTGGAAAGCGGTTACTGTGAGCGGCGTGTATCTGCTTTACCGGCGCGGTCGTTCTACCCCGGGACGAGTAAGCTATTACTGAAATTACTGACGATCCGACGCTCACAAATCAAAATTCGCTCCTTCTTCGTCGGCTAGGTGCAGATGCTCGCGTCGGGGCTGCATTGTTAGAATTTATCGTCGACTAAATGCCGCGGTTTGCGCGCGAAAGAAACGACGCCCGCGGGAGAAAGAGGGGCTTTTCTCAGGCCACCACTCTCGGCGTAAGTACCCGCGGGCGTGAGCACGATAAGCGCGTGTAACGGTAATTAGCGTAAGGTACAGGCAGGCACTACGATAGCTATTACAAGACGATGTTCCCCCTGATGCCGTCGAGTATGCACACTCTCCGTTCGTTTCCGCGATGCCGCGGCCGTGCCGGTGCCATCGAACGCAACCGAATTTAAGTAACTTACGCGGGAAGAATCAACTACGCCAAATCCAACAAATTAATCGCCGTGCCAGGGTACGTATAAATCATCGACTTTATCGCCGGTGCCTACGTCGAAGATTTTGACCACACCGTAAATATCCCTCGAGGGGGGCGGTACTTTCTACGAGCATCGACAAGACGCGCCATATACTACGAAGCTAGATCGAGTGAGTCCGATGCTGCACTTGACACGGCCTGGAAGATGAAAGAATATTTCCCGGTGAGAGCGCTCGTCGATTACTCTCGCGACATTGTGTATCGCGGCGGAACGACGAAGACTGGGAGTTGGATGCAGAGTTGCAGAGCCTACACCGTGGACCCCGATATGCGCCTCACGTCCTGACAAAGGTCGCAGAACCCGTACTTGGCTTTATGCGTTTTGCTGCCTACGTTCGTGCGGGACCAAAATGTCGTAATTTCGCTTTGAGTTCAGTTTTACCCGGACCACCGATGTATCGTTCGCCACGGAGGCGAACATCAGTGCGGCTCTCGGTGAGCGCCTGACCTAATTTACATACATATAAAGCGCATTCGATGTGTTTTAGGGGCCGTAAATCGACGCAGCTACGCGAATCGTTAAACCCTTCCTTGCCGCAACACCCCGGCGATGCGTGCGGCAGAGAGCTATAGATATAATGTAACACACTCGTAGACGCACACACACACACACAAGCGCATTTCTCTGTCTTTCTCGCTCGCCAGTTTCACCTCGTCGTCCCCCTGACGTCCACCTAAATCCATACAAACTAGTCTATTCTTGCGCACAAACGCCGACTCTGTTGCCACCCCTTAGTCCTGCTCCTGGCGTCGTTGCATGACTGCCAGCTTTTCGAAGGCAGGTATATATTATCTCCTCGGGATGATTCTTTTTCTCGCCCGGCGACAAACATATGTCGCGCGCGCGCAAGAGAGAGAGAGGAATCGAAAAAAGCAAGAAAGCCGATCCATCGTAAGATTTTTAGTGTTCGCAGCTCTCCGCTCATTATTTCGCGAGCCTATCGCAACGCCGTTGAACTTCTCGGCAGTTCACTTTATGACACTCCACCGGCCTCTAAACACAAAGTATAATGCTACCAATTGATATCATCAGAGGCCAGAGCGTCGGGAGAGCAAAAGAATCGCGCTCTTTAAGTTCCACGCCGAATGATAGTTCCTCGCCTAGTGCGCCGTTCGTCGAATACGGCCGAATGATCCGGCGTATCCCTTCTAGAGAAGTCATAGGCGTTTCTGCGTTCCCGGCGTGGCACAGGACGGCCGAGGGAGCGCGATTTTTTCTAATTACATATAATTAATTTTTACGAGTGCCCCGTAAAGTACGGCGGACAGGTGTTCGTCAAAGTGGAAAGAGGCGAGCAGGCGAGGGGGTAGGGATGAGGAAAGGAATCGTTCGGAGCAGCGTGCCTGGAGTCGCGGCGGGCACGACGCTTCCTTCGCTCGTCGAAGGGGATGGCGACGATGCGGATTGGAGTAGTGGTGTTGCTGGCAGCTCTGGCGAGGGTGCCGAGGCCGTGGATGTATTCGCGGTACCGGCACGGACGCGCTGCTCGTGCTGGCGGAAGCGGCGATGGTGATGGTGACGTGGATGGCCGTGTCGGTGCTAGCTCGCCTCGCATTAGTAGTGGTAGTGGTGGTGCCGATAAAGTTAAAGCCACTGGCGAACGATGCAGGGGCCGCGTAATGACAACGCAGCGCGTCGTAAACGCGTTTATGTCCAGAGTTGCATTATAGTAATATCTGCCAGCACCCGCCAGCACCCGCCAGCGCGGATGTTCAGTGCCTCTTCGGCGTTACCGTGAGTACGAGCCAACCGTTGCGCGTCGAGCCCTCGTTTTTCCTTCTTGCCCCCCTCCCCATTCCGCGCATCGACTTCGGAGACATCGACGGTCCCGCGTGACGCGAGAGGCTGCGAAAAAGAACGTGCCGCTACGTGCCTTCCTACGCCCGAGGGAAGCCGGCTCCTGAGCTTCCTCCTCCGCGATCGGAGGTAGCAGGAGGCCGTCTTCCCGGCTCTACTCAACCTCCCTGATGTTCTCCTTTCCGAGCTGGACGCGACTGCTCGCTCAACCCTCGCCATCCTGCTTCCTTTTTTCGGCCAGCCAACCACCGTGCGTTTATTTTACGAAAATTGTTGGACCGTTCCGACGTCATTGTGCATCGATTTCATTCGATATCGAATGTGCGCGTCGGAGTGGGCACGGATACGGGCACGGGGCCGGCTCGGTCGCATTGTCGGCTCGGCGCGGCGGGGGCTCGTAACGAGCGCGAAAGAAATGAAATCAGGCGAGAGGACGCGCGTACCGCGCGGGAAATGATGAAGAGACGACGAAGGGCGGGGGCGTAAAGGCGACGTCGTGTTGGCAGTGGAGTGAAGGTAGGGCGAAGGTACGCTGGAAGGAGGGTGAAAGGAAGAGGGCGAGGAGATGGCATGGAAGGGGCTGCCGAAGGGGTGGAAAGGGGTAACGACGAGATGGCAGAGTTGTAAAGTCCTGCGCGTGACACCGGGTTATGTTATGTTCTCCGCGTTTGTGTTGGCGATCCCACGGACGTTGCCACTGTTGGACGGTGGTTTATACGTACATATACACGGTTAGGTGGCACGCGGTATTGCTCATACACTGCGTTTATGGCACATAACCGGGGTGGCCGCTCGCACAGATTATTTTGGCTTGATCAATTTGATAACTCCGTACGGTTATACCCGCCTTGCTGATTACGCTCGCGCGCGAGCGAGTGGGCGCTCGAAAGCGGCCAGAGAGTTAATCTTTATCGCACCGGAGCGGAGCGTCGGGCCCTTCGAACGATCGAACGCGCGTCGTTCGAGGAATGAATAATCGCCTCCTTGATTTACTTGTTCGACCGCTCGTACTGGGCGTGCACGCTGCCTGTCATCGTCGTCGAGGGAAGCGCGAACTGCTCGCGTGGAGTTGAGAGGACGCTCGGCCAAGTCGCGCAGGAATTACGAGGACGCCGCTAATTCGGCAGTCGCTGCGAGCTGCGACTAATCAATTATTTTCCTACGTAACAGCCTCGCCGACCGAATCATTACCGTCGGTGGAAATAGTCTCATTCAATATGGCACGCCGTGAAAATTAGTTCCAGTTTTGAGCCAGCAGCTGCGGAGCCTGCGGAATCTCTACAAAGCCGGGATTCTCGATATCTTGAGGTTTCGCCATAATGTCCTTGTAATATCGAGGTAACCGCGTTCTCGGACGTCCGTTCACGACGCTGACGATCCCTATCGTCTAGTCGTTTACACGTGCGTCCCTTCCATTGTCCGGGCTGCGCATAGCGACGCAGTGTGCAAAGTGGACGTGCAAACGGAAGGGTAAGACGAAGGGGAGATGCTTTTGGGCACACCTATAATCGCGGACTCGAGCCAGTGCGCAATTTTACGAAAGTTTCGACAGGCGTGCGGCAGGGCCGAGCCGGGCCGAGCCGAGGGACAGTAAAGTTAAGAGGGGCCTCGGTCGAATGAGCGACGCGTCGAATAATTATGCGCGCCTCCCTCGTTTCGGAAGACCGTTCGGGCTTTTTTACGAGGGATAAAGTCGCCCCTACGAGGTCATAACTTAGGCACGAATACGGACTATCCGTTACGACCTGATGGCTCTCAAGATGCAGTACCTTTAACCTCTCTCCGTAAGAAGAAGCTAGCCGAGAGGTGGATATTGGCATAAATTAGGTTAACCGCGTGGTTTACTCCTTCCGGGAATGCCAGTGGCGAATCTGCTTGTTGCATTTTTCATGGACAGGTGCTGGATACATAACGTCCCGCCGGTTCCTCACCCCGGCTAAAGGGGTCCGCAGCTCTGGCGGACTTTGTTCCGCGGGATAAGTTGCTTAACGTATCGCCTACTTAAACGCCTAGATTCCGGGTGATTGAAGCCCTTTAACCGGCTGGGGTCAGGCCGGTGCGTAAGGAGAGAAAAATGTGACTTGCCGCCAAATGGAGGGTGAAGAAAAATGTCCGTGCCATGCTTCATCTCGCGCGCGGCGCGTTTATCGTTCCCCGCACACTGTAAAATTTACACCGTCTCACTTCCCGAAACGAGCGGTCCGCCGCCAGTCGCATAAACGCGCGTAAAATTTTATTTTATAAAGCCGCGCTTCCCTACGTATACCCTACAGAATGAACAGTGTGCAAGGCAGAGTCAGAGAGAGAGAGAGAGAGAGAGAGAGAGAGAGAGGGAGAGGATTGCGGAGGGTAAAGGGTGGGATGCGCGATCCGACCAATAGTAAAATATTAGTTATTGCTGATTTTGCGAGCGCCTAATAAAATTCTTCGTAAAATAAAATCGCGGCTCTGGCCCGTTCGGCCGGCAGACCGAGCCGGCCACGGTAGGATTCACAGTTAATAAATTTTTCTTCCGCAGTTTTGAGCTTTTCGGAAAATTTGTTGTTTACGATATCGCCGCGGCGGAGCATTATTGCTCGGGTAATATCATTGGACGGGGCAGAGGGAAAGCGCGGACATGCACGCGCAACAATAAAAGTGCGTAAATGAATCCGAACTTTACGCGACGCTCGCTGATTTTTATGCGGCCCACGTTTATGTTCGAAACTTATGGCATCACGGTCGAACGCGCCCGGTCGGAGGACGGCGGTTCGAGTGCGAACGGCAAACGAATCCTTCGTGCGGCCTCGAAGTTTGAAGGTTCGAAGGTTCGAGGCGAGACGTTGATCGGGGCCATCGGGAAAGCCGCGGTGCTCGGCGCGTAATAAGCTCACGATTAGATCTTCCTTCAATTAGAATCACTTAAGAAACATTCTCCTAATAACGTGCTATGATTAGTGCAAGTAGTGCCGGCCGCGTTGAGACGAGCCACGAGGCTGCGCTGGCCCAGAATCATCACTATTAATACTACTTGCGGACCGAGCTAATTCCATCAATTAAATGCTTTGCTGATAATTAGTCAGTCGTTAAGTCGTTCTCGCGACTTCCGACTTTCTGTTGTCTAATTCCGCACTGACGGACGGGCCGAAACGGATATATGTGGCTCTGTGAGGGAGAGGGGACGCTTCAGGGATACAGAGTCAACGAAGGGCCGGGGGGGGGGGGGGGGGGGGGGGGGTACTTCGAAAGCCACGTATAAATTTTCAAAATACACATTTAACTCTTGTATCATATTTTTTCCCCGTGGCATGTTGGCGCGAGAGAGCGAGAGCGAGAGTGAGAGAGAAAGAGAGAGAGAGAGAGAGAGCGAGCGAGCAGGGGAGGAAGTACACGCTAGTAGCGTTCCTGTTAGCCGACGCGAACGCGGGCGAGCGCGCGCGCGTACACTCTTTGCATCGACGTATTTATTTTTTGAATACGTCGTTCTGCCGAGCCCCGAAAAACCGTTGGACGGTTTCCGGTACGGCCTTTTGGCGCTCCGCGGCAGCAGCAGCAGCAGCAGCAGCAGCGACGACCTAGGGAAGCATTTCATTGCGTTCGATACGATGGTAAAAAACGCCCAGGGATCGGACAGTAAAAAATGTAACTGGTAATTTAGTTAGCCATTGGCGAACTGGACGGCGCTGGACGCTTGGGTGTTGGTGGACAGTAATAGGGCGTATCTCGTATCTGTCCGGCCTGACGGGTTTTTATGGGTTTGCGATGCGCGGATTCATCATTCGATATATTACAGCGAGAGTCCGACCACCTCCGATGTCACCGCGTTAACCTAACGACCCTTCAAGGCAGAATTTTAGGATTTACTCGCCCGCCAGAACGGGGCTCGTTGTCCAGCCTCGAAATTTTTCGAAATGGCGACGCGTTACGGCCGTGACGCCGATGACGTCTATTTCTCCACCCTCCGTTCATCCCTTCTCACCCAACCGCCAGCGCCTCCGCTCCCTCATCTCATCCGTGCCCTCTGCCTCTCTTTCTCTCCTCCTCCCACGTCCTCCATCCCGTTCGTCTATTATTCTGCGAACAGAATTTACGAGACTAACGATTAGTCGAACGCGAATGCGCGCTTTCGTCGCGCGCGTATGACAATAGAAGCGGACAGGTTAAAAAACAGATGGAAAAAAAAAAAAAAAGGAGCGTTTGATCAGTCCCCTCGATATACAATATGGTTGATATTCAAGTGCCGGCCGCTCTCACGCTTTAACATTCTGTTTTCTGTGTAACAACGGCGCCGTCAGAATCGCGACCACCGCGGCTGCCGGTTCGCGCGGCACGCGCACCGCTGTCTCGAGAGTCTAAGCAAATATTGTTCGAAAATCGTTTATTCGACGCGACGAAATTCGCGCGCCATTTGGAACGTTCGCCGAGCTCCCCCCCTCCCCCCGGATCTTCTCCGCGGATATTTTATGAAACGATGCCACGGCTGCCGATGCGAGCGGTGCGGCGTTGTCGCGGGCACGGTCGGCAACCTGAAATACGTTCAGCTCGCCGCGGTCTCCGCTAATCGTCTCTCGATCGAGCGACAAGATAGGCGGCGAGATCGATGGCGCCGGGGGCTTTCCTCGTGCGCGGCTGCGGGGGTAGCTTTCGTTTGCCAACGAAGAGGACCGCGATTGTCACGGCGAGCTGCATGGAAATCCGATGCTGGGGTGCATCGGCGATGCAATTCAGACGGCAGTCAGGCGGGCGGCGGGCGGCGGGCGACGGGCGGCGGGCTTGGAGCGGTAGGCGAGTCCCTTTTTCCCTCTTTCTCTCCCTTTTGCCACCGGCGTGTGTCGCTCCCGCTCGCTTTCCTCTTCTCCTGCCGCCCTTTCGCTTCATCCAACTCGAACTCGACTCCGCGCGCCCGCGTCCCTCGGCCACCCTCCCGCCTCCCCCTCGCCGCAGATCCACGGCTCTCACACTCCCATCCTTTCTCTGGCGCTTGCACGCGTATGCTCGAGCCCGCGCGAAAGTGTGCCAAAAACCCTTTTGTAGCGATCGGAAGAATGGGACGCATTGTTTGCTCACTTGTGAATCGGCTCTAATGGCAAAAGTATGTGAAATCATTGTGAATCGAGATTACATACGCGAAAACAACGCGCGGTACGCCCTCCACCGACGTACCGTACGTGTACGTGTATTCGCACGTACCTATTCAGGGTGTACGTGAGCACGCCTATGTCTCTATCGTAGGAAGGTGAGTGTGCGCGTTCTCGCGAACGAGCGCGCTCTCCTCTTCTCTCCCTCTTTCTGCTGCCGTGTGTGCGTCGACGCGTCTGTCGGTGTGCGTGTGTGTTGCAGGCGGGCGCATTCACGCACACGCACGTGTAAAAAGCGCGGGCGAGGGAGGACGCGGAGATATTTTTTTTGTAACGTGCAACGAGAGAGAGTGCAGGGAGAGACATGCATTCGACTGGCCAGGGTGGAGGGCGGTGGGAGTGGGAGTGGAGGTGGTCGGTCGGGAGTTCGGAAGGGAGGGGCTGAGGGGCCGAGGGGGTGGCGTGGGTGGACCACCCTTTGCCGTCGATTTTTCGGGGCTTTTTTTACGGGCGACGGCGCTCGCTTGCCTGGATGAACGAACACGGGGAGGAACATCAATAATCTACAATCAAACTGCAGATAAAGCTGCGATCGCCTTTTTGTGCAAAGTTTCAATAAGAATCAACGTGACGGACAACTTCCAACGAGCGCGTCTACGTTTTTACCGGGACGTGGTCGTCTTATGTCGATGACGATTGTTAATTGTTGCCTCGAACGTGTCGATACTGGTAGTTGACGAACCGTTGACGTCGTTGCGAAGGGAGCCACACTTTTATGCCGAATGCATGTATCTCTGCGCTCCCCGTTTCATGCAACGAAAATTCACTGAGTCGAACCGATAGAAACTTGCGACGACGTTTCTGGCGAGGAAACATCCTTTCGAGTCGGTCACTGGATAATGCTAAGTCGGCAGCTGCGAACGGTCCTTAATTCAGCGGGTCGAGCGAGCCGGCAAAAAGTAATACAAGTCAATAATAGGCTGCCGTAAGCGATATCCGGCTCCGTGCGTGTGGTCATTAAGATTCGTATGTTCTTCTCATTACAACGGTGCCACTGTTTCTCGATCGCACATTCTTTTCCCGGTCACTGCTTTCCGTTTGTCGTGCGTGGCGAATCCGCGGAACGGCGCAGCGGCACGTGAATGTCGCCTTCTTATTGCGAATTCGTGACGTTGGCGCGCTATCGCCTGTATACCCGCCAAAGCAGGCCTTAATAGAAACCGGATCCCTTGGGAATAAAAGAGAAGTGCGCGGCCCGCGAGCCGTCGACTTCTTATTATTTTCACTTACATCGTGTCGACTTATCGCGACTCATCTCGCATAGAAACGGTTTAACAACGTCTATAAATGAGCGGGGAAATAAACGACGTCGCGGCGGATAATTAATAGTTGACCTCCGCGAAAGTGAGCGAGCCGGCAGAAGGAGTCACCGTTACGTTACGCCGAGCGAATGTAACTCCTGTAATGGCGTTTAACGACATCGTGCGAGCGCGATCCTTCCGTACGAATCGCTTACGAATGCACGTGACACCGAGAGATCGGAAGAGGGAATGGCTGCACGCTGCGACGTTAAGTGCAAGGATATCACTACTAAAATCGGCCGTAAAGCAGATATACCGTCGCTGGTCATGGTGCTACAAACTAAATTTACATTTCGATATACGGCCCGATAAAAATGTCACATCTCCTGCCTCGCTCCGTGGCCGAATAACTTCCCTCCCCCTCCGCCACCTCACCGAGCGCCTTTTACCAGCGCTAAGTTCCACTCACGAGTTGCCCGCCTTTTCTGACGCATCACGCGCTCCTTGGAATATAGTTTACGATTTCCCTCCACCTCCGGCTCCACCTCGCGCCTCGGTGGTCCGGCACTCGGCGTCCGATCGAAATGATGCTTCGGCCTGCCATTTATCAGGCGCGTAAAGCAGATAATGTACAGTAGCGAGCGACGCCATGAAATTGCACGACTGCCGACGGGGGTCACTCATTGCGCACCTCCCCCGTTTCCTCCTTTGTTCTCCGCGAATTCGGGATTTGCACGTAGCAGTCCGCAATCTTGAAAGTTCCAGATCCTTTTACTACCCAACGCCCTTTTCACCCCATCTCGCGTTTACCCCCTTTCTCTCGTCCGTTTTGCCGCCCTTTCGAGAGGCTGCCTCTTCGGAAATAATGTATAGGAAATGCGAGGCTCATCTACATAAGTAATACCGCGTTAAGGAAAGCACCAAAGGCGCCGGCGGAGAGAGTCGACGACGACGAGGACGACGACGATGGCGGGTATGGGGGAAGAGAACGGGGTCGACTGGAAACGAAGTAGAAGAGGAAGAAAGAGGAGAATGGGCGTGCGGGAGTGCCGCGGGTCGAGGGACGGCTGGGAAAAGGGTTCCTCGCATTAATTGTGCCAAGGAGAGATAAGGAACACAATGTTTGTTAACTTCCACGAGATGTATAAGACGACTAAAGCGATCCGCTTTGTGGCGGCTCGTTCTCCCTTCCCTCTTCCCCGTGCCGCGACCCCCCGCGAACCCCCGCGAACCCCCGCGACCCCTCGAATCTCGGGGGAAGGGGAACAAAGAAGGGATTAAAGGCGGATCGATAATTATTATGCGAATTTGTTGCACGCCTCGCGCTAACGGTGATCGACTCGCTCCGCTATCGCCTCATCGGCGTCGACTCACGCGTCACCGGGCCATTGAAAAGTGGGTAAGTGCGAAAGCGATCGTCATCGATCGCCCGGTCGATCCGAGTCGGGACAGATATTTTGCCGTAAAATCACGCGAAATTGGCCGGACTCGCTCGGTGAAAAAGCCTCTTTGTGAAATCGTCACGCCCGTGAATCATCGCGGTCCCCCCCCCACTCTCCTGTCACGCTGTTAACCGAGCGATGATGATGCCTCGCGTTAAGGGGTTACAGCAGAACGGGCCGGGGGGATGGAGGAAGGGGTGGAGAGGGCTAGAGGGGTACCGACGAGGGGTGTCGAGAGGCTCCAGGGACAGGGACGGAGGGGAGGGGGCGGGAGAAGATAGAGAAGGAAAGGGAGTACCCCCTATTTATATTCCAGCTAACCCTCCTCATCAACGGCGTTCATCTTTCCTATTAAAGTAGTAATTTAGCAGGAAATTAAGCCACGCACTCGCTTCTCGTGGCGTGGCACTTGCTTCACTCTGTGGTGGTCCTCGCTCACTCTCTCTTCTACCTTTCCTGCTTCTCTTTTCATCTCTGGTCTCTCACTCTTTCTCGGAGTTCTGCTCCCTTCCTCCCTGTCAGGCTGGTTCACTTTATTTCATCTATCTCATTCGTTCCATCATCGACGTTCGTCCCTCTTCTCTCTTCTTCATCTTCGCTCTTTCTTGCAGCTCCTCCCTCCTTTTAACAGATTGCCGTTCGGCTGACTTTCGACAAATATTTTCAGCGTCAACGTGCTCGCTTGGTGATACGTTTTCGGCCATATCTCCTCAACTATGGCGAATTGTGCAGTGGATTTTGAGTTTTTCGGAGTCTCTTCGGTCGCCCACTTTCATCAAAGCTATGAAATATACAGTATTTCCTAAAGCACTTTGAGCGTAGTTTCACGTGGCATATGTGGCAATAGTCAATTCTCAAACAAATCTTGTCTCCGCCAGTGGAACCAAAAATTGTTTGTCCACACGTAAGCGATAAAGCTTTGCACAGGTCGTCATAGCCTCAAACGAAGCATTAGCATAGCAGTGAGCCTGATAATCCATGCATCCTCCCTCTTCTTCAATGTTTCTTTCCGTCCTTCTATCTCTTACTGCACGCTATTCCATTCTGCCTTACGTCCGTTACCACCTACTCAGCGCGCGAGGATAAAGGAGTGTCCATTGTCTCGCACTTTTTGTATCATAAATTAACGCCCTTCTCATTAGTCGTTAACATTCAGTGGTCAGAGAGGGGTAACGCCTGACTACGGAACGCCTCGGGTGCGGTACTCACGGTTTTGAATTGTGTCTCAATTGTAAGAGGTGTACGCTGAGCGAACGCATACGAAACAGTTGCGCGCTTCCTTTAACCCTTCTTCGCTCGTAATCCTCGCCGTAGGATCATTACGGCAGTATCGCGCTGGGAAAGCGAACATCTGTCGATGTAATTTTCCTCGGTTAAATATAGTTACGATCGGCGCCAAACGATCGATGAAAATCGCGACGTTAATCGTCTCTCTCTCTCTCTCGTCCGCCAGCACGCCTTACGCCGTCGACGGAAAGTTCTCTAGGTTCCCGAGCGTTATTTATTAAACAAAAATTTTCATCGACCGATCGCGTGAGCGGACACAAAGAATATTTTAATTGCCGCTCGACTCGTGAATTTCGTGCTCATATTCGACGTTCGACTGATTTAAGCCGTACAGCGGAGGGGTTGCTAGCATTCAGTGAGACAAAGAACAAAGGAGCGAGTAGGGGCGGTCGGGGGTTGGGAGTCGGCTGGATGTACAGGGCGGGTTGATCCTCGTATGAAGGGCTGTCAAAAACCTAATGAGAGGTGTGACTGCACATGTTCGCAAGCCTCTCCCGCGATTACTCAGATTTTCGAGCGAAATTAAAATTGAAAGACGTGACTCATCCGGCACGCAAACGGTCGAGTCCGCGGGGTGCACAAAGGTGCGATATAAGTGTCACTTCAATAACCTACTTTCATAGCAACACAATTGCATTCACTGTAATTTGGTGCAATCGACATATGCAGCACGATTTTCTTCGCAACCCGACCTCACACATACTACGTACTCCCACCCGACTATTTTCATATGTTTCTTAGACGCCGACTCTTTTACTCCGTACACTAAACGATATCCGTTCTCTAGCACATTTGCGATTTATCCGCAGGAAGATCTTCGGAGAATGTTCACACGCCAGTCAGTCATAGTCTGACGAGCACGCTGTGAAAATCACCGTTCTGACTGGCGGATTCACGAAATCGCGGGTCCCATTTTAAATCACAGCACGCCACACGCTATGGGGTGTAGGCACAGAGACCGAGGCGAGGAGGAGGAGGAGGAGGGCTTTAAAGGGGTGCAGGGGGTAGGGGACAGAGAGGAAGAGAGAAAAAGAGAGAGAGAGAGAGAGAGAGAAGGGGTCTCCCCATAAAACAATGCTCCCACATCTGTCAGCCTCTTCTACTTCCTCTCCCCTCGTGGCCGCCCCTTCAAGTCCCTAATTATACCATCCCCCGTGCCCCGCGGAACCGCCATCGTACGTCTGTATTATGCGTCCGGACCACTTGGGCACGCACGGGGCGAAGGGGAGATGCCCTTGTAAAACGACAGTGAACAACGGTCAAGACGCGAATCTAAACTTTTTTCATGACATTTGTAACCCCGCGCACGAGGGCAGGAAAAGGAGAAAGGGTCGGCAGGCAAAGTGGAGACACCCTCGAGACGTCACCGACTGACGCGGCGAAGCCGAGATTTCAGAAACAAAGCGCGCCACGGAGTATTCCCGGTTTGCGGCGTCAGGCCGCGTAATACAAAGATATAAGACGCATTGCGCGCCGTCGATACGACCGCTTCTCGGGCAACGATCTCCACGACAGGCTGACCAATGAACGTTCTGCAGGCGGAAAGAATAGGTAGCAGTACACTTGCAATTAAAAGCGGCGGAAAAGTTGGCCGTAGAAAAAAATCGTGGCGCCCGCGACCGTAATTGCGGAGCTGGGCGAACAGAGAAGAGCGCCGTGAATTTATCGACGCCATAGACACGTCCATCGAACAAGACGGGAACGCTTAGGCGCAGAATTACAAATCGATTGAATCGAAGGGGTTCCACGAGTTCTGCGCAGAGAAATTAACATCGTGTTTTTAATGCTGGGGATAATTGTAAGGGTGGAATTATACGAGGGCTGTGCTGGTAGTATACGAGGGTTCGCTGCGTAGTCGCAGCGGTTCTCAATCGTCGGGGGCGGCTTGTTCGACGCGGAACAACCGGCGTCGACGTCGATACAGGATTCGCGTCCGGGTGAAAAAAAAAAAAAAAAAAAAAAAAGAAATAGTTGGAAGCTGGATGTTCGGTCGGCCGTAAAGCCTTGGAAAACATCGCAACGTAATTCGGTGCATGAATGAAGCTCGCGGATTGCACATTTGAACGCGCCGATGCAAATGTAATCGCGGCGCGTGTAGAGAACAGGAAACGTATTTACCTCCCGCGCTCGTCCGCAGTTTTTTTCCTCGACGCTCGCCGCGGCAGCATTCCGGCGGCGACGCGAACCTTTCGCCGCGCCCTCGAGCACCACTGGTGTATTCTAAGGTGACTCACGACCACTCAGCGGTTCAACTGCGCGTGAACCCTCGATTCAACAGCTCAACCGTGCTCGTTACGTGAACCGCGAAAATCAGTTCCAGTATTGTAGCTCGATCCGCCGATGGATCAGCGCCATTTGATGACGGCACCGTACGGGATGACTCTACGGTGGCAGCTAATAAAGCTGCGACGCGACATCGGCCGGCTCATCAATATAATTTCTCTTGGTTCGCATTTTTTCGACCGCCTTCGTCCCCGATAAACATTCGGGGTACGCCGATAATGCAAGATCGCCCGTAAAACTGTCCGGCCGACGCGTGACGTGGGTTCCGAATTGATAATGATGACGAACGGCGTCTAAAAGTTACTGTCGCGGTAACTGTACAATAACCGGGTACGGGCTTTTCATACATGCAGAAAACGAGCGCAGTCAATGTAAGCCGCGCGCGGTACCTCGTACATTCGTTAGGTCGCGGGCTTCAGGTAAAGGGGCGTGGGCGTATAGAGGGGGTCACGGGGGTTGGAGGGGGGAGTAAATGTAAAAATATTGCTGAATCGGTGCAGATAACGGTTTCATATGGGGGCTCTCCTCCTCCTCCAGCGCCCGGCCTTCCTCTCCCGCCTCTATATCTCTCTTTCTCTCTCCCTGCCTCACCTTCCTCTCACCCACATGGGCAGGCCGATACGGTGCCGGACTTGCTTTGAAAAAAAATGTATCTCGACTCCGAACGTAGTGATACGAAAACGTTTTGCATTTCAGCGAACACGATGGCGAACGCGCACTCGTTTCGTTGGTAACGAATCGAACAAATAACTTTCGACGCGCGAATCGTCTATCCCCTTCCCTCGTTCCACTCCATCACTGGCCGTCCTCCGCGAGCCTCCTTCCCCTCCCCCGCCGCCTCCGGCGTTCGCCTTGCACTCGGCGAAATTACCGGATAGCCGGCAAAACGTCCGCATAATCTGGCCTAGTGAGCAGTTCAGCACCGCCCCTCCACGTCCACGGTCGAACGGAAGACGACGCGGACGAGGTGAGACCGTTTAACGTTGGATCGGACGTCGGACAGTCGATGTCGACGTGGCCTCGGCCGAAGGAAAGCCCCCGCGGCATCGAAAGTCGCGCTCGTTACCACGGGCTGCGGCAGGTCGCGCCGATTCCGGGAGAAAGGATCTCTCGGGCGGGAGGTGGTGGTGGTGGTGGTAATAAGATCCGATGAATAATAAACCTCTCTCGTCGGGTCACGCTTCCATCTTGCCGGGCGGCCCTTTGCCACGCTATATTCGCGATTATTTTGTAGCGGCGCACAAATTAAACTTCCGCCCATTAGAGGATTGATCCAGCACCAGGAATGGAATGTAATATCACGGAAGGACGGGGCACGAGGGCAGGGGCGACTGCTTCGCGAACGAGTCGGTCCGGAGAGGAGGGAGGGGTGTCGGTGGATCTTAATTATAATTCTTGGCCGCGAAGTTCCAAGCGAAAGCCTCACAAATGAGGCCGGCGCCCGTCTGACACAACGATATCGTACCCACCGCGGAAAACCTGCTGCCTGACACCGAGGGGAGGGCGAGAGGCGCCAGTAGAAAGGGGTGGAGGGTGGAGGGGGAGAAATGCGGGTGGGAGAGAGGAGGGGAAGGTTTGAGAACTGGATAGTTCGTAAGCGCGCGGTGGTGGCGGCAGGGAGACGAAGCTGAAGAGGCAAAGGGGTGGCTGACGGTTAGGGGTGGGAAGAGGGCGGGATGTCGGAGGGACGAGAAGAGACGGGAGAGAGATAAAGAGAGAGGTGGCAGGACAGGGCGTGCGGTACGTAAAGGTATGCGAGCAAACCCCCATTGCTATTCAAAACGTAAAAACCATTTAAAAATGTAATACCCAGGCATCCCCGGGAAAAAAGTGCGCGCGTGATCCAACGTGTGACTTTGTAAGTAAAATATACTGCCCGCCGGGAAGCCTCGGTCAAATAATCGTGATTTATCGGCGTAAGGAATTTTCGTTGTGAAAAAAATGCTTTTTCGAACGAGGCCCCTCGCCCGCCCACATCCACCCTCCCGGTTCACCCGTCGTTCACTCCCCGGCCTCCCCGCCGCCCCTGCCATTCCGAACTATCGGAGGACCCGTTTCGAGGGCGTCACAGCGCGCTGTTGCGCACGTGGAACGAACATTATACCGTACGTTACGACGATCGTCCGTCGTAACGAAATCACGGCAGTCGAGCTGGCCGGAGAGAGGCGAGCATCGGAAGTGGCTGGATCGAATAAACGGATCGGTAAACGCGTACCACTGTCCTCGACTGCCACCGGTTTAGAAGATCTGTCACACTCGTCACGTCCACCGTCAAACGTTTGCGCAGCTTTCGCGACGAGTTTTTCGTCAAAGTTCGACTTTAAAATGGCGTGGGAGCGCTCGTCGAGATTCAAATTTACGGTTTCAAAACGAAGGAACGATGCGATCGGTAAGTGTCTGACACTGACGATGATCGAGTGATACCGGGCCGCGGGCGGCGGGGGGACGAATTTTCATTCGCACTCGGGCATTTGAAATATTCATGTACCTCTCCCCCGTCATTATCGTCATTATTAAAAATAAATGCCGCCGATTCGACTGGCCATTCGGAATTGAAATACGACGAGGGGCAGACATTTTTTTTTACGCCAGGCATAATTTCTTTCGTTGCGCGCTTAAGGACGTTTTAATCGCCGCGATTACCGGCAGCTGCTTTAAATGCGTCTCATTATGAATTTACGTAAGGCCGAGGTAAATTACGAGGTCCATAACTTTCCAGATTATTTCGCTTCGCGCGATGCCACGGTCTATCAATTTAAATTTTAATCCTTTTCGCGTATAAAACGCGGGCAGATATATTTTCACCCATTAAGCATACGATTTCTATCATATGCACTGACCCTATTCAGGTAATTGGCTAAAAAATAGTTTGGAATGACGCGCGCTGGTGGGACGAGAGAGGCAGTTGTTAAAATAAATATCGATGCGACCTGCGTCGAGTGTTGCCGGCGAAATCTAGATTTATTACTATAATCACATGTAAATGACCTTTTCGCGTATTCATCTTGTCGTGCGGCACCCAAAATGAGTCAATAATTTAACAGTTCTGTCCGTGGGTTCCCTATCGTCCTGCTTTAGCCAGTGGAACCATCAAACGATCAGTTTGTATATCGCGCACGGTAGTTACTATCGATCGGCGACTTTATTCCGACTCAGCTAATGGAACTGGGTACGTAATTCGGCGATATGACATAATGTTAACCAAGCATGCGTATCTTATTGGGTCCGGTGTTTCAGAGGTTCCAGTAATGAACCGTAATTACGTAAGCCCAAATATTGCTTTAATTACACATCTCGCCGGTAGAAAGCTTCTAGCCTGCCCGTCATACTGTGCTAACTTTGTCGATTGCTCACGTCATTAGCGTCCTTTATAACACGCTTAATAACCGGTTAAGTGACTTTTCATGGATCGCGAGGTACATACCGTGTACCGTTTCTTCCTAAATCTGACGGCTCCCTCGCCGATCCACGGCGTCAGAATTCTGTCGAGGCGGCCGGAGGTCAAGTGCGAGCATTATCCATCGCGATACATAATTAGTGGGTTGAAAAGCGTCGGTGCATCGTACGCGTGGCAAGCCGGCGAAAAAACATCGGAATCCCTCAATCATCGGTAGCTACTAATTATAAAGTACTTAACCAGACTCGCTCGGTAAACGCGCATTAGCGCACGTCGTTCGCTACCCGAGAAGGCGACGTTAATTATTTAATTGGCAATACCGAGCGATAGATGCTTGAGAGAGGCAGGCTTGCGTTGATCAGCCGCGGCTCGAAATCACATTCTCGTCCCACGTACGCGTACCCCACTGCGCGTACCCCTGCCTTCCTCTCCTGCCTTCCGATGCATATAACAATCCGTGTAAGTGGCAAATTACCAAACCCAATAGTCGCGCCTGACTCCCGTTCAATAATTAAGTCAACCGGCGTTACGTAACGTACCTACGGCATAATCGTGTCTACGATTGAGAGCCGTTCGTGTGTAATTCGATATGATTATTCATCGGCGCGGCACCGTCGAATGCGACGGTAATTCCGACGGTGATTAAAATAATCGGCACCGGTGACTGCGCGGCCCGGCCATCGCGTTCCTGTGTTACAAGCCGGCCTGATAATAAACGTTTTCATTCCGCGTGCCGCTGTCCATCCCGACTTTCAGCTCAAACCGAGCGACGAAAATCGACGCCCACGCGAACGCTCGCGCGCGCGCGCGCCAAAGGCAAACGCACGGAATCATTCCTGGGAAAGATCAGAAGTTCCCTCGGACCATTTACGGCATTATGCTAATGACCGAAACCGACGGCGAACGGTCAGCTTTATCGTCGATCGAGAAACGGCCGCTGTAATTTCACTCGAGAGCGAAATTTATCGCTTTATGGAAGCGGTGGTGGGGTGAGATTTTTGCGCCATTCAAGATCAGCGGGCAACGTTAAAGTTCGAGCGTTACGTCGCAGTCTGTTGCCACAGTCGCGGTGCGCATAAAACGTCGTGCGACGGAGCGAATAAAGCGTCGTCGATTCTAATGTCTGCAGTTATGCGGTGCGAAAGTTTGCGAGACCGCGGCCGATTTCGTGGAAGACGATTTTTACGCGGTCTCGGGAGTCGCAGTGTCAAGGCTCATACCGCATGTAAATACGTTTCATTATACGCTAAATTTTATCGTCTGCCATAATGATACGACGCGAACTTTCGTGAAACTGTCGGCAATTTTGTGGTATCAAATTTTCTTTTGTCTCCGAAGAGTATATATAAAGGACAGTGTCAAGGCTCTCTGACGCATCGTGTCGCTGGCACTTATCATTAAATCGCACGTAAAACAAAATTCGTTCCGTGGGACGCGGGCAGGGGAGGGGAGGGGAGGGGAGGGGCGCGAGGCGTACATAAAGTTTGAAACGTTCGCTATAATTATGTGCGACCAAAGTTCATCGCGGCGAAGACACAATTGCGTGGAAGGCGATTATAGCGATGGCTCACGATCTGAAATCGCGCACGAGACTCGCCGGCGGTTCATACACACGCTCCGATATAATCGTTCGTAATTTCGAGTCTCGTTTCGCGTCTACCGTTCGACCGCGGAATTCTGGCAAATTGACGTAAAACTCATACGCGGCCTCAAATGACGTTAAACCTTGGCAATTGCGGTATCGAATGACAAATCGAATAGTCAGCAGCGGTGGGCGGTGGGAATGACATCGTTTGACGTAGAATAACAATATCAATCGCGGGAAACGAATAACTGGGCGCGACTGTTGAACGGCGCGAGACGCGCGTAACGATTTCTTCATAACGATCCGATGATTGAGGAGTGCCGGGAAACCGACGAGAGCCTAATTCTGCTCGGCGCGCTCTCGCCTTTATTCGACGACTTTTCAGTGCGCGGCTCTGAAAAAATGAGCACAAAGGCAGTCGACGGGGTGTGCGTCAGTGCGATATGGACGGCCGCGGCGCGGCGCTGGGAGGGAGCGGAGGAAACGCATTTCTACCGTCGTAATTCGATAAACGAGTGCGTCGATAGTCGGCGGAGGGTTGGAAGGCAGGCAATTGGCATCGATACTTTCGATAGGTCGACGCGTGCACCGAGTCAGATCCGGTTCGTTTCCCCGAGTGCTCTACGGCGCTACGGTTCGGTATAGGGAAGAGGGGGCTGATGGGAAGAGGGTGATAGAAAGGGACGCAATATCGTAGGAGGAGGATAAGAGAGAGGGCAAGTGGCGGAGAAAGAAGGGAGGGAAAGAGTAGGACGTACGATCGAGATAGAGAGCGGGAACGTAAAGCGAGCGGGCGAGCGAGTGAGAACGGGAATGAGAATGCGAGAGAGAGGAGGTTAGCTACTGTAATTAGTGAGAACGTATCGTAATTAGAGAAAATGCCACGTTTAATTGCTAATTGAGTTTCTGGCTGATGCGAGATCTAATTTTAATCACCTAATTACGTGACTACAGGCTGCGGGCTACGGACAGCCGCCACCCTCTACCTCCTGCGAATGTGCATGGCCACCGTTGCGCTGTGGGCGTATAAGTACTCGTCTAGTCGAATTGTAACGGGTGATACGCCGACGGTGTTGCTTAAAGAGCGGAACGTTTCTTGGAACTCGCGCAGGAAGTGCCACCTCTTACCCTGCCTCGCTGAGTGAGGTACTTTACAGTCAGACTGAAATTCGCCTTTTAGGCGTCTCCTTCTTTTTACCGAGGCTGCTCATCGCCCTTCCTGAAAATTACTCCACCTTCATGCTCATAACGGCAGCTCTTACTTTCCGTGATGTTTCTTAAATGCTTTCTTTGCCGCGGCCCGATGAAAACGATAATGGCAGGTTTCGCTGTCTAAGCAGTCGTTTGCCGAGGGCCACGCCGAATTTCGAGGGTTAGAGTGCGTTGCCATTGCCGCTGGCATCGCCAGCATTTGCCTATTGCGACACACGGTATACGGCCTCGTAACTTCCAGTCACCTTCGTACGTACGTGTACGTACATTTGAAGCGAATACGTGGAAATGTGGTTAGAAATTACATGCCGGGCGCTTATATACAGCGCTCCGAGCGTGGAACAGGGGCTCTTATTAACGCGCGTATTAGCTATGCCGACTCACCCTTCTAATCTATATCCAACCCCGTGCCACGCGATTATTGGTTTCACGCGAGGACGGCTACCTACATTATGCCTATAGGGTGTTGCTAATTTTCGAAATGCGCACATTCGTAGCTCAGGACGCGGCCGAGAGCTGCAGACAGACAGAATTTATGAAAAGGGTTGAAAGAAAGGGGAGATCTCTCTAGTTCGCCTCGACGCCCGAATTACATTCGCGGAATGCCTCCAAGTATCCGTGCTTAAAAAGTCGCCTGTCAAGTAAAATATATAAGGGAAGTATTTTTCGTCGAGTTTGCGCTACGCTTTTCCAGCCGCTTCAAGCCCCATTCGAGACCGTTGCGGACGGTTTAATTTCACTTTCGGCCTTCATTTTGCGCCGACCCTGGCCATAGCTGGCACTTGCCATCGCCGGTGGCCGGCGCATCAGTGATTAATCAGATAACCGGAAAACGTAAGCGGCGCCTAATGAAAGTAATTTCCCTTATTATGGCTACATCGTCACTCAACGGCGGGCGAAAAAAAAAAAAAAAAAAAAAAAAAACACGTCGAAATTTCAGTTTCCCTTAAAAGCGTCCACTTTTCCTCATCAAATGACGCAGGTAATAACATCGAAAAATTGTATTACACACGGTGAAAGGGAGGACGGGTTTGTCCGCCGCTCCGCTGTCCGTCCGCGATTCTCATCGCTTCCGTCGCTCGCCAAAAGTACCTTATCCTTTGATTCGTTGAGAAATCTAAGCATCGACTAGCTTTTCATGAGTCTTCCGATATTTCCAAAAACCTGTAATCAATTATCTCAGAGCAGACGATTGGCTTGGCCGACTTACTAGGACAGGGTCTCACTTGTAGGTCGCACTTTGGGTAAATTGTTCAGCATTTTGCCGGGGTACTTTTCCAAAATTCGATCTGGAAGTGTGACGTTATCTTTGTTAGACGAATACTGATACGGGGTTAACCCTCGTCTCCCAAGTCCCTCCTCTCCAACTCCGTCGCTTTTTAATGCCGGTCAAGCTGGGGCGAGTGTCGGCGTTTCACAAAGCGCAGACAAGTGAGCCCGCCGGAAAACGAGGGCCCGTAATTAAAAATGTCAAAGTAATGGAGACCCACTAAGAATTCTGGAGCTGCGCACTCTCGAGTGGCCCCTGCCATCCGTGTGTATGACTCAAACGGCGCGGCCGTAACTTTCGAAATGCGACACACGGGCCATTCTATCGTCTCCTTGGATCGATAACGCGTGACGGAGTCAAGTTTTCGCGGCGTAATTGTAGATACCGGCGAAGATCGGCGCTCGGGATCACCGTTTAAGGGAAAGACCGAACTTTCGATTAGTCAACGACCCTCTGGCGCGAAACTTGCCTCGCCGCGAAGCTAAATATGAATACTACGCGCGGCCAAACTTCCATTCCGCCTGATCCTTGCCAAGGTTCGCGAAGAACTTGGCAAAAAACAGCGGCACGATATTTCGAACAGTATGCGCGAACTTGGGTTATACGTGAAAAAGCCCGGTTCTTTTTTTGCCCAGCCCATGGTTCTCGCTCCCTCCTTTCTCTCTCTTTCTCTCTCTCTCACACACACACACACACGCGCGCACACATACACGCGCTCTCTCTCTCTCAAAGTGAATGTAAAAACAAAAAAGTGGGACGCCTTATTGTGCGCCGGTGAGACTGCGACTCAAAGGCTTAGAGCTTTGTACGTAACTATGCCTATGTGGCAGGGACGGTGGCGGGGGACGGGCAGGGGTCGCAAAAGTAGCGGGAGGCAGCGGGGGAGGGCGAGGGACGGTGGTAACTACCCCGTGTACGAACGCGTGTACGTGCACCCTCGTCAAAGAAGTGGGGGAGAAAAATACACCTAGCTACCTCGTTCATTTTTATCCCCTAAAGCAATTTCAGCATTGTTTTAAAATAGTACTTAGCAGGGTCATTGTATTATGCATGCGCCCTCGGTCTAGTGGACTGCGCCAGTGTGTGAGAACACTTGATTCTTCGCGCACGTGAGCCCTCGGCCCCATTGTTAACTGAGGAGGAGCGGCCGGGCATGCTACGGGGGTCGAGGGAAGGTGCCCCCGCAGCGGGAGGGAGGGATTTTCTCGGCCAAGATTTTTTAACGGTGCTTACCTAGACCGTGAAATGCATCGTTGCATTCGATCTGCCACAGACGATCGATCTGTCGAGAGAGACTCCACTCCATGCGCGCCGGCCGATGTCACCTGCGAACAATGAACGTGGACGGGTTAGGCGTGAATTTTTCAAATATGGCCGACATATGTGATCACCGATCACCGATTAACGAGCGCTAGCCGCCACTGGCCGCAGCTAAATTATTCGCGGTACAGATTAAATACGAATAAATAAATGGTTCTTTTCGGATCCAGCGAGCCAGCGATGTTCACTTAGCTTCCTGGATGACTTCGAACAATCGCGATCCACGATCCCGGAGTTTAGCCGCTGGCATTGCCACAGCCGTGCTGGGTTAAGTATGACATCGAGTGCGATTACTATTGTCTCGTGCCAGGCAGTCGAGCGTCTCGGGCTGCCTACCGGGTGAAGCAATATCGCATTCGAAAGAGAGCCGCTCGCTCGCCGAGTGCGACGCCCGCGGTAAGGCTCTGAGGACCCTCCTGGAAGATAAAGGCTTGCATATACTTACTGAGTACATACGCTCGTGTACTTTCCCTTACTGCCTCACGTGCCGCGGATGAAATTTTGTCCAGTCGCTAATAAGATCGTCGCTGGCTCTGAACTAATTCGTCAAATATGAAAGTCTGGAACTCGTTGGATGTCGATACGATCGTTTCGGAAGGGATGATGGTGCTCGAGACACTACGCTCTCGGCGGCGGGCCGTGCTAAATGTACTTCTATTTATTCCAGCCGAAAGGATCGGTAGATATATTGCTGTTTTCGAAAAAAAGAAACTTAGGATTCTATTGGATCTGTTTAAGTGAAGCTTTGTTGAGCGGTGCGCTGGAAGGAAACGGCGGGACGGAAGTGAAAAAGAGGGAAGAAGCCGTATTGCAGCGGATGATACGTGAGCGAGACGGTGACAATTCCAAAACTACGACGTTAAGTACATGGCCGTGGGGCGCGTGGCCAAAGGCGCTGGAACGGCCCTCTCGTGTTCATTGTTCGCAGTCTGTGAAGCCCTCTGCTCGGCCGCCGCCTCCTGGCGGGTTCCTCGGCATCCCAGGCATGCTTCTCGCTCTCGTCTCATCTTGTGCCAGCCTAGTGACTTCACGAGGGTCTCATTTTCATTAAGAATTAAAGTTGAAGTCCGGGGGAAAAAAGTTTCCATTCGCCTTTTCCATGCAAATGAGATCGCGCCATCTCGCGCTCGAAACTATCTCGATTCCGGCTAATGCGGAACCGCGGGGATCCACGAAAGTCCCTTAAGTCGAGAGAAAGGCCACGACAGAGACGGCGATGAAGGGAGCGGTCGAGAGAAAGAAAACTTTTTTCCGCGATCTCATTCCCCGAGCTTGAATCATTAGCGAATGGCAAGCGAACGGACGGACGGTCGGTATCTAATTTCGAGAATTAACCGAGAAAATTAATTAACTCCGATTAGCGAGCGAAACGCGTAATCGATATTCGTAACGGCCGCGGAGGAGCAAGAATCGAAATGGAATTCAGATTCGCTTAGAGAGTAGCTGCCCTATCGCGTAGGGCCGTGTGTTTCTCACTTCGCCGTTACAGAGACGACAGCCGATAGTTGGGCGATAATTAAGCGACTGCTCTAATGAATCCCCTATTCGCATGACTAATTTGTGCGATAAACTGGCTAAATAATAATCCTACATATTTCCCCGTCTCCCCCCCGGGGAAAAGTCAGGTGTGGTCGGTCGACGATGCGCCGAACGTGCGTCGCGCTACATACAAGGTGGCCCGAAAGTCGTGGCCAGCGGCGAGGCTTCCTAAACAAGCCATGCGAATCCATTTAGAAACGCAATTCCCCGAGGTAAATGACTGACAGTACGGGCAGTCGGTAATCCGCGTTTTATACGCCGCTGGTCCACGGAATCGCGCCGAGCATAGGCCAACCTGCGCTTGTCAGATTTATAAGGCGTTAATTAATCGAATGACAGCTTTTTTTCTTCATTACGCAATTAGTCCCCCTGACGTTTCCCAAATAAGATACTTCGCCATCGTATTAATTGACGTTTCTGATCTTAAAGCATCTTTGATCAATAAACTAATAGCTGACTGATCGTTTCTATCAGACTTCGTCGACAGTTTTACCCCCAATGAATAACGTTTTATTCGCGGGAGAACAGAATTCGCCGCGCGACCCGTTATACGAATATATGCGTATTCATTGGGAGCATATTGTTAAACGGTTTCCGTATGGGACAATCTAATTTGGCAGGTTGAATGTCAAATATGCGATTCGAATTAATTTCCTTGCTTCACGCCGCAATTAAATCCGAACTGTCACATTATTCATGACTCTCGTTCTTAACTTATTCACTTGTTTTTGCGCTATCAGAATTTATTCTCAGCTCCTCTTTGAGCCCTCTTTCGATCGTGCGCGCGTCGAGTTAATTGGAAGATCGAGTTTTTGATGGGATTCGATATGTTAAATGTGTATTTCTCACAGTGTGGATGACGGATCGCACGATACGTGCTCGACCGATGAACGGTCACGGTTCGTTTGTTCAAGGTCTTAAAATATACGTCGGCGATTGATACACAACGGTGCTTACGACATTTTCTGACCAGCAGTGGCGTGATAACGGACACTCGCGCACGGTGCCCGGCTTCAGTCAATTCGCTTCTAACCTTGGCTGCTTATGCACCTTCGTCATCATTGAATAGACAGGAGCGCGCACTTACGTAACGTACTACACTTTTTATCATGCTATAAAAGAAGGATTACACGTGTCGGGAGTTCAATCGCATTAACGAAACTGCCAGTTAGCGTACCGTGCAACGATATAGCAAGGCTATTACAATCTGACTGTATCGCGGAGTCGTGTTCGAGGGAAGCAAAGGAAAACAAAAAAAAAAAAAAAAAATATATATATATCAAATAACGTGAATCTTAATTAGCGGCGGCGATTAATGGAACTAAGATCCGCGCGAGCGATACGTCGAACGGAAAATAATGGGCAACGCGGCGACCCCCGATCGCGTAAATTAAATCCCATGACGTTGTAGCGGTGCAACCTCAACAAAGCACCCGCGGCCAGGTGCAGCTTGATGCAGCGGCTATACTTTACCGCTGATATTTTTCTACGTGTGATTTCCGTCCGACAAAACGACCTCATTCATCCGGTCCATTAACCTTGAGTGCGGGCATATTTTTCGGCGAATTCCGAAAGCGGCCGCGTCGGC
Organism: Priocnemis perturbator; assembly: GCA_963942575.1. Taxonomy (NCBI): domain Eukaryota; kingdom Metazoa; phylum Arthropoda; class Insecta; order Hymenoptera; family Pompilidae; genus Priocnemis; species Priocnemis perturbator. The sequence goes on from OZ012644.1 coordinate 7,740,861, forward strand.
GAGCGCCGCTCGCGTTTAACGGACCTCAATTCCACCCCGCAGCTCGTAGTTGCTCTTCCGCCCGTCGAAATGAGAGACCGTGACCATCGACGCGGCGCATTTTGTTAATTGAAATCGTTTCATCGATCACGAACAACGGATAGGCCCTTAATGGGGCCGAGGGGGCGAGATCGACGAGGACGGAGAATGGAGGATCCACGATGGACTCGAGGGGCGACGGCCACATGAGGAGGGTAAGGCCGGAGGGTGGCGAAGGGTGGTGAAGCGGGTGCTGCTCGACGCTCCGAGAGAGAGAGAGAGAGAGGAGGCGGTTTAAGCCCGTGACAAATGCTCCGGCGTCACGAATCGTTTTCCTAGGCGTCGTATAAATTAATAATTACCCCCGCGCCGCCATTACCGGAATTAATGCCGCCGATATTATGCCGGCTGTTTTACCGATAATTCACCCGCGCCCCGGCTACATTGATACACCCGGATCCGGAAAAATCGGGAAGATCGCGTGCTGGGCAAGTTTTGTCACGCAGATAACGCTTGGCGGCGATGCGAAGACGGTCGGCGGGCGCAGATCGCTGCGGACGCTCGAGATGTCGCGAACGTAATGGAGGCCACGTCTTTCGACGCAGCCAGTGATCGCGCGACGCTCCCTGCAAGCCGGTTATTTAATATTCTCTCGTCGGGAGGTGTCAATAAAATAACGATCCCCCATCAGGGTGTCACGCGAGATGAGATAAATATGGGTATTTGAGCGCGCCAGATAATGCAAACAAACCCTCGGTGAGTTATGCTTCCGCGCCTATATATGCGTTTGTCCGCAATTGCGATACGCTCCGCGTTAAATTTGCTTTGAATTACCGTCGATAGTGGAGAGCGCCACGCGGGACGCGCGACCTGGCTTATTATTAGTCCGTGATTCGTGTTTTACACCGTCCATTACTGTGACCTTGTATCGGCCGGACCACGAAATATCCGAATGCGGCGTACGAACAGACGCGACGCGACTATATCGACGGATATCAATGATCGGAGGCCGATGGAATAAAGAGGAATGATGACGTACGTCGAACGTTTTTGGCACGGCAGCGTCCGGTTTGATGAGCGGTAGAAAGATCGAGGCCTTCTTCTCTCTCTCTGTCTCTCTCTCACTCCCGCTCTGCCGCTCCTATCTGAAACGTCACGACGGTCATTTGGAGGCAGCCCGAAGGTGATGGCTCGCGTTGTCGTCGCGATATATAGCGTCGGGCTCGATGTCTTAACGGGTGCAGGGGCAGGATAATCTTATACGATCCACGATGTCAAGTGATTACAGCTATTTTGTGCCACTTGTACTTATTAGGGGTGATATGCCGGTACGGGCAGCCATTATGAGTGCCATCTGAATCTCGGCCTCTCTTGAATGCCTCCATTTACCATTAAGCACATTACTATTATCCTATCACGCGCTCGGCCCGGCGAAAGGGACTTCTTTGGTTTGCCTCGGTGATGCACGAAGCCATTTGTGCAAAGTGGCCGTTCATTACTAAATTATGCCGGTTTTATAGCATTACATTAAACCGGGGCTTCGCGCCGCACTGCCCCGGTGCCTACCTTCGAAAAAAGACCGCGGTAAAAGGGATGCCCGTGCGTGTCTTCGCCATCCGCCTCCTCTCGCTCTCTCTCTCTCACTCTCCTTTCTTCTTTCTCTCATTCCCGGCGATCAAGCATATTAGCAGCGAGCAGTTTTAAAGCCGCCATGTAACTCGATAGTTAACCGCAACTGTGTTACCGTCCGCCTATGTGTGTAATGCGTAATCTAATTAATGACAATAATGCACCCGGCGACGGTCACTTAGGAACTCAGCTTCATTTTTCCGCAACACTCGTGCGGCCGCACTCGAGCGAGGAGCCAGCAAAGACGTCAGAACCAGTTCTCAATCTCCTTTCGGTTACGACACTCGAGAACGTTAGGGAGCTCGTGAGGACATCCGTTACGATACTAATGCAACCGTTTACGTGCCAGTTAGTTGTGTAATGAATACTGTCATTGTCAGCGCTCTAAAGTATCGTTATTATGCGGGAATAGATATTTCTTAAATAGAACGGCAATTGGAGCCAAGGATACGTCAGATCGAATCTTCCTTCGTCAACGGGACGAGCGAAAATCGTCAGAAACGGACATCACGTTCTGAGACGTCGGGCGATCGATACCTCTGTGAAGCAGCAAGTGTGTCGCGTCAGTTTTAATTTCTAGCCTTCAATTTGGCCCAAGTTTATTCATGCTTCCGCCGGCACGATTTTTCTGCCCAGACGTCACACTCGACAGTAATTTGGACGCATAAATATTTTGTCGATCGCCGCAAACCCTGCTATCAGCATTCGATTGTTTGCGACACGAGACGCCTGTGCGTGAGTGAAACGTTAAAGGTCCGCGCAGAAGAACGAATCGGGCTGGCGGCTGCGTTGGGGTGCTTGAGCTACAAAACACGTGTCGGTAATTCCGGACAAACACCCGCTATATGACTTTTATTTGCAAGATCGACGAGAAGCCTGATTGCAATCAGGCAAACGTGACCGAAAAAATCCTCGTGCGTATCACATGCCCGCGTAGGGGCGATGTATGAGGGCAGCCCGGCTTCCGGTGGTGGCTCTATCTCTTTCTGCCTTCTGTCCCTCTTCCGCACATCTCTCCCCACTCACTCCCTCCTCCCTCTATGTCGGAGCACTTTATTTTCCTCCCTTTTTCTATGGTTATATCGCGTAATACATACTTTATGTCGCGGTATTAGAGGGGGGGGGGGGGGGCGGACTTTCGTACACGTATATGCACGTTCGTATTTGTATACGGGCTGTCCACCGAAGATAACCACCGGCCTAGCTACCTCTCGCACCCTACGGACCGCAGTTTCTGTACCGGCGCGGCGGCGTAGCGATGATCCAGCGGCTTTTAATAATATTTCGAAATTTTTTTTTTTTCCACCGCTCTCTCTGCTCCGCCGCGAGTCTCATAGGCGATTCCCTGTGACATTTTTTTGCCCGGTTCCGCTAATCCCAAAGTATTGCGCTCTTTTTGAAAGCGATTTGTGAAATATAAATAAACGACACTGCGGCGAAATGACTTTTGCTACTGTGGGCGGCGCTCTAGACGGTGCAATTTCGATTTAAATTTCTCAATACGACCCGTCACGCGGCGGCCGTCCTTTTGTATGCATTAGCGGTAAGACGAAGGGCAATTTGCGATAATAGCGAGAGCCGAGCGCGAGCCGGCCGGCACTTAAAACGTCACCGTTACGCCTCGTTCTCGGTTATTTTGAAGCACGTGCGCGAAAATGTCGTGTCAGGCCAAACAGCAGCATTACGTAAGCCGCACTTTCCCGACCCTTCGATCTCGCGCAGCGCAGATGTGTTTGTTGTAACGCCGTCGACGGAGGCGAACGGCGGAGCCCTCGGTCGATGCAAAAATCGTTAGACTCCTCCTGCTGGCTCCCCGCTCCCCTCCCCCCTGCGGACGAGCATTGTCGTGGCATGCTTCACACACATCCGCCCCACGGAATAATTCAATAATCCGCGGAAATTTTTATTCCGCGCTCCGATTTAATAAAGCGGCAAAATAGATTTTATTATTTGCAATCACCGCGCCGCGCCACGCCGCGCCGCGCCGCGCCGCGTCGCGCCACTCCTACCGGCTGGCCAGTTTAGCCTCGAGTATTCCGCCACCTTCGACGACTTCGAGCCGCTAACGACATTTGCCTCTGCGCATCGCGTACACGCGAACGATAATAATGGACGGTGCCGTTCCGCCGGCGTTCGGCCGGCGACAAATTGCTTTTGAACGAAGACGACTCGGTCGACGCCGCTTAAAGGGCGCGAAACTTTTTACCGGACAATTTGGTCTGTCGATGCAAACGGCCTCACTTCATTATCTTGGAAACTGCGGAAAGGCGTACATATGATCGGTTCATTCGCATACAAAGTGAACCGTCCGCGCGTTCTTATGGTTATTTATCGGGCCATCGACCCTCGGAAAAACCCGGACAGGAGCGACCGCGCCGACAAAGGAACAAAAAAAAAGCCGTCGCATTTGGGTGGCGCGGGGCGTCGCCATTTCTGATTGAATCCAGGCTTGGAGCTTATATTTTGTCATCCATTGGCGCCGTCGGGAGCGTGAGTGCAGCTAAAAGAGTCGAATGTGCGGCGAGGGGGCAAAAGGGGCAGCGGAAGGTGGCGGACGGAACGAAGTGGGTGGAAGGGGTCGAAAAGGGGCGAAAACGGGCGGAAAGGGGTGCTCCGAGGGTGGACGGGCCGGCGCTACGAATCGAGTGGGGGCTGTTTGCCAACGCGAATTTTAAAATCACGAATTTTTAAAAAGCACCCCGCGGCCAGATTCTCTCCGCTAACGCGGTTACGTAGTCTCGATGTGAGTATATATGCCTCCGCCTGCACGCTGTACGCGTTTATCGTACTATGTGTCTGTAAATGCGTCGCACTGGCCGGCTTCTCTACTCTACCCGAAGATTTCATCACTTTTCTTCCGCGGCACCTAAGTTGCGCAACAACAGAAATTCGATGACGACTTCGACGCTTCGATGTGATTTCCTGTTTTTTTTTTTTCCTATCATCGAGAACCCCACGGCAGACGCAATTGCGTAAGACCGATCGTTCGATCGCTCGTCGTCTTCGTTCATCCGACGTTAATGTAACTCAATTCGCGAAACGCCGTGTTTCTTAAGTACGCAGTTTTTATCGTCGCTTCAGCATCGCGCTTTATACAAAGTGTGTTCAACACAAAAGGTCGTTTTTACGTACTCGCAAAAATAATTACTGTTTACCGAGCAATTACGGAGCATGCGAGTGTACGCGCGGAGGGAGAGAGACAGGGAGCGAGAGGGGTGGCCGGGGAACAGAGCGGAGAGAAAGGTGATATAAAGAGCGCGAGAGTGAAAGAGCGAGGGGGGTGAAAAGGGTGCGGGCGAGGGAGGGAAGACTGTGTGTGGATATTTAGCAACAGGCGCTTCAGCAAAATACGCTTCGCGAGGTTCCACTTTATTCGCGAGACAGCTCTATTTTTTATTCGCAAATAAATGTGTCCCCCGTAAAAATAATATTTAACATGTACGTAATGTGTACCCCGCGGGACGGACGCGAGGAAGGTATATTTTGACAGCGTTGTACCGGCGCAATGTTTTTGTTCCCTTCGAGCAACATGGACGCGCGTTGAACTTTGTATTCTGCGCGAGGAGGAAATGATTAAAAAGCGCACGGTCTATTTACGTTTCGTTCTCTCGACGAAATGGAAAATTCAAAGGTGATCGCGAACCTTAAATAGTCTGCATTTGGCACACGCAAATCCGCTGGCCTTATATCGGCGAGATACGCGCTTAATCAAATTCACATAATTTATTCGGCGATAATGAAAGCCGTTAACATCGTACCGACCTTGACACGAAAATTCAGCGGATCGGGATTTGCGAGAGACGCGAATATTCCGCGCTGCATCGATTACATAAATCAGTAATATATCCGGCGGAGGACGAAAATGTTGGGAAAAAATTTTAGTAATACTTCTGCGTCATAAATATGGCCGTGAGATCGATTCTTAAAACTCTCGAACGCATAAACATATACTATTCCAAGTATGTACGCAAATTTCCCCGAGATAAGTGTAAGATGGAAGATTGGCCCAGAAACAAATGACATACAATATTATACCGTCTCTATCGATTCCCCCGAGCAGCCTACAAAGATCCGAGTCCATTCATACGTACATAAGTTTACATAAATGTATGCCGGTACACACGCGCGTAAAGAGGCGAGTGCAAGGTAGAGAGCGAGGCGGAGGGTAGACTCTGTGTACATGCATATATTCCTGCATAAGTATATTAGGCTGGCGGCGGATACGTTCCCACCGACAGATCCAAACGAGGGAGATACCGAGGCGGGGGTGGAGGGAAGGTCCGTTCCCGTATGTGCGCGTTCGCCCACGTGCGAGAATGCAAGAGAGAGAGAGAGAGAGAGAGAGAGAGAGAGAGAGAGAGAGAGAGAGAGAGAGAGAGCATGCACGTGTGCGAACGGACGGCCGCATATAAAAATACCTATAAAGATACTTTGAATTTTATATCTGCCGAAGCGGTCAACATTTAAATGAGGTGATCGATCGATATTACGTCGGGTTATGACGTCGAGATGTGCGTGGCTCGCCTCGACGGAGGGACGACGGTCTTCGAGGGGTCGTGAAATGAGACGTTCTCGAATTTGCGAGGGGTCGCTCCGAAAGGAACATCAAACCCCGCCACCAACTACTACCACGAGTGTCTACTGCCGACGGCCACCCCAAGAAATCGAACGACCCTCCCACTTATTAACGACGCTGGATGAAATACTCGAGTTCTATTAGGAGGGACAAGCGGCTTGTTAAAGGAAAGCTCCCAGACAATTGCCGTCGAAATCGTGGCACGTAGAAGAGTCGCCAGCTCGATTTAGATATCGATGGGCGGCTTTATAGCTACGTCCGCGGCACAACGAAGCGCAACTGCGGAACTATAGAAATGGAATCTTCTCGCCCTTTGCCGGCGTGCAGGGGGTGATATCGGACGATTGCATCAGTGTCAGACACGTAGATGTCATTCGGGTAATTTGCCTGACGATCGACCCGTTAGTTTTCATCGACGCACAGCGAAGCAGCGGGCGCGTCGCCGACGGTTAAGGGGAACGGTGGCCACAAGAAAAATTACGGAAGCGTCTATATTGCGCGCCGGCGTATAAAGTGGTCAGACTCCCGGAGTTTCCAATAATCTCGACTGAAAACGCGATTTATACGAAACGGTAAACTTAATAACGCAATTTCGCGAGGACACGCGGCGCTCTCGGGGCGGTCGAGCAATTTAAATAAACAAATTATAAATATTCGTTCGCGCAAAACCACCTCAGCATGAATAATCATTACGTCGTAGATGGGAGGCAAGGCACTGTGCCGATTCAATTGATTAAATTTTTAATAATTCATTTGCATTCGACCGCATACCTCCGCTTCTGCTCACGGCGTACGCTCAACCCCTTTAATATATTTTTAAATTACATTTTTAATTGACGCAACAAATGAATTATCGATTGTTTCGCCTCAGTGCCGCCGACTGACGGGGGTTATTACTAATGCGCCGTTCCGGCTCTCGCTTTCACTTAATACGTATCGTAAGGCGATGCCGAGAAATCGCACAAATCGAGAGGAACGCGTCTGATACGCGTCAGAAAACTTACACAGCAGTATCGGTCGTCGGGGAAATTGGGTACGTAAGTCGCGTATCCGGATGCTTTTAACGTATTTTAATTACATGCAAATAAACCGTGCGTCGAACGTTTGTTCCATATATACCTTCGCCGACGGACATACACTGCAAGTTTTATAACATTTCAAACATTTCATCGCAAATATTACTATTACCCGAAATACGCACAGTGCATTTACGCGGAGAGCATTAGTTTCCATCAGAACGAAGCACAAGCAGATTTTTAGATTACAAACTTTATGTAAACATTATAACTTCCACAAACTACAAACGACTTATCGGTTGAGTTATTGATAACGGTCTCGATCGAATCCAATGTGTTCTTAGCTCCGGCCAATCAATTCGTGTGCGGACGAATGTTAACGTTTATTACAAGCGCATACGCTGGTCATTTCATTAGCTGCTCGGGTACGATAATTTTCAATAAAATTAGTCTTTCGGGCTAGTTTTATGATCAGCACGTTAGCGCGAGTTTTGCCCAACAGGGTAACGAGCAAAGTTACACTTAGTTAACGTTACTCAGCTGATTGCCTTTCCAATCGACACGATGTTTGCAATCAGCCAGGTTTGATTAGGTTGGTTACAGTCTCCGGTTACCTTCACCTGCAGGAGCACTGGACGCGTAAAACTTTCCTTTTTCGTTCGACGGATCTCCTTGCGTCGTCGCAAAGTACTCAAGTCACACCAGCAAGGGATGAAAAGTCAATTATAATTCGAGGTCAGGTCGCCGTGTGTGTCGGAGGCAAACAAAGCCGGAAAACTGCCTCAAACTGTAATCAGGTCGAAAGTGGCATACAATTTCGCTCTACCTCCAACGTACTTAACCATTTATCCAACGTAACACGTCGGCAGATGTACAAAATGAATCAGTAGTACGTTATGGGAGTCGATGTAGGTCAGTGGCATGTTCCAAAAATGATGCCAGCTGAGTCAAAGAACACCATTAACGTCAGACTGCACAACTCATGCTCTACCCCGCTTCCTTTTAATCGTCAAAACGATATTAACTGGCTTCCCGCGGCTCGTGCTGTCCGCTTCGCCAATCGACAAACCTGTCAAGTTCGACATCACTGCGTTAGGACAGCGTATAAACACTAATAAACGGCTGCTTACTTTGATGTCACGCGTCTACGTTGAGAGGGACTCCGCTTAGCAGCCCCGTTCAATGTTCGTCAACGACCAAAGTCCATAAGACGCAGTCTCGAAAAATCTCCGATTGCACGATTTAAGATGGAATAACGCGAGACGCGTAACGTAAAGGAGAGATCGAAGAACGAACGGCCTTGGACGTTCATCGAGTCGAAACGAAGTCATCGGGGATATATAAACGCGATTCGGGACACATCGGCGAGGGGGTCGGAATCCGAATCTCATAACTTCCGCTCCGTCGGCGGTCGACTCAATATTCAAGATGACCGGTGGATGGGACGGATGTGACGTCACGCTTCGTCGCCGCCTCAAGCCATATTAGATCGAGGAGTTTCATATTGCTCCACAGTGGACCGAGATCTCGTCGTCGGCAGGAGTTTACCTATGCTTCAGTTCGTCTCGTAATAATGTCCATTCGGGACGAGCTGACGGCGCTGGTCAACGTCGACGCAGCCACCCTTTCGCACCACCCTTTTGCAGCCGTTATCGTAAAGCTGGGTACGCACCGGGCGAGCCGAGCCCCGAGCCGATTCTCGGCCGGTGCGTACGGTAGCCGAACCCCGAGCCTGCCCGAGCCTCAGCGGACCTAGGTGACGCAATGCTCACGTATATACGAATCTTTCTGCGCCACTCACACACTTTCGGTCACGCACACACTTTCAGTCACGCACACGCATTCTCGCTCATCGCACCCATCAGTCCATGCATCCGATACCACCGTATGCGCGCCTATTTCAAATAATGCCACAGATAATTGAGACATTAACCATGGATGAATATGAGACGTTGTTCAATGTATTGTTTATTATTATTGTAACTGCAACTATATTATTACTAATTGTGCACTTTGGTCAGAAAATGTGAATTTATAATGCGTAAGTATATTCTGTTACAATGTTTCAATATACCTTCCCCCATGGCGACCTATCTAATCTCAATCCTTTGTCTGAATCCCTTCCCCTGCGGACTCAAGAGTGAGTTCAAGTCCGGTTACCATACGTGCATGTAATTTGGCACAATTTTGAAATAGAAGAAAATATACGCATTTATAGCACAGATAACCGGAATACTTTTAGACAGCTTAACGACACGATTGAACCGCTACGTCTCCACATTTCAATTCAACGAACTGTTATAAGAAGTTGTTCGCATTTGTTGCACTCGAAATAGTATAACATTGATAAAATAAGACGTTGCAATTGTATTCTATTGTTAATGGGACGATTATAGCGACAATTTAGTGTTACCGGATAAATATGAGGCAATAATTTATTTTCCTTCATTACTATACTTTCGATGTTTATTATTACTGTTTTTGGTTTTTCGTCATTAAAACTGACTTACGTAATTATGTTTGATAATTACTTTGTATGATAAAAAAAAATGTCATTTCCTACTTTATTGTATAAAAATAGTGTGTTCAGTATCCAATTGGAAAATATTTCGGAACCAAAGCACGGGAGACTGGGAAAGGCTCGCATGCTTTCCATCGGCGGTGGATCGCCGGCGAGCATCCACGCGATGCACGTATACACGCGCAAAAAGTACACCGACATCGTGTTTTGGGTGTGTCAGTAGCATCCTGCGATACTCGACTGGGCAAAGACTAGGGGCTGCGGGATGGGGAGAGACAAGAGAGGAAACACGGCTCGTGCCCGAGCCTTACACAATGAAAGACTTAGGCCTTATACAGACATCATTATTTGAGTGTGTGAGAGGCTCGAGGCTCGCATGCTCGCCCGGTGCGTACCCAGCTTGACGTTAACGACGTCAATTGTGAAGAAGTTGCTTAGAGCGGGCATGCCGCCGTCGCGGTACACCAGCTACCTTTTGGTGCCCGAGGTCATTTGTGTGGCGGGCGGAAGTGTCACATGTGTCAGAGCTATACTAATTACGGTTCACGAGCGCGGGTTTCTATCGCATTCGGATACCTGCAACGTTATTCGTGCGGATAGTTGAAAGTTCAATGTAAGCAGTCGAAGAAACTAGATTTTATATTTACTCCTGTATGAGCGAGTTTTGCTTATGAGAACCGCTTGAATAATCGAAATTATGTAACTGGCGACACGATTTTTTTCCTCTCAGTTCAATTGAAGATAGAAGCAGAAACTTTTGCCTAACCCAGTTTGCCGATTGTGTAAATGATGGATGCGCGCAAGCGTTTACCCTCCACCGTTGACTGTAACCACTGACACATATGGGATGATTCACTGGTACCGTATGCCGCACTTCACTCAATGACGGCCAGAGATAGAAGGCACGGAATTGTTATCGCATTTGTTCGGGAAACAGGATAATACGGTGGAGCTGTCGATGATCTTCAGTTAACAAATTTAAGATCTTACAATTGTCCCGGTTCTCTCTGCAATATGATCTAAAATAGGTGAAAAAGTTGTCAATCCGTGTGTCATTCGTTCCCGTAAATCTGTTGCTAAAAAAAAAAACCTGGTAAGTGACGAAGAGTATTTTCGATGTTATCAAGAGTTCGGCTAATATCTTGATCCCCAACCGAAAACAATCGTCGTAATCCCTAGCAGTGGGGCGAATCTGACGCGCATATACTTCAAATCCTCGGCCGAGGTGTGGTTGAGATGCGGTTGAGACGGCGTCGAGTTGAAACTGAAGTGTGGTTAAGACGGAGCTAAGGCTAAGATGGTGCTCACATGAAGCCTAGAAGGAGTTCAGGTAATTCAAACGTGTGGCTGAGATGAGGCTAAGAGGAATCTGAAGTGGCGCCGGCACTGTCACTGAGATATCATTGAGAGGAGTTGGACAAAATCATGAATGCCATCGTCGGTTCTCGGCGCCCCACACGATAATCACAGCAAAAGAGCGGCGAGCACTGCGAAATAAATTCTCGCGACGCGTTCATCTACCCACGGAAATGGCTTAAAATTGGTAGGAGGGTAATACGTATAACCGCGACGACCGATGCGCGATTAAATTCGATCCGGCGAAGTATTCCGGGCGCCGTTGCGATTTCGGTAACCTTTTAACGACATTTCTCGCAATCCTTTACAAAAAATCGAATGTTTCTGATAAGATGAGGTCCAATAAAAATATCGTTCGATCCGGAAAAAGCCGCTTACGTTATCGAGTATGACAGATCAAGCGCCGAATATCGGAATCGCGAGCGGTGAAGGATTTCGGGGATCGGGGCGCGTAACGGGAACAGCGCGCACTTGATTCTCTATCGAGCTACGCAAAATGCTGGCTGCCACTAAATGCGCTCGCTCCGGCCAGCGTCTGAGACAATTGGCAAATTGTAGGTCAGCCCGGCAACGGCGCGGCGCGGTGCGGCGCGGCGCGAAAGTGGCGAGCGGGCAAAGAGAAGAAAGTGGCCGACGTACGCGGTTGCCGGTATCGTTGAGGAGAACAAACGAACCCTTAAATGCGAAGAGGTGAGAGGTATTCGGGTAACACGATACCCCCGGAAGCGGGAATCGTGCCGGTGCGGTACACGCGCTCACCGTCCATACGTAGGCGAGCCATATATGTACATTTTTTTTTGTTCGCCGCCGCCGCGTCATTTCGCAGCGCCGCGGCGGGCCCCGGCAGCGGTTTTAAATTCCTTTTGAGTTCGGTGCGCGCGGGCGGACGCGAGTGCGCGCACTCGAAAAAAAAAATCATTTGCACGGTAATTCGAAGCCTGGATTTCAGTCGATAAAAGGATGCACACACGCCGCGGCGCATACAGAGGGAAGAAACAAATGAACAAATTCGCGTTTCAGAATAATGCCCGGCAATCCCATCTACCCGCCTCTCTCGCCCGGCCCCATCCCTCCGTCCTCCCGCGGATCCAGCCCCCCCCCCCCCCGCTCCCGCTGCCCTCCGACACCCCCGTGTGCTCCACACATCCCTGTCGATGCGCCGCGCCGTGGTGCCCGCTCCTCCGTCACCGCTACCCGCGCAACCCCACAACCCTACTTTTTTCATTCCGTCCTATCAATTGATCAGGTTTTAAATTTCCGCGTCCATCCGAGCCGCGCCTCCTCCTCCACCTCGTCCTCTACCTCGTCTACCTCTTCCTCCTGCACCTTCTCTTCCACCACCACGTACGCCGCCGCTTCCTCTTCTCTTCTCTCCCTTTCCCTCTCCCACCACCTTCACCGTCTCCCTCTCCCTCTCCCTCTCCCGCCCTCGGTCGCTAACTCTCACTCTCTCTCTCTCTCTCTCGCTTTCGCCGGCGCGGCGTGTGCGTCGTCTCCTGCACCACCCGTCCAGCCAGCCTTCCACCGATTCACCCCGCCACCCCCCTCCCACCCCCTCGGCCGCCCATCGCCTTTCGGCCCTCACCCGCCTGTCCCTCCTCTCTGTTTAATTAAAAGGACACATTAAATTATTTTTTCAATTGAACCCCCCATTGTTACTCGCAGACTGCTGATTCTATCCAATCGTTTTCCCTCTCGCTCGCTCGCTCGGCCGCGCTCTGGCCCGCGCTCTGGCCCGCGCCCCGCTCGTTCCTCCGCGCCCACCTCCCGGTCCCTCACTTTTTTCGCGTTAGAAGCTTTGTCGGGATAGGCGTGCGCGCGCTTGATGCCGGCCGTACGTGAGTGGTGCGTGTGCCCGGCGTACCCGTGTGTACGTAAATATTTTATATACACACACCTATATACATATGTATATACATATATTTCTTTTTACTTCTATTTCGCAAGAGTGAGCGAGCGCTCGCGCGCTTTCCTATTAATTGGGAAATACCGAAATGCGCGGAATATCGAGCACCTTGATGGCACGGCTAGCGTGCCCCTCCGCATCGTCCGGGGGTGTGGGCGGGCAAGGGTAGCTGGGTGTGGGTGTGGGAGTGGCGACGATTTTTTCGACGACAGGCCTCCACCACCCGGTCGTTCTCGTTAAACGAATTCGACGGCTTTCGCGAGATTGCGAATGAGAGGGGGGTGCGAGGGGGGAGGACGGCCTGCGAGATATTTGGGTTACTTCGAATTTTAGCCGGGTAAAAGGTACGATCGGACAACGTGTTCGTTATCGGATCACGACACGTCGTATGCGCCCGCCCGCGGCCGCGTCTTGCGTTCCTAACTTATACATGAGGAAACGAGAGCGCTGCCGTCGGCCTCTTTACCCCTCGCCATATTAATTTACTCCTGGAACGATTTCAAGGAAAAAGACGTCGTTTCAGCTCGAAAGATGACCGTGAGATAATATGCGCGCACGCACACACCCACGCGCGACGTTACATATTAAAACGTTTCCAACGAAAACGCCGGCTTTCTGTCCGCGAAAAATGACGATACCCAACGGCTATAATATAAAACGGCAAACGATTTTCATGCTCTAGACTACGTCCGCCCTCCTACGAGCGTGACGGTGACTTTCGATTAAGGCGGTAATTACAACGTTAATTGATCCCATTCGGTTGTCCCCGGTTCGTCGTGGGTCATCGAGATCGATGTCGTGCGATGTCCATGTCGGTGTGCAGATATCATTATCTGGCGTCAGTCTTTGACGTGAAAGGGAGTATGTTCCGGTCGCGTTCAAGAACAAATCGAGGGAGGATGAGGGTGAGGACGGCGAAGGCCGTCTACCTAACCGCCGAGGCACGGACCGAAGTAATTAGGCGCAGTTCGACGGTGTTTAGAGGTTCGTGTTTTAATCATCAGGGTCATAGGTCAACTGCGGTAACGCGTTAAAGCGGTTTACAGAGCATTTACCGAGGACGTTAATCAAAAACACGACACATTCGACGTCTAATGGGATTTTACGTAACGCGAAAATTGATTTGCACAATCTCATCGCTTTTGCGCTCCCTCCCTCTCTCCCTCTGTCAGTCCGCACGTAGTACGTCACAAATCGCCATTGCTTTGCGGCATTGCCCTCCATTCTTCGCTCGTCCGTTGCGCAACGAAACGTAATCGGCTCATTTTCTACGGAGTGTTGTCAAGCAAATGCGAAATTGATACAAAAAAAAAAAAATCGGAAACGAGAGAAGGAAGTGGCTGAGATGCTTCCCGACCCCCTCTGATTATTGGCTCACCATTTCGCACGTTTATGCGTGTCACGTTTGTCAAACTGTCAGACCCCCGTTGTGGCGTTACATAAGGCGTCGCTAAAGGAACCTCCCGAAAAGCAAAATTGCTCTGGCGGCACCTACTCGCTAAATTAGACGTTTTCATTAAGATCGCCGTAATCAGCAGCTTGGCCATTGTCCAAGGCGGGTCGGGGCACGAAGCGAAAGGAGGGAAGAAGAGTAGTCGGTCTACTAAGCTTTCCTCTTTGTTCGCCGAGCAAAGGAGTCTGAAGCGAGGAGTCGAGCTCCGCTACATCGGTAATTCGGAAAAGCTAATTAAAACTTGACTCGTAGGTAGGTACGAATAAGACCGCCGCATCTCATCCGACCTCGGTCACCGGGTCTGCCGAGAGGTTAAGTGAGGTGGAAAGCAACCGCCAAAGAACAGAAGTCTCACCTCACACCATCCACTCCCTGATCCCTTTCAGCTACTTTTTTCCCAGCGACATTGTCCTCGCGATAACAAACATTTTCTTACCTAGCGCATTTTCTGCTGCCGACGTTTCGTCGGTCGGCACTTCAACTTTTTAAGTCGCATCCCAATGAAATATAATGAGTACGCGCTTATGAGCGCGGTGGGTATACGGAACTTTGGATACTGTTTCTCTGCTTAAATAAAGGCTCGCCGGTGATCAGGTGTGTGCGATGATTTGGGATAACAACAGGTTCGCCGATTGCACGCATGTGGGCAGTCAGGATGCACAAGATTAACCCTAAGGCATACCGACAGCTGCACCTGTCCCGCTAAACTTTCTTTCTCCCCCTGACACATTGAATTTATGTAACGTTAGCCCCGTTCATCATGTTCGCCGATCTTGCGATAGCAGTGACGTGGGCTTACTCATTAACGTTTCGCTCATCCCCGCAATTTACGTGTTCGTTACAGATTAGTGAAAGCCATAATTGGCAAGCCAATGAGGGCAAAGAATGTATATATCGATACAAGTTTTTCCTCCGCATAAATCACTTTGTCAGCGTCTCTTACGTGACAGCGTATTAATTATTCGACTTGCGTCTTACACCCGAATGATCAACGGCTAATGAGAATATGCATAGTTTTCCTTCGCCACGTCGTACGTCATCTCCTCCTTGATGAAAAGAATCGAACGAATTTGATACACAATTGCGTTTGAGCACCTCGCGTCGTTTATTCGTGTGCACGTGGGCATGGTAACGGATCGACTTTACGGTGCCGTTTCTGTCGCCCAGTCCCGCTGTACGGAAAATCGTGGGTAAAGTTATTTAGTCTTTGAGGCGTGGATCGGTGCACCTGTCGACGCTCGGCCTTTCCTTTTTTCCTCCCAGTCGGTGGGAATCCGTGCAACGACACTCGCCCGCCGTATATGTCAACCTGCGGTATCGGCCTCGAGGGCGATTCATCAAAGTTCTGCTCCGTTCCTCTTCCCACTCTCTTCGCCTGCAGATTCCGCTAACAAAACATTACAACCGACCATCCGTACGCGTTATCATAACTGGGCAAATTGTCCGTCTTCCTCTTTCAATTGCCCTCCCCGCGAAGTGTCCGTTCTTAGTTAACAGATAATTGTTCGGCTTTGCGAGTGCGTTCACGGATATAAATCCAGGGTCGTTCCGGAGTCCTTCGTTACACCGAAAAGGACAGATTCGCCATTATCCAACGAAACGAACTTACAGTTAATCAGCCCCGATAGCTCGCAAACCGTAGAGCGGCGACATTCGAATAGTCCGACGCGGTACCATCGACAGATCGATGATATGCAAGGAGAGATCCGCGTACAATATCAGTCGGACTGATACCCCTTTCCCGTCCGCTCATGGGCATTATCGTATAAAAAGTGTCGACAAGGTCATTTAGCCTTTGAGGCGCATATCGGTGCACCTGTCGCGTTTAGCCTTTCCTTTTTTTCGCCCCCGTCAGAATCCGGAATCCGTGCGACGACAGACCCACCCATCGTATATGTCGATCTGCGGTATCGACGTCGACGGCGATTCATCAAAGTTTTGCTCGCCCCCTCCCTCCTGATCCCCAATCGAGCCGTGGCCGCCCCTTTCCGCTCCTAGCACGTATCGCTAACGAAATATTACATCGAAACGTACGAACACACGGGTTGGGCCGAGTTGGCTGAACCCGGCCGGTCGTGTGTCGTCGTCGGTCGTTTCACGTGCGTGTCTCCACCGCCTAAGCGGATACGTGGAAAACGAGGCGCGGGCTCGTAGATGGATAAATACTAAAACGTCAGTAACTCACGATCAGACTCACCCTCCTGCCCCCAAACCTCGGCCGATCCGTCTCCTCATCCTTTCTCCCATTCCCGATTCGACGTTCTCTCTCTCCCTTCCGCGCTCGCTTCTCTTTCTCGCTCCCGATGCGCTTTGTACGCGACGGTATAGGCATTGTGTACATCCTACAGGATGTACATCTAAATCAATAGCATTGGAAATTATCCAAACAAATTATCGATAGAGCGAAAAAAGCCGAGCCCCGACCGAGCGAACCGAACGAGGCGCTACATCACGCATAGACGGCGGGAACGGGGGGTTCGGCGAGGGGGTTGGCTCAGAGAGAGAGAGAGGACGGATACGCGCGAGCGAGCGGCCGCGCGAGAGGGTGGAACGGAGAGAGCGCGAGCGAGAGATCGGGGCTGAGAGAGTGAGAAGGAGCGTATTAAAAAATAAAAAATTGCCGTACATTTTTCAGGCATTAACGTGTGCGTGGGTGGGTTGGAGTCGTTGCTGCGCGAAAGGGGTGGGGTGCGGATAGGGGTCAGACTGGAGCGCGGGGTAAAGGGCCAGGCGAGGGTGCGAGGGGACATGAAGGGGCTGACCAGCAGCCCCTGGTTTACCTCGCTCGCCCGCTCGCGCGGGAGGAGAGGGTACATACGTGCATGTCTCCTCCCGATTGGCCTGCCAAAACCCCCAGAAGCCAATTCACGGAGCGCGTGTTTAGCGCAATTTTTCAAAATTAACTAATGTTCGACAGCCACGCCGTTGGACGACCTTTCGTGCTACGCTCCCGTGCCGAGCCCCCGTCCCATACTCCGATCCCATACTACCCCCCTCACCCAATTTTACACCCTCGAAGCACCCCCCCGCCCCCCCCCCCCCCCCATCGCGTGGCATTAATCACTCTTAATTAATGGGAAACGAAAGAGAGGGGCTCCGAGAGTCGTCTTTACAACGAGCGCCGCTCGTCAACGACTTCCTCACCTGTAACTTTAAGTGTCACTTTTTGCCGCTACCGTAATCACCGCTGCCCTCGTCCGAGGCCTTGTTCTCGTCACGTATTTCGTCCCCCGGCAGCGGGTCCGTGCACGCACTCCTGGAAACGATAATGCAAACGTCTACTTAGGTAACGTACGCGATGAATTTTGCATTTGCCCGCGACAGGAACAATTGTCTTACGTCCGACGCGAGCGACGCCAGTCGATTGATGGCTAAAAGCACCGGCGGGATAGAACGGAAAGATGGTCGAGCGAAATTTTCTGTTGTTCCAGCGAATGCTGTTCGCGGTCCTCGCTTTTCGTCGCGTTTGGCGCCCAGCGTAAAAATTACGTCGACTAGAGTTTATTTGTCCGGAAATGGCGGTGCCCCGGGGGTGGTGCTTGCACGGTTATAGGTATGGTGCAGAAAAAAAGGGGACTGGCGTGGGTGGAGGTGAGAGGGGGTGGGACGAACGGTTTGCGAGCGAGAAAGGGAGACAGAGAGAGAGAGAGTGTGTGTTTGTGTGAGAGGTGGACGAGGAGAGACCGCGGGAGAGTACAGGCGGGTTGGAGAGAGACAAAACGAGCGGAAGGGAGGGAGAGAGGAAGGCACGTACGTACGTACCTACCTACTGGCGTGGTTGATGTATTGCGTATTATTTGTGTGTTGCGTTCGTTGCTGCATTGCGCGCTTTTTTCTGCTCCCACCGCCTATTATTTATTAGCACTAACGTGCAATTGTATTGATCTGCAATATACCACCCGCCCGGCCCCACCCACGCCGATGGATTTTTTCCTCTTTTCGAGGATGTATCCGGACTTGCCGGGGGATGGAAGTTTGCTACGATTGGCCGCGCGTGATGGTACGACCGCCGATACTACGGCTCTTTCGTTCCGGCGTTACGTAAATTGTTTTCCCCTGCTCTCTTAAATGCCGCATTTTGCGCCCTAAATCCGCCCGATTATGCATTTACCGCAAGACGCTGAGGCTGCCTCTGCGGTGCCGAAAATCTCTCAACTAATGCAACTTTGCCCTTAGCGGAAACTGCTCCCTTAAAATTGAACCCCGCCCATGAGCATTGCAAAGATCAAAGAATCATAGACGTCGCACTAGTTTCTAGCGTATAGTCCCTTGCAGGCATCCAGTCGACGAGGATCGATAATTACAAGGAACGGAAAGAATAAACTGAAAAAAATGTGAAGCAGTTATTGTTACGCGACTAGCGTAGGTCGTTTCTAATCAACGAATTAACCGGTCAACGATGATAAGTATAGCGGCTTGAGTCGGTCGAAAGAACGGTGGACGAGAGAAAGAATCATTGAATCTGCCATCGGCTTTAAATGGCCTGGATAGCGGTCATCGAGAGTGACGAGAGCTTCTTAAAATGATCGCGCGAAAAATGCACCCGGCATCATTGAATGGCAGGCGTCAGCGAGGGGTTCGGTGAGCGTGGCGTTCCCGCTGCAGCGGCGTATCAAAGTAAATCTACCCGGTGAACATCGCCGGAGCTATTATATCGTCATCATAACGATATAACGCGAAATCAACAGGGTAACGATACACACCGGGTCCCGCGTGGCGAAATACAATAGCCTCCGCATGCGGCCGCTCTCCTCCATGCCGCCCCCCGCGCCCGCCCCCGCCCCTTCCGCGGTTCTCGCTTCCGTCGCACACCCTCTTCCCCGTCTGTCGTCGTCATCCCTCCGTGCCCAACCCCCGCAGCACCCCCGCAACAGCCGCACGCATCGAAACAGCCGGCGAGGCCGCGAAACTGACCGTGCGGCCGGCCAGTCGCGTTGCGTTGCGTTGATGTAACTAAATGATTGGGTAAATGATTCCACAGCGTGCCGCGAGTAATTGAGTGGTGCTGGTGTGGGCGATGACTGCCAGGGCAAGCGCACGCTCGTCCGGCCGGCCGCGCGCCCGCTCGCACGCCTCTATAGATGGACGGACGGATCGGCCGGGAAGCGAGAGACAGAGTGAGAGTGTCGGATCCGGCGTCGCTGTTGTTGCCGGCTCGCGCGCCTCGTACACGCGTGCGAGTGTACACGCGTGTGCGAGGCGCGGTGGTGTGCGTGGCACGCGCGCCCCACGGCAATGACGAGTCATCCACGCTAGAACACCTCGCTTCTGCTCCGCTCTCTCCGTCCCGTTTTCTCCCTCGCATTCAACGCTCGCCCTCTCGCACGCTGTACTCTCATTCACTGACTGACTCGCGCTCTCTCTTTTTCGGTCATTCGCTCGCTCCCTCGCGCGCGCGCGCGCGCCCGCTTCGTGCCGGCTTCGCCGTGTGAGAGAGTGTGACACGGTACACGTGCGTGCACGCACGCACGCAGCGTACACATTCCCGCGTGTAGGCCGCGGCAGTGTCATGATTTCGCATTTGTTTACGCGCCCTCTCCCTCTCTCGCTCTCACTTTCGCTGCGTGCTTGCTGCTTCCTCTCTCTTCCTCTCTCTCTCAGTCACTCTCTCTCTCTCTCTCGCTTTGCGGTCGGGTGTTGGCAAATTTGCGTGGCCGCGGGGATATGTTTTCGTTTCCAATGATTTATGCCGGCAAATGGGTCGCGCGCGCGTGAAAGTGTCATGCTCAACGTTATCGATGACGGCCATCGACGGGACGTTCGAGTGTCATTCACGAAAGAACGCGGCATGTTATATTGCGCGCCGTAGAAACCCCGCGGATACTTTGGCCCGTTTGTACGCTCGGAATCATTCAGTGTCATGAACGCTCTCGGTACTTCTACTGTCATTTATCGTCACGTCGCTTTATCGACTCCGGCGTACCGTCGCAATGACATGTAAGTATTCAACGTCAGATATCACAGATAATTATCATTCATTCCTTCATTTATGTCAATCATTCCGAGGCACTCAGGCATGCTTGATTGAAGCGTGGCGATAGCGTGCCGAAGAAACGCAGCAAGAAATTGCGACGAACGTACACTTTGTTATTAAACCATATACGTCGGCGAATGAGTGGGCCGCACAATGTTGAAAGAGTTAATTATAATAACGAGACTTAGCAGAAACATGGCAGCAATCATATTCACACGCGGCCTCTGTGCATGAAATAATTGCCGTTCTTTCTCGCGTTACCGCGCAAAGTGAGGTTGAAATTTAAAGTGCGAGAGTTTGATAGATTTATTTGTCGGTATGCAGTGTGCCCCATGGAACGGTATTATACGGAAACCAAGTTATAATATGCTCGAAAGTGCTGGGATTTATTTTGCGCCGTTTAACACCGTTGTTTGTCGCGAGTGTAACTTTGTTACACCCTCCCGCCGGTTTACGATTATTTTCCGTTTTTGCGTCAATCTGTTCGTTTGTACAACTTTCGAACGAAATAACGAAGGGCCCGCAAGGATATGACCAATTAGTTGGCCAATTAATTGAATACACAAGTTTCGCTTAAACTTTCATCCGCGCCCGGCTTCGTCAGTAACAATGAAACTTATCCGACGATCATAATAAATGCACACCAATGAGTCTGCGAACAAAGAATGAACAGCGAACAGACGAGAGTAATTAATTGGGAATAAACTTATGTCCGCCGTTGACGAACGCTCGAAGAATGCAACTGATACTTATGATTCCTCCTACTATTGTAGGACGACTCCACCTGCTCCATCGTTCCGCCTGCACGTCCGAAGCAGGGAGACGTTAACGATTAATTCAGTAACACGTTCTTGCGGTCGTAGATTAACCGATCTCCCTTAGTCGTGTCTCGAGGGTGTTGCGACTGCGTCGTCATTCTTTTTGCGGCTTACCCGAGCCCGTTGATTATTAATCATGGATACGTTCCAACAGCAAAGACAACTCCGTGAATAGATCGCGAGAAGCATTTCAGGCAAGTGACAGTACCAACAAAAAATGAAATCGAGTTCTGCCTGACAGAAGTGGGGTTCGTAATTTAAAAAACAATGGATGCTAAGGCACAATGAGGCCAAATGAGATAGGGGATGGTTCGTTGAGAAGAGGGTGAGGGACAGCGGAGGATGGGGGATGAAATCCTATACTGGACAAGGGGAAGGCGGGGGTGTAGGTGGTCAGACTGGCTCCTAGCGAAAAGTTCAAACGGTTGCCGAGCTTGAACAGAGAACGTCCCTTCGGATTAAGCTTGCGCTGCGCTAATGAATTTTCATTCTTTTTATTTTCGGCGAATATGTTCCGCGGGTCGCCGTAGCCATTATGCCTGATTATCTTGTAACATCAAAATGTGGATCATTTGGCCTGGCATGAGAGAAAAAAAAATTGAAAAACCCTAATAAAAGTGACGTATCTAAATGTGACTGAGCTCTCCTTAACATGGGCACAACGTAATAATGTCTAATTTGCAGTAAAAATTAATTTTCCAATATTTCCTAAATGTTCAGGACAGCCAAAATTGAAGAGAAAAAAAAATTTCTCATTCTGAACTGCGTACGATTGCATTACCATTACCATCTTCCGCAAAGAAACCACCCACGCCATGCTTTTAGTTTTCTATTCCTTCTTTGTTCAAGACAGCGAGCGACGGTACAAAGACAGGTTCGTACTCATCACTAGCAGCTCCTATCGATTGTTGGTCTAATTGTGTTACTGTGAATGTCCGATTCACCCAGCGGACCCCAACGCTGGTCAGAGAGGAACCGAAATACGGCTCCCGTGCTCTGACGGGTAAAAAGGGTGGTTTGCATATTTTTTAACGTCGACGAAACATCCTGAAAATTAATGTAACTTTTATCCGTCAAACCAAGGGTCGTCATACAGCAAGCGTTGCGTATGCTTCCCTCTCAAAAAAGACTCTGTCTTGGGAAGCACAATTTGCCCCTATACAAGTGATCTCACATTCAGTGCGTTCAGTGTGTGTTAAAATGAATAAAAAAAAAAGGCGATGGCGCGCGAGTAACAACGGGGGAGAACTTTTTACACATCTCGGCGCGTCATTTCGTCTAGCATATTCTTAATTACCGTATAATTCGCCGTAATATAATGCACAACACGTATTTTGACGTTCGGATCGCGTGCTATTCTAACTTTACAATGAAATGAATCGCCTCGTACGTGTTAAAAGGAACAGATTCTCCATTTTATAAAAAGTTCTTTCAAGCACTAAATTGATCAAATACGTCCGTATCGGCCGACTCAGGCTCGCGTGTGATCGCGTCCTGTTCCGCTTTGCAAATTCCTCTTTGTGATAATATTTGTTACTTATCCTTGACGTCTCTTTGATGTACGAGATCAACAGTCTTTTTCAATGCACTCGGGCTATACTTTTCTTCTGGTTTCCTTGCCGCTGATAATTACACCACGTCTCTTAAGCGAAGTGAAATCGACAAAGTCTTCCGTATTTACCCCTTTGTGGATGGAAGGCCGCTGAATACACAGTTAAATGATAAAGCAGACAAGAGTCGCCGCGCTAATTAACAATACCTTTGCCTCGCCGTTAATTGCGTTTTACTTTGTTATATTACTGTTTAAGTGCGCCGTGTCGGGAATTATGCGCTCGCTCATGCGTTATTACGGTCATTTGCATAATGAATGAAGGCTTTCGTTAATTAGTGCCATAATCGCGCGATGCAAATGCGAGACCGGACAACTTACTGCCTGGAATATTAATACCGCGTCGATCCGATGGGGCTCGCCTCCTGAAAGAATGTTTGCATAAGGTTCGCGCGACCGACCCGCATTGGCTGTCAATTTCGAGACGAGCGATTTATCGTCGTCGGATAAGCCACGCCGCACGCCCCCCCCCCCCCCCCTTAAATCGACCTGCAATTCACACAAAAAGCAGCCGGGTGACGTTTCAGCGTGGCGATAAACGTTCCTCGCCCGCGTGCGCGTTAACGAAGCGGTAAACAATTCAAACGATCGCGTCGAGAAGGAAAAATAACTACAAGATCGGAGCAGGAATTCGCGGCGCGCGCGCGCGCGTGTTGGTGTGTGTGCGTGCTTTGAAGCGTGTCCGATCGGTTAAGTACGAGGCTGCATTGTTCTATGCAAAAAAGGCTTATCGCGATAGAGGCGCGAAGGAAGCGAAAGTTTCGCGGAAAACCGCGCCCGTCCCGACGATAATGTATACCGTGCGCCGCTCTATCGGCTCAATCGGAGCGCTCGCGCTATTCTTAGGCGGCAATAGTGTCGGAGCCCTCTCTGTCCTCCGTCGCTCATGCAGAGGCCGTAGCTCAAATGACTCACGCAAAAGTAAATTATACATTGAAAGGGTTTAATATAATGAAATGCTCCATATGCATGAGAGGACAGCCTGACGCTTTGCACACCGTGGGCACACGAGGAGGGAGGGGGCGCCCGGCGTTTCTCTGCGTGCCACTGACGTATCGTGAGTTCGATGAGCCCAGATCGAACGGCCCTACGAGCCGAATAATGGCGCCTGCACCGTCGACAAGCGCGCGCGAATGGCGAAAAAAACGACAGAGACACGGCGAGCGGGAACGAGACACTGCTAGATAGGGCGCGCGCGAGAGGGATGGAGGGAGGCAGAGGGAGTGGGAGAGAGAGAGAGAGAGAGAGAGAGAGAGAAGAAAGCGCGGGACTGTAATTTAGTCGCAGTGACCGAACGAGGCTGTCATTTGCATCCGACAGACTGACGGCGTCCAAGTTTTGTAAAGATATTGCCTGCAAATTGTGCGAATTAATACGTCGATGCGTCGACGGAGAGCGCCGTCGGATACGTCGTCGAATGCGTCCTCCATCACCTACGGACGCATTTATAATGAAACGCCGTTTATTAATGAACAACCCGCCGCCACCGTCATCGCGACGATATTGTCGCGTCAGGATAATGGGCGCGCGCGAGCGACAAATTAAAAAGGAAATCGACTCCAAGCAGCGGGCCTCGCTCGCCTACTGCTTCACCATTCGACGCCGAGAACATTATTTATGAGGGTACGCGATGGAATTATTTTCGATCTTACGTATCAGTTCACGCGGAATTTCGTCGAGAGCGAGGGAGAAGGCCGACGAAGGTTTGAGAGGGTGAGAAAGTTGAGGGTTGAAAGGCGGGTGGTGGAAGTGCGGGTGGAAACGCGGGCGGAAGGGAGAAAGAAAGAGGCAACGCTCGCCCAGAATGGACCTGACAGTACTTAATGGCGAGGAAGGGGGTTGCGATCGGGAAGAGCGGAGTGAGAGGTCGAACAGAGGGGGCGAGAAAACGGAATGCACGAAGCGCCATTGGCGGTTACGGACCGGGACTACGAGACTGTGTAGTACGGGTGGCTTAGTTGCAAGGGGACGAGCGGAAAGCATCAAAAGCAATGTTTGGTGGCGCTATAATGAAATGAATTTATGCAGAGTCGTAATGCCTGAATATTTAGCAACCCTCTTCTGGTTCTGTTCCTGGCCAGGCCCGTCACCCCTTGCCGCGCTATACCGTATTCGAATTAAATTCGACCGCCGGACCTCCATTACCGAGGATTGGCCCCGACCACCCCCGCGAGATGCTTTCGCATAAAATATTTTCGACACGCCCGACGCCCCCGCGCGAGCGCGCCCTCCCGTTCTCTCCTTCGAGTCCCGATAGACCAGATAATTCGAAATTCGAAGCCGAAACTCGACGCCGAAGTCCTTCGGTCTGAGTATCTTTCTTATTTCGATGCATGACGAACGGCTGCCCGGCCCCCGGCCCGGCCCGGTCGCGGCGGGCAAAAGGGACGGCAGCAAACAACGGACCGGGACCGACAATTCCGAAAGTTCTCTGAATTATCGTCGTCCGAAAGTTCGAAGAATTTCCGCGCAATTTTCATACTCGCAGAGCGGCCCTCCGCGCCGCAGAACAATGCCTAGCGCTTCCCTCGTAATTTATGCACGTACGATGATTAGACTAGAACGCTGCGACGACGCGATTTAATCAACGCGGTATGTTCGCATCGGACAATTGTTCCATCGCCGCGTACGCGTGCGGTACAGACATGCAGGCGAGAGGACTTGAAAGCATTTTTCGCGAATTTGGAAAAACTCGATTCCCAGAACGCACCGTCAAAGAGCGTCGAAATTCAGGATCTGAAACTGTCACGTTTAAATCGACAATACACAGGTCAGGACGTGAAAAAAAATTCCACTTTCGCAATTAGATTTCAACTTACGTGGGTAATATCATTTGAAACGGGATCGCGTGAGCGCGGCGATACACGCCATGTTTGCAGAAATATCCACAAATTCGGACAATATTTGCGCTCCGCAAATAGCCAAAGTCAGGATGAAATGTAAAAGTAATCAGTAGCTCTCGCGGGTAGCTAGTAAAACGAGGCTGTTCACATTGCCCGGACACGAGACTCTCGCGACATCGAGCGAAAGAAGATTTATCGACGTCAGGTCGGTCCGGTATCGAGGCTGAGATCGTTTTCCACGATCGAAGCAGCTTTACGATAATGCCACACGAGTCGAAGCGATTATCCCGCGAGTATAGAGAACGTTTTATCAGGTAGGCATACATATACGAGTCGTCGAGCTTGTGGACCGCGGCAGCGCGTCACCATAAAACTAACCGACTGACTAACTAACCGCACGTATAAATATGCAATTAACGACGATTGTCGGGCGATTTTGACGAAATTTACGATCGGAGTGATATCTGGCGGTCGCCGCGCTCCGGCGCGTCTAATAGGCCGGACATAATTGGCGTAATAAATAAGTCATTATCGAGAGCTTCCGCGGGATTATTTAATCAATGAAGGAGAGGGGCTTTCCTCTTCCGATCGCTGGCCCCATTTCCATATAATCGTCGTTTCTCCGCCAACAGCACCGCCGTCGCCGTGGCTCACGTGTATATTAATATTCTAGATGCACGCGAGATGCCCAAATATTTTAATCATGGCTAATTGGCGAGTAATAATGGAGTTCCATGCCGTCGGGGGATAAACCGGCTGCCTGAAGTTCCTTTGCATTCTCAGTGCGGAGGAGTCGTGCGAGGCCAACGATCGCGTCCACGTTCCTACGCACAATTCGGACAATGACATCGGCACTCTTCACATTTTACCAGAGGCGGAACGCTCACCGAAACGCCCGATTCGGCAAACTCGTTCGCGACATAGGCGTTGGTCGAAGGGATTCGAAACGGCCTAGGGTCATCGGCGCGCACGATGTGTTCGGGAGAACGCGGCTCGTGCATAAAGCGGCTTATTCGTGCCGTACGATCCCCCTAAATCTTCCAGAGAATAACATAGCTAAGCTTTCTTACGCGAGCAGACGGCCGCTTCCTTCCTTAATAATTTTCTCGAAATTATGAAGTAATAGCCACTGGCGTGGCGTATAATATCTCTATATTTCAAAGCCCATTAGTTTATAATCAACACGTCCAGCTCATCCAATGTTGAGATACGTTCCATCCACGGTGCGGAAACGCCCCCTTCTTTGAATATTACTATGTCTAAGCGCTGAAGAGCATGCGAGCCTCGGCCGCGCGACGCTCTGCTACGTCTTACTGCTATCGCCAAACTTTCCACCTACATATCTGTGTGATACCCCGAGATACACACACCGCGCGCCTTCCGCCGCCACCCGATCGCCACGTTTCGATTCGGAGGTATGCGAGCGGCATAAAAGTGCAAAATGACCGTTTAGCCATCGACGGGAAGTCGATTGCTGACGATACAATGAAGGCATTACTTAGACCGGCGCGGCGCACGGCAAGTGCTCGATCGTTCACAGCGTCCGCTCGAAAGGTGCCTCGACAACGTCTTGCCGGCATTTCCGTGACACGGAGCGACCCGCGTATCCGCTCGAATTCGATTAGCAGTGTCCAATCCAAGTGCACGAATATTAAATGAAAGTACCGGGGACGCGGGAGGCGACGTGACACGTAAACCTGTTATACGATTGTCACCGAGTTAAGTCAGACTTGCGGCACTGTTATCGAGGAACTTAATCCTTCTCCCTTCTCCCTTCGACCAGATTACACGGGCACCATAATCCAGCACGCACACGGAAATTCCGAGGTACCATTCCATCCGATAGTCGGCAGGCTGCACATGCAGCGCCGAGAGACAGAGATCCGGAGTGGCAGAACGAGGGATACAGAACGAGAGAGGACAGCAGAGAACGGTGTCGAGTGGGAAAGAGAGGCGAGAGACAGAGAGACAGAGAGAGAAAGCAGCGTGTGAAAGAGAGGGAGTGACGGAGACGAACGGCAATGATAGATAGGGGATGAAGAGAGGTAGAAAGAGAAAAACGCAGCTGGTTCGATCGCTGGAATCGTAGCCAGTTCGTAATGAAAGGTGAACGGAATTGGACCCCCTGGAGCCGGAGAGTCGGAGCGCCGAGTGAATATAATTAGAGGATTGGGGCCCGGGGGTGCGAGGGGTATGACGTAATCAAAGGGTGGACATGAGCGTGGAGGGGGCGACACGGCGGGTTTCCGCGGAGTGCGAGGGGCACGTCGGAGAGAGAGAGAGAGAGAGAGAGAGAGACAGGGACGAGGGAACGGAGGTGGCGGCGGAGAAGGAGGTGCAGGAGGTGGAGGAAGAGGGCTTGCAAATTATCATTCGGCCAGCGAGCGAGGGTTCCAACTGAACTGGACCGGCAACAACTTGATACCGACGTCCACCAACGGCCGATGTCCACCACTGTCGGAGCCTGTAGTTTTGTCATTAGCCGATAGCGTCTGCCGATAGACGACGTGGAACAGGGATTATTGGGCTAGGATTGCTAACGGACGGCACTTGGATGCAAATGCCTCTCGAAACGCCCTCCCTCTCTCTCTCTCTCTCTCTCTCTCCCACTCTTCCCTTTCCATCTCCCCGTTTCTTCTTCTCCCCATCCCGCTCCATCTTGCGCAGGTATTTACAGAACGACCTTCGACGAGCCTGGACAACAGGACGCGAAGATATAGTAATTCATAGACCCAGTGAGATGTTCGCGGGTCCGCCGCAAGAATCTCCATCGGAGGAGAGCGTTTGCTATCTGGATGGTCTGGAATAGTCGAGACGCGAAGCACCAACGGTGTGTGATAATAATTTTCCACGCGACAAGTGGCATCGACCACTTGGACTTCGGTCAAAGGAAAGCGTTCCTGTTTACGTAGCAACGCTGGAACGCGAGAAGTCGATTCCGCCGACGTTTCGCTTGAGGAACGATACTTGCCAGTTCATTCGTTGCTATTTGGCATATATCATTTATTCCACATCCGCGTATCTCTCTCGATGCTTTGGCTCTCGCTCGGCGAACTCGAACGCCGCAGAAGTATTGACCGTGAGAAGTGGCACAGTTCACAGCAGATATCATCGGCAACGTTTAAGCGGCGCACCGTCGATATTTATTTGTCAGATCGGACGGCGGCTGTGTGCGTGCGGCCGTGGAGAATTCATTAAAAAGAATCGAACGATTTTTCGAGCGTCCGTTTGACGGGCGAGCCTTCAGGAAAGCGGCGAACGCCTGTCCCGGACTCTCAGCCAAAGCAAAACTTTCGCGGCGCCGCTGCTTCAAGATGGCGCAGAATGCTCGCGGGAGCAATTTCGCGCTGTGCGAAAGACAGTAAAAATACTATTAAAATTCCATTATGATCTATTCTTCGCTCCGTTCCGCCTATTGTCGGCGCATGCAGCGTTGCCCCGGCGTTTCGCGGAATTTATGCGCATCAGTTACCGGTACGGCCGGTCGAACGAGATGATAAATTGGTCATTCCTCAGTTTTTTTCCGACTCGAGGGGAGCGCGCGCGCGCGCGCTCTCTCGCGAATCCAGTATCATCTTCGATAATCGAACGTAGCCCGAGCGAGTCGAACTTGGCCGCTTTGCATTACAGTGAATCGCCGCGGCGCGCGCGCGGCAGAGTTGGACTTTGCATACTGATTATACCGGCGTGATTGCGAGGACGAAAGGGTTGCGCAAATCGGACGATGGGAAGGTCGTTGGCACTGGCACAGTGACGAGGGGGGACGGTGGGCGGGGAAAGGGGCTGAAAGAACAGGCGCAAGGACTGGCTGCGTTCTAACGCTATCGATTCTGTATTTAGCATAATGAGAATGGCCGATGTTGGATAACGATCGCTATGCAGAAGCACGGAATTAAACGTTACTCCGAAACGACGGTCACTCGCCGCGCTTTTGAAGAGTGGTCCGCGTCAGTGCGTTAATCACAATCTTCCTCCGATTATTTACACATTTTGCCGGCGCTGATGAAGGCACGAGCGACGGAATCCGGTTAGAGGCGAGGGATGCGAAAGCGGGGAATCGGAGCTGTTTAACTGAGAATGGAACTCACGGGCTGGCCAGCAGAACGTTAATCTCCAGTGTGCTCATATAATATCAGCCGGCACGTAAGCTGCTCTAGTAGACGAGACGTACCAAAAGTAATTATCCCGTTGCTTACTATCGGTTGCCCATTCGTTCCAGTTACGGTGCCGCGGAACGTGCATCCGGGCCTGCATCGCGGCGCGAGGAAATTTAATTAATATAATTTGCCGGGTGGCGCGATGTATTAATATGTACCGTGAAGATTAGAGTTCATTGCGGGCCTCTACCGAAACCGATCGCGCTCCTTATTGAATATCGCGTTTCCTCGAGGATAGATGCGGCCTTACGTTGCGGGACGTGAGAGAGCCGAAGTAGATATAACTCGGAAGCGGAAGTTTCCTTTCGGAGGACACGGCCGACGTGTAGCGTTACGAAATTCCGTGCATACCGGTGCGTCATTACCACAATCTGCCGCAAGATTCGACAAAGTGCGCGAGGTAACGACTCGATAATTCCTTTGTAAGTGCGTACGAGCGGCGACAATGTCGCGAAAAATAGTTCCCCCATTGAAATTCGGGAATTCTGTAATTGCTATCGGGAACCACAATGGCCCTTAATTTTTTCAATCGTGCCGCGGACGTGTAATGTAACAACGTTCGCGAAGTTACAATGGCGCGGTTATAAATTTTATTACAAATCACCCACGTCGGCGCAACAAATTCGCGCTAGTCATGTGCCAACTCTCGAGAAAGCCGTTCTTTCCCCGGGCGTTCATTATCAATTCGTCAAAAATATTCGACGTGTACGCGATCGACGTTCGAAAAAAAACGCTAAATTCGTTCGAGGCGGAAAAGAGAAAGGGGCGCGCGAAAGAAGAAAAAAAAATCTCGTGGTGCACGCTCCGAAGCCAAAATTCAATTTATAATATGACAGGAGCTATTCGATTTTAAAGTCCATTTTTCATTCTCGCTCTGCAGTATGCATGCATGCCATGGCGTACACACGTTTTTCTAAAATTTCACCGAAGTGTCTACTATTCGAAAAATATCAGACGGCTTAGTATTCGAATCTTGAAGCTGAAATTATCGGCGACAAACGCACCGCCGTGAATATGTCGATCGATTCGAACAATCGAAAATAATCTTACTCTAATCGGGGTGTCATTTCTATTTTCGCCCCTTCAGCGGAGCGTGTCAATAATTTCGCACGCGATAAGAGCAAGCCAGCTCGAACCCACTCTCTCACCGATACCTTATGTCTCGTCAAATATTCTGCCCTCATAAAAGTACGGAGTTCAAACAATAATACGAGGGACGATACAAGAAGCGAGGTGGTACGGGAAGGGAGAACGAAGCAAAGAGGAAAAGAAAGGGGGTGGAAACGGGGGTAAAATTAACCCTAGAATAATTTGCATAAGTGGCTCATGCACAGGGGACGATCCGTTGCGTGAGCGTGTAGCCCAGACGGAATAATGACAGAGGCGGTGAGGAACGCGTCGTTATTAGAAATTATTAGAGGCTGCACTTAAAATCAAGACTCTTTCATGCGATGAATGTTGAGTGATTAAGAAGATAAAATTATCCGGCGGCATCGTAGGCAAATCATTTTAATTAGTAGAGATCGCGGCATTGAATTAGAAACGCTCGAGGACAAGTCTTCCTTCCGACTTTGCGAGGCGAATCGTCCTTATTCATGAAGCGCAATCTGGATACCGCTTCATAAACATAATCTTCTCTTCAATCAGCGGAAGAAGTGTCTCGATTGCAGCCTCGCGCAAGATTATTCGGATACCTTAAGCGCACGTTATTCATTAAGTTTGCAATTAATAAGATTGTGTTTACAGTTTCATTTTGCGTGCGTTATCATATAAATGACTCTGATATCGTCACAATGCGCGTATTGCGCCAACACCCCAGTGGCATATTTGTCAGATAAATAACTATAGTCGACGCAAATGGAATAAACGTTTCCGCATTGTGTATTGCCAATCCGATCGTAATTCATTATCAAATCGTGATCGGGAATAATGTTGAAATCATGACTTTCTTCGACGAGTCAATTTTCTCGAGTTTCCGGAAAAACAACGAGGGACGAGTATTTTCCGTGAGAACTATCGCATCACCCGCGAGCGATATCTTTCTTAATTTAATATCCATGGCGCGGCGCAAACCTATGCGAAGTCACGTAATTTTTATAGGTACGCCACTGATTAAAATACCAGGCCGCGACATTACGAATGCAGGTTCGTTGAAATGAATGCGTTTTACATTACTGCGCTCGCCTGCCAGAGGCCCGATGTAATGTGTACCGCGAGGAAGGGTGAGAACGCTCCTATTTTTTTATGGCATAAAATTTCGTCGAAATGAGAATTGCTGTTGAAAAATTGATAGGCCGGCTCGCGGGTGCTTGCGGTTCCGGTAGCGGTACAGATTGAGTTAAGGTTCGTTCTTTTTTTCATGCCAGCCGGCGTTTCACGACTCCGCGCGCTGCACTTGTACGAAAACAACCCGGCAGGAGTACCTCTTAATTCCGGCACACGCATCGCACGCGCGTCGCCATCGCCCGCGCGCGCGCTACATTTCTCAAACCAATTTCGCTTCTGCATTTTCCCACTTGATGGAAAACGCATACCGCGGGACTGCTAGTAAAGCTGCGTGTTTCATGTTTCCCTCCCCCCCCCCCTCCCCCGCCGGTCCATTCTCCTTTTTACAAGTCACCGCCGCGTCACGATCGATTTGTTTGCTTGAGAACGCGGTAACGTTACTTCGGGCAGTATTCCAATATAAACGCCACTCGCTCGTCCGCGTAATTAACCCTCGAAACATTGACCGGAGTGGCGGCATAGCGGGGCAGTTTAGATATTTTTCTTGGAAAAAAGGAATGAAGGAAAAAAAGGAAGAGGGCGGAACGTTCGGGTTAACACGCGTCGCGACGCCTCGCGTGCAGTATCGACTTTTCGGTCTGACCTCGTAAGCTCTTAATCTCATGCAGGCTTATATAGCTGAAGATGATCAGCGCTGCGGAACGAAGTTTGCGATAACTTTATTGTAATAAGATGAGCCGCACCGGGCTTGGACCGATGTCGCGGGACGAGAGAGGGCTGCGGGAGTTTGTGGGCGGTTTTCGAGTGTCTCGGTAAGTGAGAAGGGTGCCGGACTCTGGGCTGCCGGTGGAAGATCATTATGAGCTTGAGTTACCATGGTTACGAACCGACGGCCGATCCTGGATCCGAAAGTGCGAGGGGAAGCCCCGACGCGAAATGGTCAGCCAAGTATCGCATTTGACTTTACAACCGATTCCATACATACCGGCCCCTCTACCCAACGATTGTTATGCTTATATCACCCGCGGCGCGCGATAACGCATGCAGTGGCTTAGAACGTCGTTTCTTTCCTTACGCCCATCCCCTTCCCGTCTATTTTACGACATTCAATTCTCCTCGATTGCTTCGCGCTCGAGCCTCTTTATAAGCTTCTAATACGGCGGGACAAGTGTTGCGCGGGTGCACGCTGTATTTAGTGCAACAAATTTACGAGAGTACACTCGTTATATCTTCTTATTTTGTGATGGAGGAGAGGAGAACATTTTCGTGACCTCTCGACGAGGAAACAATTGCGATTGTCGGAACGTCGATCGAGACAACCGGCCGTATCGATCTTGCACGCTCCCCTAACGCCCATACGTACCGGACGCCGCCGTACACGCCGGCGGTGGGCAATAAAACCCCATCTTGTGGTTCTCGCGTGCTAAATACTTTCGTTTTTCTTCGCCAACGATGTACTTGGCCTCGCCGTTATTCCACAGGTGTTTGGCACTTCCGTAGGCGATAAAAGCGCAGCGCCAGCTCCGACTTCCCGCTCTTTTCTCCCCGACGATCTTTTTTCTTCTGCTCCGAAAACGTCTCGCCGCCGTGCGACGCGGCGCGGCGCGGCCATTCGCGTTCGACTTTTTCCATTTCAGTGCCGTCAGAATAAAAAGGCCTCGACCGTCGCGCATACGTTGCGATCTTAAAAGCGTCATTCGCGTGCTTTACGTGCCGTGTATAGGCGGCTACGATAGCGAATATGAATCGGGCCGTTCGAAAGGGTTGACAAAGGTGTTTTCGAGCGAACACACGGCAATTCTTGTTCGTTTCTTCTTCTCCTTTCATTTGCACGATCCGCGTCTGGTTAATCCGGGAGAAGCGGGGCGTCATCGATTCGGCAAAACAATTCGCCTCTCTCCGGAGGCATCCGCATCGGTACCGGAAGTGCACGGTACATGGAGGGATGTAAAGTTACACCGACGTACGACTACACGTTACAGCGTGACGGCGTATCGGCGGCAACGAAACGGACGCAGCGCGGATGCCGGCCTATGACGGATCGCAGATGGTCGATGGGCACGGCCCATAAAACTTATTATCCACCTTTTACAGCCCGGTGGTAAATTTAAATTGGTTTTAAAAAATTCGCCGTCGAATGGGTGCCGGACACGCTCGCAAAAAGGGTCTGCGTTTTTGAAATTCACGTTAGCGCTCGAAATTGGTACACTCCGCGTTCCCTGCCCCCTCGCACTCTAACCCCGCCTGTCTCTTCTCTGTCCTTCTCGTGGCCTCACGCCTCTCTCTCTCTCTCTCTCTCTCGTCGTAAGGTCAACGAAGATTAACGTCACGGTAATTATTCCGAGTAACTGCCTACACTCCGTCCACCCCCCACCCCGTGCCGCGCTAGGCGGAACGAAGAAAATAAATTCGTTTAATTTTATGAAAATCGCGGAGTTTAACGCGTCCAGCCGAAAACGGAACGGCGAATTTTTTATTCGCCCAACTGTTTGTCGCTGTAAATTACAATCGTGGAGGTATACACGCCCGGACCCTGTACACAGGCGAAGCGCGTGCTCGACGCTGTCGCTCGCACTTCATCCGGTCGGCCAAATTTCTGGCCGCTTTTACCGAGATAATTAAGCGTTGCGTGTACGATCATCCATTTCCGGCAAACGTCGCACACCTCGCGCTCGCGTGTCGAAAATCATTCCGGCGCACGCCGTCTCGTAGCAGTGCGCCTCACGAGGCGCGCCGAGTAAGAATGACTCGTAAGACAGTCGCATTCCGCGGTTGCTTTAGGCAGAGTGAGAACATACGGCGACGTTAGGCGCGGCGATTTCGGTCGATCGCTGTATTGTCCGCACAAAGGTCGGCGCAAAAGAGCAAGGGGCGCAATACGCACGAGCCTTATTATTCGTCGCTTCGGAAGTTTCGCGATGGGTGTCCCCGGGGCGCGAGAGGACAGTGCGTTCGAAAAAGAGGGACGCCCGGTCCAATCTGTATGCTTCTCTATCGATGCTTTGTGCGCGTCGGTGTGTGTATAGGTGGACATACAGATACACGGCACCATCGGGGCAGGGGTCTACGAATCGATAAAAACGCATCCCAGGCAGGCGCCAGCCAGAAGAGAACCGCGCGCGGATGGAAAAATGCGAGCGGGTTTAATGCGCTGATCATGTCATATCGAGGTGCTCGCTAAACAAATACCCTCGCGCTGCCGACGGGAGAATGCGACGAATGTATACGCGTACGGGCGCGCGTGTGTACACATCGACGTCTACCCCAACCCACCACTCGTCCCCGTCTCATCCCACTGCCTACGTACATACTAACCTACGATCGGCGCGACTCGACCCGCGAGGGCATCGAGAAAAATTCCGGCCAAACTTTCTGCCAAGCGCGCCACGCCGGCCGCCTCGCGAGCGCCGTTTCTCCCCCGTTTCTCGCAGTTTCTCGCCGTCGACCTCAACTTTTTTCGCCCCGACATCGCGCAGATTAAAAGTTATAAATGCGCCACGGACAGTAACGCGCGGATTAACTGTCTCGGCGTATCGCAAACGCGTTCGTACATCGCGATTGATATATAGCCCCGCTGAATGCTTCGCCTGATCGTCTGCCCGACGCGGAGATGGTAAACAATTATCCCCGTCTGAATGAGAGCAGAATGAACGAACGAACTCGTATTATTGATGTTCGTTGCCCCTTACGACCAACACCTTCGTTCGGGAAAGTCTCTTTAAATCGACCAACGATTGAATAATTCGAAACGCTTCACGGTCACGGGAAAAGGATGACGAAGAAGTGTGGAAATTTCGAGTACATTCCTGAAGGTCCGTAAGATCGGTAAACGAGCGTGAGGAGAGTGAGACGCGTGAGCGAGCGTTTGACGAGAATCGACGCGTACGTTATCTTGGACATACTACGCGGCGACAACTGTTGACCATCTCGTTCACGTGCCTGCGCGCTCGTACCGTCCCAGAGCTAGCCCAGGCAAGTGGTCGGGGGCCGCAAGACAGCTTCGCTCGACGACTAACGGTGCGTGCACGTTCGGTGGCGGTGGTGTGACGTGGTCATCGAGCACGGACGGCACGCACCCTCCTCCGCTTCCTTTCCTCCTTCGCAGCTTTTCCTTCCTCCTTCGCGGAGGATTTTCCGATGTAATAATATTTCCATCCAATTCGAGCTGAGCCGCCGCCCTCCTCCGTAGCTGGCACCCCCTCGGCCGCCCTCTCGATATATGCACCCCCTCCCCACCCCTCCCCTCCAGCCCCTTCGGCCGCGCGCGATGGTGCTCGCTCGCACTCGACCGCGCGCCCTCTCACCCATCGTCTCGCGTGCATCCCCACCCCCGCCGGGGGGTGGCACGTCGCTCACTACGTCATCTGTCCCCTCGACCAATCGACGGGCGGCGCGCATTTTTTCCCCGTGTCGAAAAAAAAAAGAGCGGAAAGGGTAAAAGAGACGGCGAGCGGGCGCGGGCCGCGGCGCCGGGCGAGGGTGGAAGTGGAGCGAGAGAAGGCGAGATGAGAAGAGGCCGCGGCAGAGTGTCCGAGCGAGAGACGGCTAGGGAGCGTGCGAAAGAGAGCGAAGGTGCGAGACGAGGAGAGGAGAGGCCGAGCGAGAAGGAAGAGAGCGGGACCGGCATTACCCCCGAAGCCCGTTGCGGACCAATCGCCATACGTAAAGAGGCATTTTTTATGGGCGCCGCTCGGTCGGCCGGTTTGTGTGATAAAAATTGACCTAAGTCCTCTTCTTTTTTTTTTTGTACAGAGCGCGCGCGCTGCGCACCGGCTATAACTGCCTAACATTAAAAAAGATGGGCTGTGTGTACGGGGTGGCGGTGGCCGGACGAACGAACGAACGAACGAACGAACGAACGAACGAACGAACGGACGGACGGACGGACGGACGAACGGAACGAACGAACGGACGTGAGGGAGCAGGACAGGAAGGGACCGGTGGAAGAGGACGACGACGACGACGACGACGCGGAGAGGAACGGGGATCACGGCGGATGCGAGGGTGGAAGCGACCAGGAGAAGTAGGTGGGGGTCGTCGGGTTGCGAACGACGAGCATGGAGAGATACAACTGCGTTGCACGTATGTGTCACTGGGGTGAGGAACGCGAGCGTGAGAGAAGAAGAGCGGACGGAGGGGCTGGCCAGGGTGACGCGGGATCGAGGGTGTGGGCCGGCTCTCACGTGCGGATGGAGGGGGTGCAAAATAATGCGCATAAAATGTAGCGTATTTATCATGGAGATAAAATGATGTGCTCGACTTTCAGGCGACCGACGCTGTTGGCATGCAGGTACAGTCCGGCTTGAAATTCAAGCGCATTCCCCCTCGTACGAAGCAGGCCAGATTCCCACTGGACGTGCACGCAATGAGACGGGGATGTGGCTAAGCTCCCCTCTTACGTTCCCTTTTACGTGGCCGACTACCGTTCGTCGCCCGACGTCGACACGCGCCAAAGTGTTTCAATAACTTCGACTATTAGCGGAGTCGAACGAACGGACTGGTGTACAGTTGGAATCACTTCGCTGAAATATACATATCGGACTTCAGTCATTCGAAACTTCGCGGAGAGAAAGAAGAGTTTGCCGGAACATCGAAGAAACGTCAAACGTTTGCATAGCTGTGGAAACTTTCTACGAAATTTAGTTTGCCGCCGCTACTTGAACGCGGCTCGCAACAACTACGTTCGCGGCTGAAATAATCGTATCTTGAGCGCAACGGAAATGCTGAAAAATATGTTTAAATCGCATCGGTGAAAGGACCCCAGAGACCCTCTCCGCGCACATGGAGCTTTGATCAAATTTATTCGTTATAAAGTGCATTATAAACTCCGGCGCACGACCGATAATATTCCATTCATCCCATTGAAGATTCATTCACGCACGGCGCCAGAGAAAAAAGTACATAGATGTATGCATGCATTCTGCTTCAAATGCCAGCGCTGAAAACCAGAACGGATTTTGAAATT
Organism: Priocnemis perturbator; assembly: GCA_963942575.1. Classification (NCBI taxonomy): domain Eukaryota; kingdom Metazoa; phylum Arthropoda; class Insecta; order Hymenoptera; family Pompilidae; genus Priocnemis; species Priocnemis perturbator. Next base: position 7,778,928 of record OZ012644.1, read on the forward strand.
GCGTCCGGCCCTGCCAGGGTTTCGATAATATTCGCTCGTATTACAAAAACTTAATTACGCGAATGCGCAATGGAAGACCCTCCGCGACAATGACGAAAACCGAATAAATCAGACGGCGTGCCGTGATGGCACTTTCCAATTCGTTCGCTCGAAGATTACGCTCTGGCCAAGTCGGAAGATCGATGATTTCGCGTCCAATCGAATTTCTTTTCTCGAAAACGACGCACAGCTGCGCCGCGCCACGCGCCGGAACGGTAATTGATTCGCAAATTGCCAACAACATTATGAAATCGCGATCGAAAGGAAATTGGCATGAATGCCGCTCGAATCTTTCAATTTCACGTCCCCGCTCGTATTAGTCACCCTACTGTATCCGGCACGTTAGGCAGTGTAGAACCTTAAACGTTGATCAGCACCCCGTTGCTTCTTAAGCCGGTGCCAGTCAAGCTCGCTTCAACCCTTACGCTTGAAAATAAACTAGTATTTCGAATAAATGTTGGATAGACATGACTCGTCGTCGTAATGAACTTCGTTTTCGTGCCATACCGCACAGGCGTGAAAGACGCGAAAGCAGAAGGCAAACGGCAAATAGAATTTTTCCTCACCCAAGGCGACGCATTCGAATTCCGTTTCCCTGAGATTGCGTCTAATAGAATATCATCAAGTACCCTACGCTCTCTCGTCTCTGACGTTCGATCGTTGAAAAAGGACATAAACGTACGTGGCACTGGCCCCTCCTGTGTCGTTTGCCCGACCCTATACCGTTCCGTCCCAGAGAAAGGACCTCATCAATTTCCCGTTTTCCATGCGGAGGGACAAAAAATAAACTTAATATGATCCCGACTATATGAAGATGCGCCCGAGAACGACATAGGCATCCTTCGTTCTTTGTTTTAAGCGGGCCGCGTTTGTGGTGTGTAGACTCCGTGTATAGGCCAAGCACATTCACTACAGACGGGAGTACATTGTCCACCCTTCGTAATTCTATCAGAAGCCAATCGCGTCCGGTGGAGGGTCGACCTATCTGTGCATGCGGAAAATCGCCGAGGCGGAAACGTCGATTCGTCGTGGGGCACGTCCTGTCTTATGAAAATATTGCCCTGTCGTCGTCGCTCGGGTAAGAAACGCACGAGCGGCAAACGGGTAAGCGCGGAGAGCTGAGAGAGCGGTGAGATTCTTTAACGTCTAGACGCGAGCGAGTCCGCGATCGAAAAGTAACTCGGCAATTCGAGGAGTCCAAATCCCTCGGTTTGCGCTTTGCGTAATGCAAGGAAAGTACCCGCGTTACCGCCACTGTTTCACCACTGAGGTGTACATGGGCAAGGGGTCGGCGGGAGCAAGAGGAACGGAGAGAGACAGAGCGAGGAAGGGAGCGCGAGGAAGGATGAGAAAAAGTAGCTTAACGGGCTTTAAATTCACGGTATCTTTCGCGTACGAAAAAGGTCCACTTACAAAACAGCGTCCCGTAAATCCGGCCCGCACTTGCATTATCTTTCGCGGAAAAGGAGGCAAACATTGCACGCGTCGGCGAAAGCTTTTCATTTCCGTAATATTTTAAAGTTATCGTGTCCGCCGGGCAAATTTATGCCCCAATAAAGTTTTTCGAGGCCTTTCGCCGAAGAACGCTAGGGCGCGAAGGGAAAGGTAGGCGCGTTGGGGTGGCAGACACTGAGGGAGCGGAGAAGGATCGCGGGTAGATAAACGATTAACGCGTTAACGAATCCTCTCTACCGTGTGACGTAACGGACTCACCCACTCGCGCGACCGCTTCCTCGTTCAGCGTGCCGACAGATTGTACGCGTCGCCGGGCCGTAATTAGTCATCGATGAGGCCTCGGCCGGTTTATTGCGGCGTCTCGTGAGACCGATAAAAAGGACCGTTTAGAAATTCAAGTGGGTCTCCTTCCCTCGGCCGTTCGGCGTACTCGAGGTACAGCGAAAATCGCGAAATCTGGGAAACAAAAGTACGTTCGGGTAAGAAGAGGGTATAATATGGATCTCCATTTGAAATAAGCTCCTACCACCCCCCCTCCTCTCTACCACCCCCACAGTCCGTCCAGCCAGACCGCGCTCTCGCCCGGCCTCCTAGCACCCCCGTGTACCTAGTTTGTTGCGTTTGAATATTCAACGCAAGTTTTTTTTATTAGCTTGGCCACCCTCTCTCCTTGCCTACAGCCCGGTACAGACATCTTTATTCATTGCCTTTCCAAAGATATAATTGAGTAATTATTTATAATATATCTAGAATATGCATGCTTCACTTCTCCGACGGAATACATTATCGCTTACTACCCCTAAACGTAACCTCTTGTTACCGTTTGGATTTCTAGCTTGCAGGTTAACCAGTGGTGCTCAGCGGGAAGCGATGGATCGCTATCGGCATTCTTATTTCGAGAAATTCTTTCCCCGCCTAGATGCGACTGCGCCGGAGCTTACATACTACGTACACTTATATATCATAATGTTATAACAGACGTTTTCCTGAAACAATTCAAAATTTCAAGATCAACGTAAATCACGCAGATTTTCATTCCATAACCTTAACACTTCTTCCTTGTCTATGGAAATTCATTGCTGCTTTCATATGAGAAACATACGCTTCGACACATAGTAAAATACAAGGAACAAACTCACAGTGATCACATACGTAATTATGCGAAGCACGGAGAAACAAATCGTATAAGAGAGGTGTGATTAAATGATATGCTTTTTACCTGTATGTCGTGATCGATGCCTTGTACGTGACTGGCAGCATTGATGTCGGAATTGGGAAGGAAGTTGCAGCATTTTCATTCAACTTTCATTTCCACACTGCGTTCTGCAACGGGAACGGGAACATTTTTGTCCAAGGACAGGAACATGTTGGTCAAAGGACAGGAAGATTCTCCTCGAACAGCAGGACTTGTACACGATGAGCTTCATGACGAAACAATAAATAACAATAAATAATACAATTGAGCATATTGTTACAGTACCACATAAACACACATAGTAAGGCATGACAAAGAAATGAGATAAACAATTGCATGTACACATGTAAAACATCAAGAAAATCACAGCACAACCAAACACTTAAATAAATAGAAGATCAAATAACATACGGACACATAAGAAATAAACATATCGGTACGAAATCACACATCAAAATGTAAAACATCCGGCAGAAGCCACACATAACCACGAAATCAAATGAAAAGTCAAGTTGTTCATGTGCAGACATGAGATAGATATAGCAATAAAACATGAATATTCAGGAAAAACGTGCTGGTAGCTGTGGTATGGATTGTCCACGCTGTTGAACTCAAGCGAAACCACAGCAATCGCGAGTAGCCCGAAGAAGTGTGCAGAACCCGTGCCAAGTCCGCGGCTGTCGTCGTTGAATACCTTACACATGAGAAAGAGAGAGAGGGAAGATCTTACCAAGTGAAGATTTATGTCGGTAACAAAGAATTCTTCGATGCCAAAGTGGTCGGCATGGCACGCGACGTGACGAATAATCGTCGGCGATCGAATATTCGATCGATGTGAAGAATAAAGAGACACTCGGCATAAAACAAACGCCGAATTCAGTTCCTCTCACCTTCCCGCGAAGTTGGCACGCAAATTTGGATCTCGGGCAGGAATGTGAACAGCCTCAAATGAAGGAGAAGCGAGGAGCAACGCGGATCGTGAGTACAGCAGCCAGGATGCTCCGCCGGAAAGAACCGATCAAGATGGCGTTCGAGACGAGCGTTCGATCTGATGTTCGAGATGCGGCGTTCGACTTCCGCTTCGAGATCGACAAGATGGCGCCATCATTCAAATTCAAATATGAATATGCATGAGTTCGCGAATAGATGTTATACTATTAACGATATTAATTTGAAACTTCTGATGATGTATTATGAATACTTTGAATGTCGTGGGAAATTCTGTAATGATGCAACACATGTTAGTGACAGGTTTGAGTATTATTATTGCCCTCCATCGAATAACTTTTGGCAATAATTTTCACAATTTTTCGATCTTATGCACCTTGATCACAGTGCCTCATGTTTATGTATCGTAATCCTAAATATCATAATACATGTACCTAAATATCATCAATATTGCATTAGAATTTCGTAGCTGAGTATAGACAACCTATAAAGCATAAAGAACCATTGCACCTGAAACTCGGTTCACAGCAATTTCGTGAAAGTTCAGCGAAATGAGCGTGCTCGTATATGCTCGTTTTTGCATACAACTCGGTCCGTATGTAGACGTCTTACGGCGTTAGCGGCGCTTAATTATAAACACGCAAAACGCGGCACGGTTAATCTGAGTTTAATTACGCTAGCGGATCACGTGTCCGCTCTGCGATTACCTCACTCCTTATCGATAAACTTCTCGCTCTTCGTACGTTGCAAAACGCGGCTACGAAACGCGAAGCCCGGTGCACTAGATGGAAAGCCATAATTTTGCATTAAGCGGTAATCGCAATTGGAGTAAGTAATCGATATATTAGTCGTCCGTTAATTAACGTCCTCGTGGGCGCTACATAGTCCGGCTAACTTGGCCGCGAATAGATTTACGAGCACGCACGTATTTACGTTAGAAGTCGCCCATACCTATATCCTTTTTGGGTCAGACCTTGTCGATGTTATAACTTGCTTCGACCGCGAAACAGGAGGTCGGTGAGGTTCGTTCTTCGCGTGCGGCGGATAAAGAAAGTGCCACGGCACGGCGTTACGTGAAAAGCGCGGCCGCGGCGTGCTGGAGTCCGGAGCGTCGGCGTGCCGAGCGACGCGTGAAGCGCGATAATTTGCCCTTTTCCGCATTAACGGTGATCTCAGCGTCAATAATGATCTCCTCGCGGCCTGAGAGCGGCGATGCGGCGTTATTCGTACGCGCCAAGCAACTGCGAGGTAAATCAGCTAGACTGTGATATTGCGCATAATTAATCGCAGCCCCATATCTGATCGCGACTTATCGCTCCCCCTCGAGAAGTCTTTCGCCTGCAATCGGGTGCACGCTTTCCGTCCATTTTAATTATCGACAGCGATAAAATTGCAGGTCGCCGTTCCCGCCCGCGGCCCACTGAAATCGCGCAATAACGTTTTCTATCGATCATCGGACGAAACGGCCAAATGGTAGCACTGTCCCGGTGATTGAGAATCGCTTTAATTCCCCGTAAATCAGCGGCATCTGCTGATTAAAGACAAAGGAGAGGGGAGGCGCGTAAAGTATGGCGCGAAGAAGATAGAGAAAAGGAGGTGCTGAAAGCCGGTCTGCGGTTGTCGACTGTAAGACTCGTTTCATATTTGTAAGAAATTATGGCGGGCCTGTCGCGTGTCTGTTTGCAGTTAGATCGGCCAGCTCCTCTGACCTAACCCGAATCCCGTCGCACTCTCACCCTCCCTCTCTACGCTCTCGGCACTTTCATTCTTCTATCGCTGCTCTTGGTCTTTCCTATGCCTCTTGTACGTCTTTTTTTACGCTTGCAAAAGTAGGGACGACCGACCTTCCGACGCGACGTCGTGAACAGGGCAGTTCCGACATAAGCGAATGGAACGCGAACAATGAAATCAAATAATGTACGCTGACTGCGTGCGCATTGAACTGATGAATGATGCATAGGATCGTAAAGTGAACGTTGTTGTCTCGGCGAAATTAACGTTGAACGTGCGTGTGTTTAGTTGTTCTAGGATAGGGTATAGAAATGAAATAGTGACCCATCGAAGAAATCGATTGAGCTGCTCACTAGGTTACAACATCCGTCTCCGTGCTCATCTTTTATTCACGCTGTACATCTTTTAAAACGCAAAGGAGCCCGCGAGGAAACGTACGAAAGTCAGCGGCAACTATTCTCACGGCAATTTTCGCGAAAGGAGCGTATTAATTGACCGGATCGTCGGTAGTCAGGAGCGAAATGGAAAAAAAAAGCGAGTGACGCGCATCCGCAAGAAGGACGGTGTAGGAGGAGATATAGGATCCCCTGAATGGCAACTTGCCGAAAATGGCGTTGGGAATACATCCCGGCAATTACCATTACGTGCCTGAAGTTGGCCTGGTCGTCGGGTAGCATAATGCTGTATTTAATGGGCAGCACTGCAGGCCGTGTGTGACACGATATACGAGGCCGAGTCAACATATATCCTGTCAGATTTTTAAAATGCCCTGATTTACAATGACCATTGTACTGTCCGCCGCATATCTATTGTCGCGCCCTTGCCACGGGTATCCAGCCACTTCTGTCTAACTCCCAGTTAGTAGCAGTCCCTGCCTACCGTTGCCTCTACGATTCCATGCACCTTGCGCACCGAGAATCTCTTCTGACCGAGTAGCGAGCCGATTTTCAAAAAGTCACACTTTAACGAGCGTCCGTCGTACGCGGACGTCACTTATCGAATAAATCCCGAGCAATCGACGAGGCAGCAGTCTCTACGGGATTGTAAAGAAAAATGTACCTGATCGTAAGATCGAAGGTGGAGAAGGTGGAATTTAGTGCAGTGACGCAAATGTATCTTTGACGTAACCTGAAGTACCTTTAAAGCGGAAGTCGATGTAACGTCAAGTTTTTTCTAACACTCTTCGAGTTGACGTGTTCATTTCCAAGAATGCTGATTGCGAATGTGCGGCCAGTGTACGGCGTACTGTACCAATAGCCTTGGATGAATCTCGGAGAGCCTTTAAGGATAAAAAAGTCGCAGTATACTTGATCGGTTCCGTATACAGAGGCGGTATAATTGGCCGATCTAACTTCTTCGAGTCACGCACGGGCATTGGGCGAAAGGGAGAGATAAGTTAATGAAATCGCTGCCGATACTGTTTGCTTTACGACTGAGCAGCAGACTGTTTCGCATTCGTATAATACCGCACGGTCATGAATTGATTAGGTACGATTCTGTGCGGACCAATGGGCTTAATTAAGTTATCGATTTATTTTCCGCATTGTCTCCCATAAAGTACCGCTTTCTTCGGCGTAAGCGAGGCATTTATGCGGCTCGTCACGTTGAACCGCGAGCGACCATCATTTACGCATGCGGCAGAGGAAACGACGCCGATCAAGTCGATGTATTAGCGAACCCTGAATGCGCTCGAATCATGCGAGTATCGTGTCTTCCATGCCTTATTTGAAATCTAACGTGGGAAGGTATAATCGAACGCGGACAGGAGTAACGAACCGGCCGAATCGTTTATGCGAATTTCCGTGCGTCTAATAGTCGAAAATAATTGAAATCTACATTGGCGGAACGTCGGTCGTCCCTAATCGATGAGGGGAGAAATATCCGTAGTTGGCAGGATGTTTTGCATGAGAGATTGTTGAGGGATATTTTTAATTTCCGTACACTCGGCGTAATAAAGCGCATTAACGCGGCCGTTATCATAAATTCTTCTCCTAAATCGAACTTTGATGCGGAGTTCAAGGTAAAGCCCGGAGCAGTAGCTTCTCGGGAAGAATCTAGAGTGAAGCGAAGAGGCAGCCGAGCCAACCTGGGCTGATTGTAAGTTATATGCGACGCGCTTGCTTTATATCTCCAGCGCAACTTTCCGCTCTCGTAAAGCTGCTTCTTTCTCTTTCCTTTGCAGTCGTTCGCCTCCGAAAGTGTATCGCCCTTTTAACGCGAACGCGAACGCGTGCGTGATCGCAGGCGCGCGCGTCTTTTCGGTTTTTAAGCCCGCAGATTAGTCGGAAGCGTCGCTGTTCGCTCGCAAAATACCCTGGTAATCAGCGCCGACATTAAGCCGACCTAAAAATAGTCTTACATTGGACTGACGCCGATCGCATGTGCCGCCGCCGCCGCCGCCGCCGGCAGCGTCACCGACTCGACCAGAGTCGATGCATCTTAAGCAAACGTTAGTCGTGCAGAATGAGCGGAATTCGAGCCGAAATTCCCCGCCGTGCCGAGATCCAAATCAGCCCAAGTACTTTCGCAGCCGAGCGTTCCTTCAAGAACGGACAAGAGGGCGAACGTGTTATTCTTCGGCTGACCTGAGACACTTCCTTATACAAACGAAGAGAAGTTGGGTGCGGCGTTACCCAGATCTCGGGTCGCTGGCTGATGGCCATAATCTGGACGGGCTGGTTGCGGAAGAGAGGGAAGCGGCGAAGTGGGGGCCAGAGGGGCTTCGGGTCTGGGGGTTAACTTATAATAACAGAAGTTGCTCGAGAGTTCAGTGACTGGACAGTACCTAGGAAGGTCGGACAGCTACGACAGGGATGAGGGATGGGTCGTCGCCAAGTGTCCGGCCAACAGAATGTGAGCTATAGTACCGCTACAAGACGTGAGACCTGGTCTCACGTGACCACCGGCAAACTAACCGTGGCGTACGCTGTACAAACAGCGTCGAACTTTGGCGCAAATCGTGAATTTGGAACTTCGATGTGTCTTGGTGATACCCTGCCGCGGCTAAATCGGCCAGCGGGAAGAGACAAATTTCTTGCCGCGCGGCCCCGGCTCGTTGCAGGGGCTGCCCTCGGACGCCGCTGCTGAGACGTTAACGTTAATCGTAAGTTTCCCCACTTCAATTTCACCGAAATCGCCCCCATTACGTGACGCGGCACTTCCTTCGGCAGGCAGCAGGCATCGTAGCGAGCGCGCCGTAAGGACGCAACTCGCATCTTAAATGAACCTATCAACGCGCATCAAAGTTCTTATCGTCCAATAACCTTCATTCGTTCCAATTGGCACGACGACGCGCACCGCGCGCGCGCCGCACGATAATCAGATGAGAGAACGCGGGGCCAACTCTACGTCCTGGCGACGACGCGAACTCATCGAAATTGCTAATTTCAGTCGCTCCGAAGTCACTGATTGCAAAGCAGGGTAGAAATCCGCATCTCCAATTTGCTTCGTATCAGCGAAACGGAGCGTATGCAGAGCATTACGATCAAGAGTAGAATCGAGGAGGGACGAGGAAGGACGACGGTCGTAGAATATTTCGCAGTATCGTCACCCTCGGGCGATCCAGAAGGGTGTTGCCGATATTTCGCATCGACGACGCTGCCTGTGGTAGGTACTCGTTAGAAAATGTCGAATCGATGTTCGAGCGCATACCTTACAAAGAGGAGGCGCCTGAATCATGGCCTTCATAAAGTATCATCGGTAAACAATTAACATTCGTGTAGCCTCTACCCACGCGCGATCGCGTTACGGACGAACTCGGCAACTTAACACGTACGCACGATCTTGCCCTAACAATTTGCCCGAGGACTGTTACCTCGTTAAGTGACAATCAGAAGCGTCGACTTGAAATAGTATAGCCCCGTGTCAGATGCCCATAGCTGTTAACTCAGCAGCGACCCGCTCCAATGACGTTTCAGATAACTACGTAAAGTTTTGTCGATTTATCGTTATTACTCCTTTTCAACTCTAATCCGATCATCCCGTTCGCGTTATGAAGTCAAATTAATCGCGCGATTGTGTGCGGCATACACGGATACCCAATACTCGCGCAGCAAATCATTTCTTTCCTTTCACAGCGCTCACTGAAATATTGGGGAGACATAGGTAGGTACCTATACCCTATACCGTCTCACCGAAAGACGTATTGAAAGTAATTCCAGCGCGACGACCAACGTCATGAAACATCTTCTCAAGAATGCACCTGCTGAACGCGCGATAGATAATTGATTCAAGACACTCTCTTTTTCGCGGTCTCGAAGACTACGAATTATTGCCTTCGTCGCGTTCACTCATTACGTGAAAGGGTAAGTCCAGCGAATTAACGAGGGTTATTAACTTTAGTGTGTCGGGGTCGTACCGCCGATGCGATCGGTATCGATACGTATCAATTACACGACGAATATTAATGAGTTCTCAAGCATCCTGCGGCAGATTGTACGTCGATGGCACATGATGAGAGTGGGGGAGAGATGGGGCGAGCCAGAGAATGAGAGAGAAAACGAGGGAGGGGGAAAGGAAAAGGAAAGACGGAGAAAGAAAGGCGCGATGTAGAGAGAAAGGTCCGGGAGAAGCGGGCGAATGAGAGGAATAGAGTGATAGGGAGAAAGAAACAGAGAGAGCGCAGGTATTTCTGCGCGTATTTGACGAGGGATCTAGAGTTGTCCCGGGAGAGAAAAAAAGCAAGAAGTTGATTGAATTTTACCGGCAGCCCCCGGTGTATCCGTATACGTGTGTATCGCGATTCGCGGGGACACGTGTGTGTTTTACAGTCGGCTGCAGATACTTACGGCGCCACTTTCGATGTGACGGTGTTATAAATGGGAATTGAATCGAACCACCGTCCACGCCTTCCCAAGGTTATCGTCCGACTGAAATCTACAGCCCAGATACAATCTAGTAGACACGCTCCGTAAATTCAATTACGCATTAACAAAAATCGTGCACCCCTATATACCCCGAGGTGGAGGGGGATAAATGACCGCCGCGCGCAAGATGAACGGCGGACGCGGTATTAATTCTGATTTTCGCGCGGACTGACTTCCTCTCCTTAATGCAATTCCGCTCGCGGATCGGATTCTCGGTGGTAGTAGACGATATTTTCGAGACGACGAAAGTTATCGCCCAACAGGATCTACCGCGATTACAAGGCGCGCGCTCGCGCGTACGTAAGATGACAAAAAGAACGTCTCTACTAAACCTTTTCCACTCTCTCGCTCTCTGCACGCCTCTCGCAGCCTCGCGTGCGAGGTCAACCGCGTCATTCGCGAGGGCTAAAAAAGTCACGGGTCTCGAAAGTCAACATTGTCGGCGTAATTCCCGCTAACGAAATGCCCCGCGAAGACGTCGAGCTATACCGTCATTACGCTGTTATTTGAATACGTTACGAGCGCGCATAATGAAGTGCCTCCTGGCATTTTATTGCCCGCTCCCTCTCCGCGCGCGCGCGCGCGCTCACCCTCCCACCGCGTGACCACCCCATCCCTCACGCCTCCTCTGCCGCGCGTATCTCGTCCACCGGCCTTTCGCATCATTTGGTACGCAGCTGGGTAATCATCTGCCCCGGCATGATAGGACCGAGGCTACTGGGCGTGGATAAATCTGTAAGCTCAATAAGGGTAACCGTGATGAAGTGCTTTCGAGGCTCTACGAGGCTCCTCGGCAACGGTAGCCATACCGTGGGATTTATAACTTGTCCGTGGAAAGAGCGCGTATCCACGGGCGCACGATGAATTCCGATGATCCGTAGAAAATGCTGAAAGGGAATATTTACCGATTTACACGATACGCGCTCTCCTACCACGTCCAGGGCCGAGTGCGGGCGGAAGGGTGGCGGCGGGGGTCTTTGATCCTCGTCCAGAATTAAACGCGAAATCAGGTCGACGCTAGACAGAGGAACGGCCCAGAACACCCAAAGATACGGCCTTCTCGGTTCTGAGAGGCCAGACGCGCGAGGATCGAGACGGCTGTCGCGTCATTATGACTGCGATTAAAAAAGACCTCGTTGTAATAAAATCGTACATTCACGGTGACGAATGCGAGGCCGTAGCTCACGCGCGCGTAGCAAACCTCGTCGCCGCGTCATTTATATCGCGGGTGGCAATTGGGAAGCCGTCCAAGCTCAAGTGTTTCGATGGTGTCCACGAAGAAGCTCGCATTCCGGTTCGCATAATTAGCGCGTCCGCGCTTCCCTGTCTCGCACCGGCAGAAAGCGCTCATCCCATGGTCGGGCTGCATTCTTTCAGCTCAACAGATGCCACTGCCAGTCGGACCCGCCACCGCGGCATACGCGCATTCGCGGCAATAAATCATGTAGAGGTGTATAGGGTTCAGTTAGATTGCTGTTATGCGTTCTCCGATGATTCCTCGAATATTTCTCGCTCTGCCAGCCATTGCGTCGATTCGAGCTGCAAACTTTTTCTTCAGACGCTATTTTCAAAAATGATGCTGCGCGTGTAGCAGAGCACCCCCAGCCGCAAATAGATTTTTCTCTGGCTGGCTGCGTGAGATCTGTAGACGAGATCACGACAATATATTCGTCACATTTGATTAGAGTCGGTAGCTTCTAACATTGTCTTGCGATAAAACGAGACTTTTACGCATCCCACTGTCCGCACCCTTCTCACCGTTAATCCGCAGTACGGGAGTAATTCAGATTCAAACGTCACTCAAGGTTCGTTTCGGCGCCGTAACGACCGAGCAACGGCGGGGGCAGCGACATAACGAATACCGAATTCAAATCGACTACTTTGTGGCTGATTATTCGCCGAGGATCGTCCTGGATCGCGCGCTCCTCGCGCAGCCGTGCGCGCGTCGTAAACGTCAAATTTAGCCGGGGCAAAAACCGGCGGCAATTAAAATGCATTCCTGATTACTCCTCTCCGATGGCGTCTCGTAAAAAATTGTTCCGCCCGGCGTGGCCGGCAGGCGTGTGTAGCGGCTTAGAGAAGTGAGAGAGAAGATAGAGAAGAGAGAAGGCGCGACGACGACGACACGGGAGGATAGGGAGTTCGCGCTCGCGTACCGTGAGATGCTCTTCGCTTCGCGAGCAACAATGTACGATAATGAAGAATTATCGCCGCATAAGACTCGGACGAGGAGGGAATAGGCGCTGGGATACTCGTTAGCGGGATCGAGATCGTAAAAATCATCGTTGGTTGCGCGCAACTGGCGAGGCATACGTCGTGGTAGTCGGCCAATCGGGCCGATGCTGTGTCGCGGCTCTTTCACCGGAGCGACGGGATGAGGAAGGAGAAGATGCGAGGGAGAGTGAGAGAGAGGCGAGGAGAACTCGTCTCGCGTCATCGAAGCTCCGCCCGGAGCTGTCCGAAACACGCTCGTTTCGCTCATCAGGATGCCCGAGGTGGATACCTCAAGGAAGAGACCTCGAGCCGGAGAACGCCTCGAAGGTGCCGCGTTCGAATCTCTTCCGTAAATCCATACGAGCTTGTTTATCACGATCGTGCGTCACGAGACAGGGACTAAGTCCTTAACTCGTCCTCGTTGCTCTGGCTTACGCCGTCGTCGTCCGACGACTCCCCCTGCCGACATATCTCCAATATCAATGAACCTATCGTGGAAAGGAGTCTCGAATCATCAAAGATAATCTTCTGCGTCCTATCATTGAAATACGTTGCGAACCAAGTGTGTGGAAGATGTGTACCTTTACGTGCCGAAGCGTTCGGAAGAAGGACGCGGGATGCCTAGCGAAGTATGTATAGCGCGAGCGTGCGCAGGGAGCGTAAGTGGGTGCGAGGTGTCAGTGCTGAAAAGGTCCGAGCCGTTTCGTCCGGTCGACGTCGTTCTTCTCGTCCTCGTTGTCTGTCTTGGCTTGTGCGTGCTCGAGGGCGTCTAGTCTCCGGCAGCGGCCGCGGCTAAAACGGCAACGGGAGCGAGAACGGCAGTCGGCTGCAAATGGCAGAAGCGGCAGAACACCGGCAGCAGGAGCAACGGCCACCACATACGTATTAGGGGCAATATTTTAGCGGTACTTTTAATTTCGCCGTGATCGTAAACATTTCGACGCATGCACGCATGAGGCGCGGGGAGGCAAGGAAACGGAACGGACGACCCGAGCGTATATTTGCATATTTTAATGAGGCACCGGGCGTACAGTGCCGCGGGGAGATGCGCTAAGGCGGCAGCAGGTAGCCCCCTTTCCTCCTCCCCCCCCCCCAGCCCTCCGTACCCCTCCTACCCTTAGCATTTTCGTCCTCCCGACGGCCCTTGTCTTCCCTCCATCCCGTGATTCAAATTCGTTCCTTAATCGCGAATGCCGATGATAATGTGCTCCTAATGCATCGGACTCGCGAAAACGTGCCGCGCGACACGGAAATAAGCGCGTGACACGAAGGGTTCCGCGCTGATACGCTCCGTGCATCGGGCATCCTTTGCATCATGATATAAGAGTTCTCTCTATCGAGCTCAAACTGCTGAGATGCTCCCGGTAACGAATATCCTTCTACCTTGAAAGGACTCGATCGTGCGTGTGTCCAATGGCCGCATATTTTATTGACGCGATCCACAACCTTCGGGGGATGTCATGGAAATCGAGCAGACACTATTCTTGAAATCAATCGGCATTTGCATCGAAGAACTCGTTCCGCTAAGCTTCCCGAACGACGCTTCACTACCGTTAGAAGCGGCATACTTCTCGGCGACCGTAACTATTGAACGGTGTCCGAATGAGCTGTAGACAGAGCGAAATGAACTGTGACCAGTTAAGGCGATCATCATCTCTCGCGGATATTGACAGGCTAGGGAGGGCCTTCCTGGTCGCCGAAGGAAATCGTGTTTGGACAGTTTGGAGCCGAAAACCGGTCGAAAGATTCCACTCGCATCTCTCCGTTCAATTCTGTCGACCTCGTTCGCGGCGGTAGCATCGCGAACAGTTCCTCGACCGATCTGTCCTTTCCTTTTGCAATGTACCGGACACGACCGGGCGGGCATGCCGGGGCCGAAAGGCGTTAATTATAATTAGCGGAGGCGAGATTAGTAATTAACACTTGGGGGTAATCGCGACCGTTGCGTGAAGATGCACACGCGTGCGCTCACTGCTCAGCCTTTATTCGATGTGTGCGATCGTGCTGATGCTTCTCGTAGGTGAATGTCCAGCACAGGTGTCGTTCTATGTGTTGGTGCACGCGGATAATAACGCCTGGCCTGGACTGGCTTGCTGGCGAGGAAGGCAAGGCGAGGCAGGTCGCCCGATTTATAACGCAGATAATAATTGCGGGCCGAACTTAATATTCATGAGCCAATCAGATTTGCGTTCCAAGTCGACGGGACTTCGAGCCTCCGCGGGCCCTTCCAGAGATTCATTGTCGTACGGCTTCTCGTGTCGCATCCTTTGGCGCTCGGCGCGCTGAAAAAATTCACCCACGGCTACGAATTCTCAAATCAGAACGGATTCCCTTCGCGGAAAGGGTGTCTTTTAAATTCACGCATTTTAATGAGTAATCGAGTAAAGAGACCGTCGCTGAGGAGTCAGTCGATTCTAGAGGCAAGGTACAGCTACTTCATGCGCTTTCATTGAAAATTGATTTCACCTAGCGTTCGCTGTGTGAATATCACAATGCCGGCTGAAACAACGAAACTTGTGGAGAGGATTCGAAACAGGATCGAAGAGGGTATAAACGGGCACCGGCTCCTGATCTGACGATTCGGAGGGGTCGCACAGCCATCCAGAGCGGTTATTATCGCAAACGATTGCATCCGAAGTGTCGATAATATTAACGCAGATTCGAATGTAAGGGTGCGCCCTCAGGGATGATTGCCATTTCCTTTTGATGAGTCACTTTAGCGTCGTCGTGGTCGTGCGTTTCGTCGCACTCGATGTACGGCGGAAACGGGTTACGATCGTCAATCGAGTGATCAACGTGCTTACGATCGACAGGTAGATAAAAGACGCGAAGGCGTCGTTACTTTTGTCGTCCTTACGGGATACGCGCTTACTTAGGGCCACGGTCCATGCGTGTGCCCGCGTAACGTCCAATTCGCCGTATGCAATTATGGAAAGTATATTCAAATGCGTAAAATTACGGAAAGCCGAATACGCATAAATATCTCACCGTAAAGACAGCGTAAGTATGCTCCGCTGACGTTAATTGTGCATAATTTCCACGGCTGGCCTTCGCCCGAGCTCGTTTTAAAAGAAACGCGGACGTTACATCTTAGGGTTTTTCGCTCCGCATACGAATGAGATGGAGAGATCCGCAGTAAAGGGCGTTCACCGACGAACCGTTCTCACTCAGCGTCATTCCTGTCCGGCGAAATTGTTTTACTCGCAATGCCAAGAATTCACTGACCTATCCCTTCGAGGTCAGTGCATCCCTTAAAAAGGACGACGCTCGAGCGAGGCGTCTGAAGAAATTAGGAGTCATCCTCGCGATTTTGCATTCTCATTCTGCGGTAATACTGGCTGTACCTGCACCGTTCCCGAGCAATGCCTTGACAAGGATCGCAAGGCCTAATCGGTGACATTCGCGTCGTTCTGTTTGATATTTTTGTATCCGTTGAGAGAGAGAGAGAGAGAGCGGGAGGACATTCGATGGGCCGCATAAAGCTTCATGCCGCTCCTAGAGCAGCACCGCGAAACGTCATACGATCGACAATGACATTCTGACGGCAAATGCACGCGACCGAGATCCTTCTCGTTCTTGAACAAAAAATATGGCCACCGTTTTGAACGGGGAACGAGCTGGGGCGCATCGAGTTTCGACGGCGCGGCACGGCCGGCGGAGCAGTTTGGCTGTCGCGCTGCCGTCCGAAATGGCCGGAAGCCCCGGGTGTTTGTAAGTTTCGGCTAATAGAAAAAAATGACGAGGTGCCGGTACCCCGTGTCCATTTCCAGCCATTATTTTTATTCCGGTGCGTTTTACCGGAATGGCCGCTCGGCCGAGTTGCATGTACCGCCATCTATATGTGCGCGTGATGGCGTGGTTCTCTCGCTCGGTTTTTCTCTCCCGTCCTCCGTCTCCCTTGCTCTCGCCCATCTCCGCTGTCTCCCTTTTTTTCGTCCGCGCAAACCCCCTCCCCCCCCCCCCCGCCATCCACCCCTCGTCCCCCGAGCCCTCCCCCGCGCTCTTTCTCGCGCTCTTACCCGCTCTCTTCCCCTCGTATCCTCGTCGGCTCTCCGCTCTCCGACCACCCCCGCCCCCGCCTCGGCTTCGGCCACGGCTTCGGCCTCGGCCTCGGCCCCCGCCCCCGCCCCCTCGGCATCGGCATCGGCATCGGCCCCCATACCCCTTCGCCCCTTCCCACGAAACCGCCTCTCACTCGCGGGGGCCGCTCTCGCAGATTTACACACTTTTTTTCGCCGGCAACTGTCTGTCATTAGGCGCGGCACGTGGATCGACGGGGAAGAGCGGTTGGAAAAAGCGGAGGGCCTGGGGTGGGGCGGTGACGGGGATGACGAGAAAGGGGTAGGACGAAGAGGGTGGGACGCGAGCGCGGGCGCGGGGCCGGACGGGCGGCGGGGTACCAGGTTACGCCCGGAAAACGCATTTAACAAGGACAGATAGTGATTTAATTTTAAAAAATTGACGAAACGGCGCTCACTCCGGGCGGAGCCGCAACCGTTCTCTCGCCGCTCGGGCATTGATTAACTTTCGACAATGTCAAATCGCCACCGCCGCTGCCGCCGCCGCCGCCGCCGCCACTGGAGCTCCGCGTTGCCGCTGCGTTTTTTAACTCATTTGTCTGCGTTTTCGGTACCGCGCGCCCGCACTCGCTCTCGACGCGCGAGACGCGGGAAGGGGCCGGCCGCTGCAGGGACCGGTTCGAATAACGCGGACAAATTACTACGACGCTACTGCATTCGAGTCGTGTCGAGCCTAAGCGATCGCCGTGTCGCGCGATTTCACAGTTAGCCGGTAACGGCTGACGATTTTACGGATTCCCGGACGCCGGACGGCGCGGCGCTATCCGGCGAAACGATGCGCTGTCCTGCTCCAAGGATGATATATCGTGCACTCCGATTTACACGAAACGACCGCTTAATAACCCTCGACCATCTTGCCGACGTAATGTCGCACTGAGAAGGCGGACGAATTGTCACCCTTCGCCAGGCTGCCACGCCTCTCGTGTTACGAGAATCAAAGTATCGTCTCCCGCTGAAAATTCTCAGGGGGACGAGGACGGGCGAAGATCCTCTTCTCGTCGACCGATAATAAAACGTCTGTCCTCGAAAGAAGTGAGCCGATTCCGCGGCTGTCGAGGCGACGCGACGGGCGGCAACGCGAAACGTACCGCCTCACGGATGCGAGCGTGAATTATTACGGGTGGAACGGCTGGAGCGTGTATCGCTTAAAATCCGTGACAGAGAGAATCCAAAAGCCAGGAAGTTTTCGCGAAACGATGTATATAACAACGACTAATGAATTAACGCGAGCGCGCCAGCGAGCGCTCTGTGGCGTCCGCTTTGAAAAAGAGCAACAGCTTTCACGTTATGGCCAGTGGGGAAAAAAAAGAGAGGAACGTTGAATTATACGACGGCCATAGGATGAGGTGCCACGCGATGGATGGGTGTGGGTGGTAGGAGGGATCGGCCTTCTCGCGGAGCTTTTTAATGCTAATTCGATTATTTAAGCTTTTTATAAGTCAATTAACGCGGCCGCCCGACTGTTTTCCAGCGCGATACGTTGAACGTTGAACACCGTCAAGTTCCTACTGACGTCCGTCGTTACTGGATTCTGCAAGCCAGTATCGCGGATCGTTGTACGCGTCTGCCGACCCCGGAGCCGGCACAACTTCGTAATTCGCGAAAGCATCGACGATCCCCATGCACGGTGCATCGAATTATAATAAGTTATTAAGTTCAGCTGGAAAAGGGGTGGCGGAGGAGGAGAATGAGAAGAAGAAGAAGAAGAAGAAGAAGAAGAAGAAGAAGAAGAATAAGAAGAAGGAGAAGGAGGAGAAGGAGGAGAAGGCGAAGAGTGGTCCGCGGTGTTGGTTAGCAGAAGGTTGGCGGTGGCGAATGAGGGGGAGAGTAGGCGAAGGGGGACGGAGGGGGTGTGGGAGAAGGTGGGGAAGCACGGGGGTCCGAGGATGATTAAACCCCCCCGAGACGGTAATTTTTCATGTCCGATCATAAATTACCGGGCTGCACTGCCTCCGCATGCGAGGGGCCCGTAGTGTGTTACGAGAGTTACGAGAAAAATTTCAGCCGGTATTATAATTAGCTATGTTAATTATGCATTAATTTATTATCCAGCGCCGCGCGACGTTTTAATTATAATCTTGCCAGGGCCGCGGGGGCAGCTTGAAAAGTAGTTTGGTAGTTTCGAAGGCAGCCAGCGCGCTCGCCCTTCCATCTACTTCTGCTTCTCCTCCTTGTCCCCCATCATCTCCCCCTCAACCCCGTTTCTCGTCGTTCTCCTCACCGTCGTCGTCGCCCTCGTCGTCCTCGTCGTCCTCGTCGTCTTCGCTCATCGTTCTCCATCTTATCGTCCTTTATTTTTCCCGACGACCGAGCAAAAATAATTTCATTCCAAAGCGCGGAGTTAATTAGGTTTCTTCGAGATCTTCTCCCGCCTCGCTGACTCGTCGAAGTTCGCCGTTAAGGAGCGCGACGAAGAGCGCGCGCTATTATTCTTGCCGCCCTTTATTTTGTGAACTGTGCAACTTCGGGGCGCATTTCTTCGCGGCGGAAAAGAGGTCTCCTTTACGAGTTTCGGAGTCGCGCGTCTCGTCTCGTCTCGTCTCGTCTCGTCTCGTCTCGTCTCAGGGCGCATTATCCGCTTAAGCCGTTTCCAGCCTAAAGCCAATTAATCATCGATCGAAGCGGTACGATTTCCACTATATTAATCGCATTTATCCCCGTAATTATAATTTGCATAAATACGCGGAGCCAGAATTGCCGCGCGACGCGACGATAAATTTCACGACGATCTCCGTGCGCGCGTCCATGCTCATTCGCACACCGCGTCATTCGCACACCGCATCATTCGCACAGTGTGCGCACCGAGCACACATGTACGGACGCGTCTATAGCTGTTTAACGGTCGCACACTTTTTGTTTCCTGTTTGCAGAAAATCGTACCGTATCCCCTGTTTTTTGCTCCTTCCTAGTCAGAGATACTCGAGGGTTTTCAATTACAGTAAAATGCGCGGGAGGGACATTTCACACGGGGGAGAGCGGTGCAAATTGAATTGCATCGTACATAAGTATTCAACAAATGAAAATTGATTTTGACGCGCTGCCATTAATAACCGCGAAGCGCATTGCGACCGTCGTTTAATGAATGCAAGAACGCCGAAACCGGTAGAGCACTGTAGTGTATTTGTCATATTAGAGGAGTCAGGATAGACACCGGACGTTAAAAGCACTTTACTGTCCCGCTAATTCCATTTATTAATACAATAATATGTTTGGGCTAGTATTTAAATTCGCCCCGGACGCAGCCGGGAGAGGAAGAGAGAGAAGGAGTGGGAGAGAGGGGGAGAGACACAGAGGCAGACTCGGTCCACGATATCTTCCATCAAACCGAATTTCCAACGGTACCGCTTTAGTCCTGTTTTTCAAAGTAAACATCAATACCCCAAAGTGCTTTCATAATGTTTACGCGTTTATCAGGTGCGGATGCGTGCGCGATACATCGGGTAGATTGAATATGATGCCGTTCGTGCGCAGCACCGGCCGCCTGCTCGATCATGACGCGTGTCAAACATGCATATCTTGTTTTATTGATTTCGACGTCGGGCCTCGAACCTCGAAGGATTCTGACGCCCAGATCGGAGTTGAACGGACGGTCGTACGGCGAAGTTGACGGAAAGCACGACACGCCGCGCGCCGCGCGCCGGCCGGTTCGGTCAGTCGGTCGCTTTATTGGTAATTTTTTAGCGCGCCCGACTAAACATCCAACGGCGACGCGCGATATTTAATTTTCTGCCCTTTCTGCCGTAATAACCTGGTGCGTCGCTTCGAGTAGCGACGTGAATCCGATTTGCCTCGAGTACCACGACAAAGCGCATCCCCGGGGGCAGGGCCGAGTAGAACTCGGCGGGGATAACAACGATTTGAGTAGCCGGGACATAATGCTAATTCGCAATTTGCAATTCTTTTTACGCATCTTTCTTCTTCACTCTTCCCCGCTGTCTGTCTTTATACCCCCCTCCCCCCCGTCTTCCATCTGTCCCAGACTCGCACACGCGTCAGCAGCGAACTGCGTTCCACTCGCTGTCCTCTTTCCTTTTCCACCCCTTTCGCAATAACGCGGTAGCCCGTGGACGGGACAAGAATCTTCGTTGGATTTCTTACCAACAATAACACCCGTACGATGCCTCCTGATTACAAATTGCTTATTATGCCGAGCCGCTGCTCCCAACTCCCGACATCTCGCGGTCCGGATATTTCGGAGGCTCCCTACCCGTAATTTTCGATGCATAATTTATGGTCGATTTAATGAGCCGCGAAAAAGGAGTAAAGGGCCGCGGGGACTATTTTTAATTATCTGCCCGACGAGAGAGGGGCGGGGTGGCGGTTCTCCTGATTCTTCAGCCTCTCCTTCCCTCGCTATCTTTTCTTCTTCTCTCCCTCATCCCCGTCCTCGTCTTTGCGTTGCCGCGATATCTTCGTTTCATCCAGTCTTTCGTCCGTCGTCGGTGCTCTATTATTTGCGGCCCCATCTGACCGGCGAAAATAAACCTTTTATCTTCGAGGATTTCGTTTCCGTCCGATGAGAGTGCGACGGGTATAAGAATAAGAGGAGGATTCCGGTAAGGTTCGATCCTGTTATTTAAAGCGTCTGACAAAGATCACCACTCAACGGGGATCGTTTATAAATGAAAAGATCACTCGGGGCAAGAGGGTGAGGGTGGCGGTGGCGGTGACGGTGACGGTGACGCGACAGACGTAGAATTTAACGGCTTCTGCGAGAACGCGCCGCAAATCTGCCAGAAAAAGCACGCGAAGCCGTACGAGCGGGTGACCGATGATAACGATACTCGGTGTTGCCCGATCCGGATTCCGGACTTTAGATATGTTTCACGTTTCGTGCCACCTGAGCCGAGCGCTGCCTCGTTCGTCCGATAGTAGAGGGTTGACGACGTCGACGACGGTGGGGAGCAAACTTCCGAACTGGCCCTATCTCCCCGTGCCAAGAAGATACAATCGAACAGGCATTATACGATCGTGGTCGCGGGGGCGGTCGGCTGGGCTCGCGCGCGCGCTTCCTCGTGTTCCTCAACGCAAATACGCGCCGTTCACGTACACGCGTCTTACACATACGAGGCCGGTTCATTCTGCGATTTTCGCGCGTGTGCATGCGGCCGTGTCCGTCACTCGCTCGCGGTGTATCCTCGCGTCGTCGTCGAAATGCCGTCGCACGGCCCGGGGCTTCCATCATTTTTTTGTCGACGTTACTGCACTTCTATTTTCATTCCGCCTCACGTTCCGAGCGCGGAGCCCCGCTGGTGTTGGAGGAGAAAAAATGCATCCACCGAACACGATTGATAGGTAGAGGCACACGCGCGCAGGTGGGTACACACAAGCAAACGAGCATGAGAGGACCGTTCTGCGAGGAACAGAGAATCGAAAGGGGTGTGCGTGCGAGAGCGCGCGCGCGCGCGCGCCCCCTGTCAACGTGTGCGGCCTGTGGATCGCGGCGTGTGGAAGGTGACAGAAAGAGTATAGGCGAAGGGAGCGGGGAGGCGAGATGGGACAAAAATAGCGCTGCAGAGAGAGAGAGAGAGTGAAAGGTGGCGAACGAGGGAAACAAGAGGACGTGTACGTATAGGAAATCGCGCTGCCGTATGCGTATACGGGGAGACCCCTTGTGGAGGGACGTTGCTCCGGCAGAATACGTAGTGTCGGAGCTGTTTTAATGCCAAATGTGTTTGTCCCAATGCATCAACCACTTCTGTCCCGATCCAAGCCTCATACCACTGTCCCGCTTGGCCTCGTACGTTTCACGTTCGCGGCGATGCAGCCGTCCCTTTCTGTCCCTCTCACGGTCCTCATTCTCGCACTCCTTCCTACTCCCACCCGCGCCCGCACCCGCACCCGCACCCGCACCCGCACCCGAACCCGCTTCCGCTCCCTTCGCATATACGCGCGCAGTGGAAGAAGGCCACATGTCCGGCCGTACTGCCACGGAGATGAGAGTAACTGGCATCAACCCGTCCGCTTCCCTCCGTTCTCATCCTCAACCTCCGGCCCTCGTGGCCGCATCGGTCTGCGTGCTTTTTTAATGCTAAATGTAGCCTTTTGTTTGTGCGGGTGTATGGGAGATTCGGGGCGAGGCGGCCGTCGCGCGAGGGCTTTTTTCAAATGCTAAACGCGCGCTTCGTACCTACCCATCCCTCGTGGCGCGCGCTCGTGGTGTCCGCTCCTAGTGTCCGCTCGTGGTGTGTGCTCGCGATACGTCGCATCTACAGGGTTGGTCCGAACGAGAAAGTCGCGGAACGTCCGTCGACCATCAGCGCGCGCCCCGTCGTCGCAGCCGACGCCGACGCCGACGCCGACGCCGACGGCGCGCCGGAGGAATTGAAGCGCTCGTTTGCCCGAATCGACGCGCGATACAGGAACACGACGGCCTCGTCAAGGTGGACGAATTTGAACGTTTCGACGCTCGCAATTAGTATTTTCCGGCCGCGCCGCGTCATTCAGGCCGCTATACACGCGATCGTTGCCGTGGATTGCTCCAACACCCGACAGCCGTTACGTACGGATCCTCAGATATATTGTTCGCGATGAATGAGAGCATGATGCGCGAAACACCTTTACGTCGCGGTTACTGAATTTACAAGGGCCGAATGGACGGGCCAGGAAGTCCTACCATCGGAGACTGACTGCTGCCAGCGCACGTGTGTACGCGCGACAATAAGGTCATTGTTTTCTTTTAAGACAACATTAAAATTCGACAAAAGTCGTGCACGCGTTATTGATCGTCTCAAGGAAAATGACTCCGACCGAACGGACGGTCCCTTTTCGCTGAAATGCAAACGATTAAGCTCCAGCACCTTTCACAACGCGCTCAAAGCCGTGAATAGCGGCGCGAGCGTGTCGAATTTTCCTTGGATCCGCGAATTGAACGCGAGGCAGTCGCATTGCTGCTTCACAGCTATCAGGCCGCGCGTATCGAGAAGCCACCGGGTACGTGAAAAGCTATAATGCCACCGAAGCAGCGACGCCGCTACTGTGTGGGTCTGTTTTTCGCACACCGACCGGCCGTTCTTTTGTGCCACCCGTCATTGGTATTGGTTAGTGCCCGTTTCACCCGCGAGTCGGCGCCAGTGTGTGAGGGTGTAATATTTTTTACTCTTTCCGAACGCCCTCGTACCCCCCTCGTACCTCTTCCTCCTGCATCTCGTCCCTCCGCGCCTCTCGTCCCTCTTCTCAAACCCATCGCCCAGCCGAACGAACCCCGGCACCCCTGCCGCCAACCTCCCCGTACCAAACCGTCGCATTCGTATGCGTGGGTTCGATGGGTATTGATATATTATTCCCAATAGTTCGTACGCTTTCTCCTTCTCTGCCCATCTCTCTCTCTCTCTCTCTCTCTCTCTCTCTCTCTCTCTCCCGCTCGGGCCCGCCCGCTGTCTTTCCTTCTCTTTCGCTGCCATTTCTTCCGTCCCACTTCGCCTCTCGCGTTCACTCTCCCAGCATCTCTCGCCGTCTCTCTCCGTCCGCGGCCCACCGTCCCTCTCGCTCGCCGGCTTTTTTTTTGGTCGCCACTCCGCGTTTTTTTCAATTATAATTCTTTTTCGTATCCAATCAATCATTAGTATTTCCATTGTCCTTCGGTATTTTCATTTGGCGTCGCACTCTGAGCGAGATGGAACGATGCTCGCAGGGGGTTGTACCACCCGCCTATACCTCGTTGCACCCCTGCCACCCTCTGACCGTCCTGTGTCCTCACCTACTCTTCTACTCCCTCCCCCTTCAAAACTGCCACACTCTTTCCCGTTTCCATCCCTGCCCGATATGTGTACAGTCCTGGTATAACGATGGCGTCGCCAGCGACGATTCGTTAATGCGATTGAATATTAATTCTCACTTTGTCGACGCCTCTCCACTCTTCCGGAATATATATATATATATATATGTATGTATATATGTATATGTAAATTTGTGGAGAGGTACACATATATACATATATGTACGTGTGCCCTTGTGTGTAGGTAGGTGTATATTTTTTTTTACGCCGCGTCTGCCGGACGAACCGCGGATGACATATACCCGTCAGCGCTGACACATCTCATTGACAGCTGAAATAATAGATGGGTTGCTTTCTATCAGTACGTGTTAACGACGTGTGTAATGCTTTCTCTCTTTCGGACGGCTTTAATCTTACTCTGGGCTACGAGCGATTCGTCTCGGGCACGCTCCCCGTACTGGCCCGTCATTCCGGCCGCGCCAGATGACGAATACACCCACGGCCGTTATTTTATTATTTAACTTGCCGGGTCTTGTGGTGCGCGCGACACGGAAAAGAACAATAGCCCCCGTCCTCGTGATCGTCGAAAATTCGCGTCCTCTCTCGGCGAGAACACGGCGAACAGCGGCTCAAAAGTTTCGCGCGATCGCTCTGTCGCGGCTAAAGCAGCAGAAATAACGACTTGAAAAGTGTAACGGACTGTTTCAAATGCGGTCCCGCGTTATCAGCGCCCGCTTTAGCACCTGAAAATTGCCTCGCGCTTTTTCCACGCGCGACGCACTTAATAAAACATGCTCGCTCCTCCTGCTATCCGTACCTCTCTCTCTCTCCCCCCCCCCCTCTCTCTCTCTCTCTCTCCCTCTCTCAACCGACCGCCTTCCTCTCGATCCTCTGCCCTCTCACGGCAAGCACGCACACACGTTCAGGCGCTGGCACACGAAGCAAGTACACACGCGAGGACGGAATACACGTGCACTCTCAACGAAGGTACACGGACACGAAACGGCCGCGCACACGCATTACGTTCCCACTCTGTTTTCCTTTCCCTCCTCCACCCCCGCTTCTTTTCCCTTGGTCACGGTTCAACACCTTTCCCTCGTCCTCGTTCCTCTTTCGAGTTTTGTACTACATCGAGAACGAGTCTCTTTATCTCCCTTTCTTTCTCCCCATCCTCTCGTTCTTCATCCCTGTCTACTCGCTACCACCGTTTTCTTCTCCCTCTCGCTTATGCCCTCCTCCTCTCTCACCCTTTTTCACTCCGTTCATCTCACTCCCGGTTCCTTTTCCTCTTTCTACCCGTTCCTCATCCTCTTTTTCTCCCTCTAACCCGTGCACCGCCTCACCCTCGCTCCGTCACCCTGCAAAAGTTTCCAACTGCTCCGGCGACAGCCAAATAAATGTCTACCGTACTCCTTGCACCAACACTTCTCCGCCACGCTCGGCTAATTCGGCGCACGTTCCCGTATAAAACTTGGTTCGCCCGACGGAGTCTGTTTGCAAATCGATCGATCGTACCGACAGCTTGATTTTTATACTCGATTTCGCGATCAAAGTCGTACAAACTGACGGAGTAAAAAATTATCGCTCGAACGAGGCGTTCTTTTATCGCACGCGCCACCTTTCAGCCCTTAACTCTGTCTATGGTAGGCATATGGGTACCGAGATAAATGGACGCGCGTTCGTTTGAAATGGGGTATCTTTTGAATAACCGGATACGGTTACTTGTCGTTGTAGATAGACTAGATTTGAGGAAATGAAAAGTGAAATAAAATTGTGAAGATTTTTCGCCGTCTGTCGTGCGCGATTCGTCGCACCTCATTATGCCGGGATTAATAAATCCTTTCCCCGGCTAGGTTATTGGCGGTACACCGTCCGATAACGAAAGAACAAAACTCGTTATCGGCGGCGTGGACAGTGGATGCCGGTTCGGCGTCGCCCATATATAAACGCGCTGGCAATTCTATCGGGCAAAAACGTTCTCCGCTTCCGCTGTCATCGGCGCGATTGTGCGGACGACAGTGAACGAAACGGTTAGATACACGTGGCATGGCCGAGAAAGGAGGCAAGCAAACGCCGCCGTTGCCGTGCCGCTGTCGCGTCGCGGTAGCAGACCATGCCGAGCGTTGTTCTGGCGATGGGCGTGGACAAACGAGCGGAAAAATGGCGGGGTTTGGAAATGAGATTTGCTGGTAAACCGACAATTTATCGTAGGTATCTGCGAAAGCATCTCTTGACGTTCCTCTGACCAGAGTTATAATTAATACGCTCTCGTCACAGTGCGGCCCGACCAATATTCCGTCGCGCCCACACACGGACGAGCGGACCGGACTGGCACACGCGGCCGCCGCTCGACGGACATCCTCTACCTACACGCATACACGGACCGACGCGTAACCGGTTGTTGATTAAGTTTGAATGACTGATGCCGCAAAAACACATTAAAACTTGAATGAGTACGGATGAAAATTTAGTCGCTAGGAATCAAGAGACCGCAGAGGCAAATGGCCTGGCAGCCGCACATACGCGCGCGGCGGATACTCCTTCTATCCCCCTCCCCCGCATTCACCTCTGCTTTCAACCAACTCTTTCTGTCTCTCTCCCCCTCTGTCTCCCTCCCTCTCTCTCTCTCTCTCTCTCTCTCTCTCTCTCTCTCTCACTCTAACCAAACCGCCGCTCGCCCTTTCTCTCTTCGTCTCACGTCGCGGCCGGGATATGTTCGCCAAAATATCGAGGAGCTAAAAACATTTGCCGATTGCTATATCCTGCTACGAGGCAGTCCCATCTGACCATCTACCGCAACGGAAACGGGTCGTACCGATGAGTTTCACCGTTGACTCTCTTCGTATTCGGTGGCTTTTTACGCCCGATTTGATGGGCCAAGTCGAATCCCGCGCGGGATAACAGTAGCTTTCGGCCATGATTTAGAGATGCCCCGAACGAGAAAAATACGAAAGTGGTCCGCGCGATGCGGGTAACTTTATCGCAAAATGCCTCTTCATACGTTGTGAAAACCATTCTATTCTGTCGACGATGAATCGCGAATACGTACGCGCATCGAGCGTACTACCTTAATTGGCCGGAATATACGTCTCCCTCGACGACGTTACGGAGAGGTCTTCGTTGCGACTGACGATCAGTCGACTTAGCCCGCGGTACCGCCGGCAGAACACCAACGAAGACGAAGGAGTAGCGAGCCAAAATTGGCCAGGGTGGAAGTTGTATGCGCGCTAGCCAAGTACACGGGACACGACGATCCATCTTGACCGCGGGATCCACGGAATTGTCATAAAACAATTGGCTCGGCGGATTATCTCGATCGGAGTCTCGTAAATACTTCAAGATCAATCGGAAATCGCAAATCTAGTTTGGTGGGAGCGGGAGCGGGAGCAGGAGCGGGAACTGGAGCGGGAGCGGAATAGGTAATGGAGATCCATCAGCCGAAGGAGAAGCAGCGACGGCGCACAGAAGCCAGCAACTGCAGAAGCCAGCAGCACATGCTGCCGTGGTCCGCGAGATGATCGTTTCCGCAATAAAAATCGTCAACCAGATCGTAGCTCACGTACCGATACGGGCCTGCACCACTCCCCGTTGGCCAATCAGAGACTCGCATCGTCTTAATGTATTCAAATGTAAGCAGTAGCAGTGTTTATGTCTTGACATTGCAAATTGTGGCGGCTACGCCATAACTTATAGTAATTGCTGCGCGCCGGAGTAATTATTTATACTCGTGATATAGTGTATAGGACTCTCGTACTTGGGGTTACTCTCGCTGCCTCTACTTGTATACGTGTATATTGGCGGGCTCGTCCTTCTGTATGCGTGAATCTCAAAAAGGGGCGTGCAGGGTGTGATATTAATCTCGAGTCTACATGCACGAATCGGCGACTTCGATGCCTCGCGCGAGATGCGGGGTGGAATCGAGTGCCGCGGAAAAAATCTTTCGAACGACGAGGACGCATATTTCCTGCGCATGCTCGCCATTATGCGACAGTCCGTTTTCAAGACAATGACGCCAATAATTGCGTGTTCATTAGCATTCTCATTGGTCTGGATCATTTGACTAAAGCGGTACATTTCCTTTACGTTAACAGGTAGCGGTATCATCAGTTTTATCTTATTTATGTCTGAAGAACTGCTTACTTCTTCATTGTAACAAACTTAAAAATGTCAGTAATATTTTTTATTTTTTTTGGGTCGCTGGGCCTTATGTAATATCAGTGCGTTTTCTGTTTCGTCGAACCAAGGTGCAGTCACATTTCACAGTACTGGCATTATTGTAATTTTTAGTTGCACTCACTTTTCTTTGCCGTGTTGTAATTATAGTAGCAACGGGTATGTTTGCGGTTAAATACGTACGATTTAAAAGTCTTCCAGCTCGAACCGCGTCTGGTTTTACTACTGCCTGGCGGTGCCGCCATCTGACCGACGGCGGAGGAACTTCAAGAGTTTCCATATTCAAATTTTAGTCATTAATACATTTTTATTTTCCTTTTCTACGAAAGTAACTGCACGAGTGTTAACGGAAACAATAAACTTAACAAATTTTCGTGAATTCTGAGCACATTCTTAGTTCTAACAACTGTCTGCATTAGCAATACAAATCATCGTGCAATTATAGATAACAGTGGTAAGTGAGAGAATTTAAGAAATATTGTACCGAAAACTTGATGTTCTTGTTATTTCAGGATTCGGGAAAATCTCAGCAACGGAAAGGGGCTTTGTGTTTCTTGGATAAAGCTAAGAACGCCGAGCAAAGGTCGCGTTTTCTGTCGATAAATCAGTTTAGGCATTCAGTCGATGAGTATGAGGGTGGTTTTGCGGTGTAACAGGTGGTTGAAATTCTCGTTCTCCGCGCCTTTTTACTCCTTTATCGGCAAAAAAGGAAAGAATAAGTTCCAGTTTATGAACTCGAGCGCGTTTAATGCTTCTTAAAAGGATAAAACGCCTCCGACGTCTATTTTCAACCCGGGGGAAATTGCAATGGGTTTTACGGAGCAGTTCGGCCTTTCGATAAGAACGCACCGTATCAACGTATACCCGTAGAGGATTAATAAAACCTGGCGTCGTTTATTCTCCACAAGTTTATTAATTTTGACGATGCTAATACAAGAAATATGAAATCGAAATGGGTAGAGCACGCTTCTTATTCAAAGTAGGACGTGTATTTCATCGACGATACTTTTATCACAAAACTCATAATACTACCTTTGTTTACAATACTGACCACACAGGATCGTTTGAACAGTCATCACTCCAATCCTTACGTCTCGTACAAAATAGGTAAAAATAATTAAATAAACGATGACAATTATTTACAGAGCTATTCACAGAGTTCTTACCATGGTAATTTTACGTTAAAGCTTCGAAGTATCTACAGTTTAGGGTTTTCTGCGTTACGTGTCGTGATGTATAACAAATGCAGCGGGACGTTGTTTGGTGTTCAGTGATCGTCTCGCGCGGTTGCTATTTCACACTTTGGCACAGACCTGTATCAACTTTTTACTAGTCTTTTTATCCTACCTTAAATCATTCTTAACGCTTCGACAAACATACGTCGCAATAATAAATATAAAACGTTCTATCTATCTAATTGGCTTTCACCTTACAATTATAGTCATGCGTGCAACGTGTATACCACTAATTTAAAAATGGAACGAATCGTCAAAGGAAAGGCACATCGTTTACATATAGAAACATGGCACGCAATTGTTAAGTGACAAACAATTTGCAAAATAGACAAAGTCTTCTCAAAAATATAAAAATTTCGTTTCGTATCTGATCGTGAGTGATACTTTCATCGATTAATCTCGTATCCTAGAATTGTCCAATCACCACGGCCTCCACATGTCTCCATTGGTTCCAGACGGTCCAGCCGAATTTTCCGGCATCTGTGTCGAATTTGGGTTCGAACTGTTGCCGCTGAAAGAATTCGCTCTGCTCAGAGTACCATCCGTAGAAACTGGAACATCCTCTCTGGATTTCGTTACGCCGTTCGGTTGATTCGTAGACACGGTCGAACAGGTCGGTTCGTATAGCCTCTGTCTTTTGTCAGATATCACCAAGAGACCGTCCGAATGATGTCTCTTGAGACTATGCCCGTCACGTTTCGGAAGTAAAGAGGCTCCTCTATTATTATAAGTCTTATCCGTGATAACGGACAACGGTTGTCTCACATTATGCGTCGTTCCACCGTTAGTCCCATTAACGGATTCCGAACTATCGGCGATCGATTCCTTACGCGAATTAAAATTCACATCCTGACTCTTCGGTTCGACAAAAATCGGCGGTGGCGAACGTCGGTCGCTGCTCGAGCTGATCTGCGGCTTTTGCGTTTCCGGAGAGAGTGAGAAACTCTTCGACGAAGCCGGACTCTGCTTGGGAATTTTAAATCGAGACTGACTTTGCGATTGACTCTGCTGATGATTCGGCGACTGCGCTTGAGGATAGTGCTCGGAATTGTGACTCTCCTCGCCGTAGCTCGACGTAGACGTCGACGGACTCAACAGCGGACTCTGTGGCCTGTGGACCGCAGTGAATGCGGAGGATTGCCCGATTCTCGCGGACGATTCTGGTGCAGGAGGGAAAAACGGAAAGTTTGCCGAAATGCCTGCCGATTGCGGCACCAAAAGGGCCAACTCTCCGGTCGGTAATCTGCTTGGGATCAACTGCACGCCGTTCGGTATCTGGATCCTCGCGCTTCCGTTATTGTTTTCATCCCCATTCTGGAAATCGCTTTGAAAGCCGACCTTCACCTCCGGGTAAAGACGCTCCGGCATGTAGGGCACGTAATGGCTGTAGAACGGTGCCATTTGCTGGAGATTGCTCACGCAATTGTTCAGATGCGATACCAGTCGTTGCTTAACAACGGGGTCGACGTTCTCCAGGTGACTGACGTACCGCGAAACTTCGCTGGCACATTCTGAAAATCCCGTGCGGAATTTCGTTAGGACGGCAGGGTCGGTTGCGACGGCGGTACTCAATTGTTGACGTTGCACTGTTTGCAAATGCTTCACCGTCATTTCGAGGATGTCGGCTTTCTCGAGCTTCGAGTGTCTGGTCGGCTGTAACGAAAATATCGAATTCAATAAAGTCATCCTTTCGTAAATGTGGTCCAAAAAGCAACCAATGTCGCTAATTACATTAAAACAAAACTATCGACGATAAAGGATACACTTGCAGAAAATAAATAGAAAAACTCTAAAAAATTGTCACATCTCCGAAACCATTCAGAGTTTAGCGCGTTTAGTTCTACGGTTCGAAATCATTCTCGACAACAGCAATGTAATTTAACAAGAGTTGCATAATGTTAAAATAGCAATATTATCGTAAAAGTTCCTCTAGAATGTGAATATTGCACAATCGCATTTTTCTTCACTTTTGAAAACAAATTACACGCTATCAATTTTAGTATTTCTTCCCACCGTACACAGCATTGCGATCTTATACCGCAGTCGGCCGGTAACGTGGGATGTGACACGAAAACTGTAATAGGGCACTGCTGCCCTGGAAACGTATGGCAAAAAAATACATTGCGTGATATGTCTATTCTGTACCTGGCCTGAGCCCGAACCTTTCCGTGTTACCTACTGCGGCTAAGCAATAGCTTCAGGTGCCGCGCGTGATGCCGGTAAATATGAAAAGTGGCGCGTTCTCTTCTTATTCGAGGCACAGTAATTGCACTTGCCTCGGGTATCGCTCGCAGTTATAAGGCGAATACGGATCACCTATTGAAAAAAATCTACGATGATACGGCAACGCCCATGTAATTGACTGTGCACGAGCTGCTACGCTAATAACAGTCTTGCAACTTCGGTAGCCAGCCAGATCTATCTGATCGGGTGCCCGGAGGTGCGTAGTTTAAATTCAAAAATATGTTCTGTAAAGTGCGCCACAGTATACGTATTCATTAAATGTGACCTGCGCGGACTTTTGTTGCTCCAAATTTAAAAATACAGATTTATCGGTCTCGCTCATCTCAAGCACTGAGGGCGTCGTGAATAATGGGAGCGAAAAATAACCGGCACTAAATGTTAATAAGTAGCGCATTAACGACGAAACCCCGAGCACCTGTTCGGTCCGAATAAAAGACGCCCAATTATAGAACCGGGATTGCGACGACACATCGTGCACCATTCAGAAACGACATTTGTTTCTATTGGGAAAAACTCGCTTTGTCAGGATGAACCTGTGCTTTTGAATACGTGGGAGTTTGAAGATGAATAAACCGTTCCATGGGAACCCGTTACAATTTCGAGAGCATCACGAAGGCGCCTTTCAGATCTACGATAGATCCTGCGCCTTTCTCAAATCAGGGTTATACACTTTAAAGTCCCAGCAGCCCTTTAGCTGCCAATAACTCAATAGCGATGTAGCGCTGCTACCGCGATGTCCCATTGTGTCCTTCCCTTTCTCTGATCCTTATATCCTACCCGGGTCAACTTAGAGCTGCATTTTTATGGTAAACTTGCGGTCAGCCGGAGAGCGGGCGTGGGAGTTGTCGAGTGGATCGGTTTCACGATCCATTATGCCTCACAAGGATCTCTTACAAAAATTAGCGAATGGCGAACTTGGACGGGGCGTGGAAATTGCATCACGCAACAATGAGCCGAAGACGTTAAGCGTTATAATGAACGAGTCCATTATTATCAGTTAACAATGACCATCCTGGATAGCTGGCGCGGACCAATTGTAAAAGGCTCTCTCACGACAAGCTGCTGTTCACGGGAAAATCGATTTTCCCGCGGGAGCGAATTCGACACCGGACTAGTATATCGTAGAAGTGGCACCTGCTAAGGAAAGCTAAGAGCAGAAGCGTCAGCGAAAAAAGCGGAGGCGCTGTGCCCCTTTTCGCCGATCGCCTTCGCTGGATCCTTAAAGATGATACGGTCAACAAAAGGAGGCTGTAACCCGAGATGAGATTTTTTTTCCTCGTAATAATTATTTCGAGGTTCCCACGAACGCGGGGGGCGTTTCGTACGAACGAACGAGCGAGCGAGCGAGCGGACGGACGGACAGACACCGAGCAGGTAGCGGAAGTCATCTGGACGAGGAGAAGAGAACGGTGAGAGAGCGTTCCCCCCCCCCCCCCCCCGTCTCTTCACTCCTCTTGTTGCACGTCTGAGAAATCAATCTCACAGGATCGAATTACGCGACACTGAATCTTCGCAGTCGTTAGAGGCGAGGTATCGGGGGCATTGAAAAGTCTGGCCGACGCTGCATCGACTTGGCGCATTAGCATGGCGAACGTTAAGAAAGACGCGACGGCTCAATTTGCATAGACCAATTACGATGTTCCGATGCCTAGCCGAAGCAAGAGCTTTCGCGTGAAAAGCGTCGATCGTCTAGAGACCTCTCGCGGCGCACGCGACGCCGAGCCGAGGAGTCGTTTTGGAAATGAATTGCGAATCGGAAACGGGACGGACGAGGCAGCGAGTAATTAGACCGAGACCACTTGATATTTCTTCGGCACCCCCATTCAACCGGTTCAAGTGCCATTGTAAAGTCTCTGGAGCAGATTACGCGCGTGGAGGGGTGGAGGGGCGAGGCGGGGAGAAGGGGTCCTGCCATCCGTTCCCACGGCGTGGCATCTAAAATACTAAAACAAAACCTCTCCCCTCCCTCGCCATCCGCCTCCCCGTTCCTTGACTCACCACCGCGGGTCCTCTAAAACAAATCCTGTCGCGTCGGATGAGCAAAAAACGAAAGGACGGCCTAGGAGACGGCCTGATCAAACATTCGGAGTTTACATCCGTCGTAGCTTCCTTTCCTCTAACGACGCGATCGATTTATCGGCGTACGTCCAACGGCACGCACCAGCTTACGCCTCGAGTCGGTCTGCTCTTGCTGAACGTGAGAAAAAAAATACTTTGACCTCCCCCCGCCACGAGCGTGCCTCGTCGAGCGGCTATTCGGCCTGGCGAACACATTTTTTCGTTATCTCGCCGCGAACCGGAATCACGTCTCCCGCGATAAACGCTGCCTGCACTCACGTTTTTCGCTCGTCACGTTTTCGCGCCACGACGCGGACGGCGCGGATCACGCGTACACGGGCGTGCAGTCTCGTGCTATCACCCGAGCGCTTTGCTGATGCCGTTGTATGCCGTGCGCCTTTTAACTCGTCGCCTCGCTCGCAATCAGACGCGTCGCGATGTCCGAAAAAATCACGTGCCCGCGAACGATGAGCGCGCGCACCTCGTGAACAGATAATTAATCGTCTCCACGCGCCCGCGCGCGCGCGGACTATATCAGATTACCTTTATCGTCGATAGTAAAGATAAATGACGGCCTCTCGAAACACGAGACGTCACGTCGGGCTCTCATCGTACTTACGTCTTTTTTCATCGCCTCGAGAATCAGACTCTTGAGCTCGTCGAGGCACTGATTTATCCGAGCGCGCCTCCGTTTCTCCATGATGGGCTTATTGCTCTGAAATTACGGGATTATTTCAGCGATAAACGGGAGCTTTCGCGCCGGCGTTATAACAAGTTTGTGTGAAACGAGTACGGTACGTTGGTCGACCTCCACTATTCAAACGTAATTCTACATGCACGTTTAACAATGACATCAAATAACCCTCAAAATAACCTAAACAGTTTCCCCATCCAACACCCCCGTAACGTACAACAATTTTCGTAATCGTTCAACGTATCCTCGTGGTCAACATTTACCATAATACTACAACAAATGTTTACCCTTCGTAGTTCAGCCTTGGAAATCCCGGTTTGGGTCTGCGACTCGAACTCCTCCTCGCTGCCTGACATTTTGTAATTATAGTAATCCACCATTTAAGCACGATTATTGAGTATGCTCCTCACTTAAGGGCTAACCGGGTCACACGCGTCAAGGTCCAATTAGCGAAGGCACCCAAAGGGTAGTGAGTTTTCGCGGGAAACGCTCTAATCACTTTTGCACACGGCAAGACCGGATAACACCGTTGTCCCTTGGACGTTGTTCACGAATTAGCATCGCCGATTTGTCGGATCGGAGTGACGACGTCTTACGATGGTAGAACAGTCCCTGTTACTTTCTCTGGTAAGGGAATGTCCATCGGTCCCGGGAACGTCCCTCTTGGGATATGGAGAGTAACTGTTTGACGTTTTCGATTTCGAAGACCGCATGCCGATGCACTCGCACTCCCTAGGAGTGGGGTGAAGTGTAGTCTGGAGTGGGGATCGGGTACCCTTGTGGTGGGGGGACCCTCAGCCCTCCTGAGACCTGTTGATGTGTGGGAATTCACGCCGTCCCCAGGATATACCCTGGTCGACGTAGCCAGCTGGCAATTTGGACAACAGGAGCCCATCGGTGTTTGATAGTGAAGGAATGATTATGAGCACTTTGATACGGGCGAGCATTGTCAAAAGGTCGTATCTAAAATGCAGATCGGACGACAGTGTGTTATTTATATCGACAGAGTGGATTTCAAATAAATTGTACACTCTCAATAGTGAAATAAGTAGCAACATTCGATGTTAAACTCATTTTAGGACTGTCTTAAACTTGAGTAATGTTCGCTACTTTCTTTTTTAATCATTCTGCTCGTACTGTGTGAATCGTGCAAAAGTGTAACGAAATACTGCGAACGGAGTATAGCCGCGGTAAAGCGTAAAGGCGGGCAATAGAGAATCATCTGACAGAGAAGGGCAAGAACACTACGCATCGGTCATGTGTTCGTGAGCGCGTGTGTGATGGTACGTGTGCGCGCGTCATAAGTGTGGCTGGCGCACGCAATGCGATCCAATGCAATGTGTACGGATGCATACGAGACAAGAGGGTCGCGTGTGGGAATTCTCCTGAAACGTTAAATATTCTTTATTCGGACGATGCCGGACCACTCGTTCTTTTTACCGTTTGTTTCCGCTCCTTTTTTTTCGACCAAAGCCGAGAGTTTCGAAAAACGACGCGTCCGGTCACCTCTAATATTGTTGATTGCTGAGAGTGTCGTCGCGTTAAGTAACGTTTCCTCGGACGATTCTGTACGTGTGCCATCGTTGATTGATGCTCGGCACGCTTACAGGCAGTAACACCTTGCCTGTAAACGTATAAAACTATAAAAAAAGTTATTTCCTTCGCGAGAATCGTAGTACACTTTAAATGCCGATGTGCGTATGCGCGAGACGGTCAGTAAATACTTGACAACGTTCATTTTGTTGACAAAATCAGTTACAGCCCATTTCACGAGGCAATGGCAGCCGCAATAAACAGATAAACTTTTATGACTCGCAATTATTGCGCCGGAAAACTTTTACTTTTAGAGGCTCCGAACCTCGTCGGTCGCCGGCAAACGCTCGAACTTTACGCCCCGTAACCTTCCGTCCCGTTGATTTATTTCACCGAATCCGTACGGAAACATCGTCAATCTAATGATGAATTAAGAAAAAGTCTCCACTGTCCGATACGTTCCATTAGCGGGAAGAAAATAAGGAAAACGTCAACGGGCGAAGCGTAGTCGAGCGCAGCACGCGTTAAAGTTAAATAAGCACAGAGCCGTCCTATGAGTGACCGGACGATTTCTCATAGTTCAGGTAACAACCGCTACCTGCAATCATTGGCCAATTACCGAAGGAGGAATAACGCGCGCTCATCGTACGGCGTACGCCCTGTTCGGCCGACGTAAGAAATTAAATCGATCATAATGCTGAATAATTTGCACGTACGCGTCGCGTGCGATTGCGTCGCTGCTTTTTTGCAAGCTTCACTCAATGAGCAGTCTCGCGCGATCTTTGGTCGTAATGAGTTAACTCGCGTCCGACGAATAATAATCCTATGAATTTTTCACGCGTCACTAACATAGCGATAGACGTCTCCTCGACGCCAACGGGGCAGCTGTGAACGGTCATGCGTGCAGTTTCTGTATTGGCATTACCGCGGTAGCGCTTGAAAAATCAAGATCGGCGCAAAACGTGACGAGATCCTTCGATAAACGTACCGGCCCACTTTGCGAACCTTCGTGCAATTCATTTTTTCCCGTGTCCTTAAACTTTCAGCGCGTTGAACCCCGCGATCACTCGCCCGATTCTCGACAAAGAGTTCATTGCTCGATTCTGAATATAATGAACTCTCGTTTGGCCGATTACGAGTTTTGATGGGGGCGACCGCTCTCGTGATTTTTGATGGGTATCAGTTTCAGTGGCCATAACTATGATCGGATCACAATCGAATGACCCACTGCGTGCCAGCTGCCGAGGTGTAAAGGTAGAAAATTTGCCTTCGTGATTTTCTTAATTCAAACATTATTGAACGTTGCATGCTAGTCAATATATTAAGAGAAAATAATTTGTGCGACACATTTTTAATTATCTTTAACAGATTCGACAGATCAATAAAATGTAACTGTCGAAGATCAGCGTACCTGGGCACACTAATTTGTCAACCATGAAAATCCATGAATACCTCGATGATTACGAACAACGGGAGTGACCCAAGGGAACTCATTGGCCATTTAATGTGAAGACGAGCCCGTTATATCTCGGAAAAAGGATAGGACCCTCCGTCGACTACGTACTTTATGGTTTTATTTGGGGTACCTACCGTCAGTAAATGCATAATATGCTGTGCTAAAATGCAGTTTTGTCCTTGGGACTGGTATATTATTGCGTCGCCATGGACGGGGCTCCATCCAACTTGCAAGAGGGCTGTACGAGTGTACGAAAAGCCGTACATGCCAACGCGCCCCTTCTTGTTCTTGCATCTGCAAGCTTCCAGCCCGCACTCGGGACTCCCGGGAGGGTAGCAAGACTAGCTTCCACAATAAAAGAACCTCCGACCTTGAATTTTGTTTTTAACGTAACTGCCCCTCTCGAAGAATCGAGAATCGAAGAACGCTCATAACCGTTTTTAACGCTTCCATTCGGTGGTTGCATTCGCGGTGAGTCATCGCATATCACGTCGAAGGTGTAACAGAACCATGGATAAGTTTCTTCGACAGGCAATATGTGGATAATCACTTAAGAGCGACAGCGAAATGATCAGTCGTTCATATTCAGCGATTCTCTTCCGTTTTCCCATGATCCATAATTTCCCATAAATATTGCAGCTAGCTGTCATAACGGAAGGCGCTCGGTCAGATGTCGCGACCTTCTCATTAACCCGAGGAGGCTGAGAGGCTGAAGTAGTTGGCTTGACCACAAACCTCTCGAGGGGGATCGAGCAGGCGAGTCTTCTCGGTCTAAATTTGGAACGCCCACCCCGAGTCTTTTACTCTCTGCGGTTCGATCTCGGGATGCACCTGCAGTTTGCACCCACGCCTCGGCCGTGAGGAGATCCTACAGGAAGGAAACGTTATCCTAAATCTGAAGATCTTTCCTTCCGCTGACAATAAACCCGAAGCCCGCCTTCCTCGCTCATGAGAACGATGCTCACGATTATTCGGTATATAATATGTTTAACGTAGCTCGCGTCAAGACCGAGCAGCATGTAAATGCGTT
This sequence comes from Priocnemis perturbator, assembly GCA_963942575.1. NCBI lineage: Eukaryota > Metazoa > Arthropoda > Insecta > Hymenoptera > Pompilidae > Priocnemis > Priocnemis perturbator. Next base: position 7,817,594 of record OZ012644.1, read on the forward strand.
TTAATAGGGTCGCTAAAAATAAGAGTCTCCTGGTACGGGGAAACAGTTGAGCGGCCTAGGTGCAATAATTCAACGAGTATCAGAAAAAATATCTTCATATATGCGGAGGGGAATTTCACCGACATCTGGATTGCCGTCCCGTGGAAACGCAGTTGTTAATGCAGGAAAATGTAACTCGTTTCCGTGGGGGGTTCGATAAAAAAAAAATGACACGATGGAGGGCGTGTGGTTTGTGGCAGTCGAGCATTTATTTCGAAATTAAGGGTGAGAGGCGAGTCTCCAAATGTTGCTGGAATCGTCCGTACTTTCTCACAGGACGGAAGATTCTTTGAGCACTCTCGGACCCGTTACTTTTGATCTCGACCGCCCATATGAGACTGTAGACTTTTCTCGTTCCTATTCTCCCGGAGCTCCGATCATATTCTCTTACTATGTATTCGGTCCGCGCAATTGTTCGACGCGGATAATTTCGACAGAAAAGGAGCGCATACGATTGAAATTCTATACTTTAAATCGCACTACCCGTTCGAACGGCAATTCGAACATCCGCGGGACAATGCCTGTCGAAATCCCGATCGTAAATCGAAAGTACCCCATTCAGTCGAATTGGGTCAGTGGGTCCCCGTGCTGGGAATGAGGTCGTGTGCTGGACACGCGTAAGGAAAAACGGCTACAATGCTTGCCGATGCCAGGTAATCGCAAAAGGCTCACCCAAAATAATCCCCGTCCCGCGCATTCGATTGCTAACAAATGCCCGAAACAACACGAGCCGCTCGCAAAGCAATTGAAATATTAATTTCCACCCGTAATCCACAATTGTTCGACGCGTCAAGCGGATGCCGCCAATTGTCGGCGAACGGACCTGCGGAACGTCGATATTCGCGATAAACGTCCAACGCCGACAATGTATTCATCCTTACGCGACTATTTTACCCCATCCCGACGCGACGCAACAACTGCCCTCGCGTACCATCGTAACCCTTCGAGCTGTGGCGTAAGTGCAGCGTGGATCACCCCATTCTTAGCCGGCCCCTACCGGAACGATGTCGCCTTGCTTCGCGAAAGTTCGTGCGTACCTTTCCTCGTGAAGGACGGAACAAGGGATCACCTGGCGACGGTTCCCACGTTTCTGCGATTCGCGTTTGGCTTCACCCTTTGCCTTATATTCCGTCGTGACGTTGGATTCCGGGTGCCGGTCGTACGGCGGCGAAGCTGGCCAGGAGAAAGAAGGACGAGAGCGAGAAAGAAAGAAAGAGAGAGGAGGAGGGGAGAAAAAAGAATATCGAAAGAAAAGGAAACGAGCCGTGCCTCGTGCATCTATTATGGGGGTCTTGCCACTATGGCGGTACGCGTGGCCGACACACGAGGAGCCCGCGGCCGGCATTCGACATTTTATTGAGAAGGGAAAAAGAAAACGGTGCTAAGTCGGGGCCCCCGTGCGGAGGTAGGCACGTATTTGCATGGAAAGGTTGAAATTTCAAGTCGCCGTCGTCGCACCGTAACTGTTTCCCTTTGGAGATCGTGGGAGGTTTTCGGGCCCACGGGCCCTGTGGGAATGTTTTATACGACTCCGTCTCAGAGCTCAGGCACGATTACTCGACGGCGGCTGTAAAAGTTATTGTCTTCTGCGCCTCTTTTCTTACTGAATATTAGTAGCACGCGATATTGCAAGTTAAGAAAAGGAATGTATATACTTATTCATATTCTTATTATGGTTAAAGTCTCAATGTGTTCGGTGAATGTAAAAGGCTGCTCGACGAAGTATGGAATAATACGGTATTAAGGAGCTGTTCACAGCTTCGTCAAAATGATTCGGCGGCTGATCTTTGGGAAATACGATCTGTTTAGTCTCCAGCAGTCCATAATGGACCCCCGCCGTTCGTTCGGTCGTGGGATAAGAAAGCTCGGTTGTTTTAAACGAAAGCACGGCGATCTGAGCACCGATACAAGATTGTTTTCGTACCGTTTCCTTTACGACTCTGACGGCCGTCGTACACGTTCACCAACGGATGGCACGAACAAGTTGATCGCTTAAATTACAAGCGTGCTCGGCTGACGTCCTCCAACTGGAATTCTCGACGAATTCCGAAGGGTTCGCCTTATCTCTTGCCATTCATCTGAGACCACGGACGAAAAGAGTGGCACTGATTCTGCGGCTTAGCACTTCTTCTGTGATTCAAGTTATCGAACCAGTGATGCAAGAATCACTGTTAAAAATTATTTGAACCCAACATTTTCATCATCTATGTCAATACTTCATCCAAGAGCACATATAACATTTCAATTGAAGCTTCAAGTGATCGAGTATAGGTACACTGAGGCGTTTGCCGAACGTTTCTGCAAATGGAACGATGTCGGACATAGAAACGTGCGATCAAAGGCGTCGATCGATTGGCATCTTCAACCGGTCACTCGAGCTCTGAAGTACCTCCGGAACAGGGGGACAGGGTGCCTGCCAACCGAGTTGCTATTACGCGAGCGAGACAAAGGAGAGCCGAGCGGTGGGTCACGGTGGGGTCCGGTGTCGGTTCGACGCGCACCGTGAACCTTATTTGTCGTCGGCCCTGATTTCATCGCCGTTCAACACGAATTTGCATTCGTCACTCGGGACGTCGTAAACCCTGCCTGAAAATTGCAGATATTCTATCCATCCTGCATCGCGCTAGCCTACACGGTAGATTTCTGGGCATAAACGCATGACTCCGAGCACTTCATTAGGAGCGTCATGAAAGGGTGACAAAGCCTCGACCGGACATAAATTTCGCTTTGCGCGACAGGTTGCCGCATCCGTGTCGGACTACCGGTCATCTCGTCGGTCAGAAGCAGGAGCGGGCAGAGAGAGAGAGAGAGACTGCAGAAGTCCAGCAACCTTGCGCGCTGGCTAGGAAGAGGCGCTGTTCGGCTGTAGGCCAGGCAGGCGCCCCGAGAGAGCCGGTGAGAACACACCGCGCCACGCGTTCCCACCATCCTTCTCGGCCTTCTTCGTGCATGTTCGGCTCCTGCCAGCTCGCGTTCCCGATATCGGGCGCCGGCACTGGGTCCTCCCTTACTACCGTAGGTCCCCGAGGAGGGGCCCACTTCGGCTGGATGTTAAGATAGCCGAGACCGCGGGTCGCCAATCGAAGACGCGTGCCCTCACGTACCTCAGCATCGAGTTGCCTCCCGCGGCCTTGCTCAATTTTCGCTTCCCCCTCGACGTCGATAGATTAGCCCAACGATCGGATCGAGCGATGGGAGTCGGCAATTCTGTCGACGAAGATGATGTATCCCCGGCGAAATGTGTATGAGCTTTCAAAGATCCTTGCGGCAGCTGCGTTTTTAATGATGTCAACGGGTGTTGACAAAAGCGGAGCAATTGACGGGAGACTGTGAAGAAGTCTGACGTGGCTTCATGCAAATTACTCGGCGACGCTCGGAGGCTAAGAACCGCAAAACAAAATTTGTCACCTCGGACGAGTTAGTTGGCCGACCAAAACCGGCTTTCGGTCCGACGAAATCGCCGTTGTTTCCGTGCAGAGACTTTGCATACGTAAATGAGCGTAGGAAAAGCTGCGACACTTTGGTTACACACATCTCTAACGTGTCTTTCTCTCTCTCTCTCTTGCTCGCGTCGAATTTGTCCAACATGTCCACTCTTCTGTGCCAGGACGATCCGATCGAATTAGAAAGCAGGAAACCAATAGTTGACGATCTCATTGTAAAGTAATCACGATGATCAGCCGAAAGTTGTGTAATGGGAGTGAATGCGATCCACTCCAGATTCCGGATTGCAGAGCCCATTGAGACACGTTCATTACCGGTTTGCGGTTTATCTGATAACTCGCTTCTCCCGTAAATGGGAAATTCTCAGGAAATAACAGTCTGTTTAGAAGGAAACCGGCATTTCGCTGCGATTGCTGAACTTTTCTCGCCGGTCGAACTGTCCTCGTGTTTGCGGAACATCTTGGAACACCGATGATGAAGTACGAAGAACAAACAAGTACCGTGAGCATTCTGGATTCCAATCGTTGCATCAGCTGCTGTGACGCCATGTCGCTCGTGCTGTTTCAAAAGTTAGGGTTCCTAACAATGAGCGCATCTTGTACATCGGATGGACCCCTCCTTATATCGGTCTTCGATTCTTTTACATCCAAAAATGGTGGCACGCGTCCGGCGTCACCTGCCTGTCGATTTATCGATTTGCGAAGAGCAGCTGATGTAAAGAAAACGTGTCTTGGAGTAGTGGATTGTCGAAAGAAAAACGCAACTGTCGCGCGAAGATAGATAAAACTGCGGTACTTCCATTCTGGCAAGAGCATCGTTCAGAACAATTCACACTCCGTATTCGACATCTACCTAGAACGAACCATTCTCACTAACATTCAAATTCATTACAAGCGTCTTCTGCTGCAGACATAAAGTCAACTGAGCAGCCCGCGAGTCGGGCGTCGGCATACATCTGCTAAAACAATTTGTAGTCGAACAACTTCTGCAGCCAAGTCGACGTTCGCCAGACATATCTTGATTACGGCTCGGACCCGACAAACACGACCTTCGATCGCATTCTCTTATTCGGTGCAGCGGGAAAATCCCCGAAGAAATCCCTTCTTTGCATCCGAAGGGGAAGTCGCCCTTCTTGAGCCCACATTAAAGGGACCACAACCGGTGAGCATAAGAAGGGAAGGAACACAATGCATTGCGCAAAACGCTTTTCTTATGGACACACAGTGGGGAAGACGGTGGCACGCGACCAACGTCACCTGCCCGTTCTACGACCCACTGAAGCCCTTATATCGATTTTCTCTACTTGGTCACGATAGCTCGAGCTTCCTGCGCCGAGCAACGAAGCGAATCTTCGAGTCTCTCCACGGCGGCATATGGTAAGAACGTTGAGATTCCCTTCCTCGTGAAAACTTAAGGGAACGCGTCGCATTAAGAGGTTCGTGCGTTTTCGCTTGTTAGATCGGAACAGATAAGTGCACCTGTTTCGATGTCCTGATTCCATATGGTGGTCAAAGCGACGGAAGCGTTTAAAATTATACGTTGGCCAATCCGGCCGTAACGACGCACAGGTTTCGTTGGCTCCATTGAATAATGCCGATAATTAGCGGCTTCTCGTTATCGCGCTAACGTGCGAGACGGTATCTATCTACTCATCAGCATACCTATGCGTAATCGATTCGCTGATCCATACGATTGGCCGGTCTGCGCGATTCGCGTATCGAACGATCGGACAACATTTCAACGACCGAAATCAGCGCACGTGCGATTGCTTGGCGAGATAGAGGAAGCACTTCCTTTTCCATGCGCGTAAGTACGTGTCACGCGAGATTCCCAGCTGCACGTATTAAGATAAACGCCAATGCGATCGACCGATCGCATTGCGAGGAGGGGAAGAGAAGAGGGATCGTACGCGGACACACGCGAAGTCACACGCTACGCATTTCGCCTTGAAGAAGGGCAGCCGATAAATAGCCGAAAAATTCCAGGTGTAAAAGACACCGGGCTAAAGGGACGCGTGCCGTTTTCCCACGTGTGCACACCCCTCTCCTCGCCCAATCTCGCATGCGCCGCATGCAATTCCTCCTCATTCTTCTTACGATCCCCTTCTCCTTGTTCTTTCCCCGCTGATCTTGGCATTCCCCTCACAATCTCGGCTGCAGATGCTCCGACTCCAGATTTGACCCCCCTCAGCTGGATGACGTGTACTTCTCATGACGTCACGAGCATGTGCGACCGCCTGTGACGTAGAACCGCGTATGTACGAGACGCAACACGTGGGGCGATATGGCGAAAATAGATGAAAAACTTCGCATTTGCTTTTGCTCCCGATATATATCATTCGACAGAGGATGCGATGAGATACCGCGATTACTTAAAGACGATTGAAAAATATTGTTTCATACATGAACGGGAGTCCAAAAATATTCAGAAAACGTCAAGTAAAGTGCAAAATGTGCAGTCATTTTTTATTAGATGTGAAATTAGATCACTTCTGGCTCGGTTAATTTGAAAGAAAAACATGACAAACTCTTTGGCATACAACAATGCAACCGCTATGCGTGGCTGGGTAAAATGCCAATAACGCACCTCGTTTTCTTTCGTGTGCGAACTCTTCAACTCCTTTCTCTCGTATTTCCGAAGACTGGGTCAATGTCCTGCAGGGTGTAGGATTCTCGCAGCAGCTGTGAAAGTCGTCTTGTTATTGTTAAATTTAGGATTATGCAAAGTGGGTCACGCCGTTCAGTAAAGAGTACTTAAGTAGGACACGCATTTGCATCTGAAGACGAGATTCTATCCTTTGAATGGTACTTAGAAAAAATGTTTCCTCGTTGAAGCGTCCTTTCAGTAAGGATCGTAACAAGTTTCACACTCCATTTTTTTGCAGAACTGAACGATGAGAGTAAATTGGTCAAAATGAGTCCGATGTTTACGCTGAACGTTTCGCCCACGAGAAAGAGTACACATTCGCACAGGTTTTTGACGTGAAATCATGATGCCTGCTGTTAAAATGTGATTAAAAAGAAATTATAGTGTCCTCTTATGTCATCACGCGAGGGTCTCACTGGCATGAGAAATGCAGGTAAGTAACTGGCCCAGCTGACTACGTGAGCACGCACGACATGTGCCTGATTATGGCTTTATATGGTTATGGGAACGCTTTCGTTTCGATTCTGAATGCTCTTGTCTCAGGTGCTTTTATCCGCTTAATCTCCACTCAAGTCGCACTTTCTAATGATAACAACTTAAATCGTCAGAACGTAGCCTTTACCTTTCCACACGCCTGATGAGCGTAATGCCAAATAACATTATAATTTGGAATTCTGTTGTCTATCTGTAAGATGCCAAAACGGTGTCAATTACGCGGTAAAGTTCGGTATCGATATTTGCAAAGATACTCGTTTTATTTAAATAAATACAACGTTGTGTAAACATGCTGGCAACACATATTGGACCACCGTGAGAATAGCCGATGAGTTATCAGCATAATTCCCATGGATGCTTTAACACCTGGCAGAATATACCCGCAGCCTGGTAAGTTTTGTCCGTAAAAAAGAACAAGATCCGGCGGCAGTCCACGGTGAAACGTTTGTTCGGGTGGACAATTATTATCTGTTAATAACGTCCGGTGGGGCGCCGACGCACATGGCAAATAGTTTAACTCGTTGTGACAGATGCTTTTACAACTGACTCGTAACTCGTACTAAAGAGGTGCACTGCGCTCGGTCATTATTTTTATACTAAGCCGCATCGTTTAAAATAAATGCGGGATCGCAACAAATATTTGCATATGTTTGTTACGTTAATGCGAGCTACGGTGCAACCTTGTTTATGTTAAATCAAGATAATTCTGCAGTGTCAGGAGAACATTCTTTAGGTTTTCCTTGATCGTTACGTTACATGTAAGAACAAGTATCTATTATAGATCTCAGTTTTTTTTTCATTACTATTTAAATATTCATTACTGTTTAATTTGCAAAAACTATGCGATGATGACTTGAATGTCAGATAAGTGTGAAGTACCGACGTACCGACGTACCGACGTACCGACAGTGTGATACTAGCGCCGCCAGCGGTGAATCACATAACCTCGTACCGCATGTCGAGTGAGCCACTAGAGGACTTGCAAGCGCAAAGGTGTCACGCACGATTGACCGCGGTCCGCCGTTTCCGAAAAATTCAGTTTTTTCGTTTGTTCGTTCAGTGAATTGAGTATCACATTCCCGTAGTACTCGACACAGGGAAGTCGAAGATGTCCGAGTTTGCGTCAAATATCGCACGATATGGGAAATATCCAAAACTGAAAATTTTTCGAAAACATACTTGTCAGCCGAGAATGAGTAAGCATCCGGGATCACATACGAATCATCTAACTTATATTTCGACAGTTAAACAGTACATACTTTCGCATTGTTACAGGCTACCATGAGAAGGATGCAAGAAAACGCGTTCTGGGTGCTGCAGTGGACGCGCTCTATCGATTTTCGACCGTCGGTGGGGAACCTGCCGGAATTCCCACCCTTGGCCGCCATTTGCAACGCCCGGTCAGCTGTGCGAGAGAAGCGCAGCGGCGGTTACGCATGAGGTTACTCATCCACCGTCGGTAAGTGTTTTACGTTCTGCTATTCTCTTCTAGACTTGACCGTATTATACCAGATGTCGCGATGAGAAAGATCTCGTCAAATATATTGTTGGTATACAAAACACGCAGTGCAATGTGTGTACACTGTACGTTAATACGATTTAGGTTAAGTATTCACTAGGTGCACAGTTATTGTGCGAAATGTTTGCTTTCTGACAGGTGTACTTTGCCATTGTAAAGCGTTTTTTATAATTGAGGTTATTGAAAGTGCGTAAAGCTTTTGGTACGATTCTTGTGTAATCTTATAATGGAAGGTTTATACGACTTCCGCATATATTGCACCGTCTCAGCATGCAGCTTTCTGTATCGCCGTTATGAAGGTATGGTAAAGAATCTACCGTAAGAATCGAACGACTATTTCGCTTGAAAAGAATTCCGGTTTGTTACACGCCTCTTCCGTCTCGATACGCGGAGAAGAGTACACGAGCCTGGGAAATCATAATTTTCGTGCGGTCCTTAAGGACATCCGTGCTCCCAGGAAGTCTCTTGAAAGCAAGTCCTGTTACGTAATACAGTTAGGTGTGCAGGAAACTTCGACGTAACACCTGTTGTGATGCCGTAAGGAAAAAAATACGAGATTCATTCTTATATCTGCTACTCATTCATTTGTGGATCAGCGCATACTCGCGCATGAATCGCTTCATGACCGTGGGCTTATCAGTTATATCAGGAATATTCTTTGCAATAAGCGTAAAGCGTCGTAAAGTTGTTTATTTCTCCGCCGCTCGCTGGAACACTTTTTACGATGGTTGTGAGTACCTCTTTCTGCCATTTCCGAAAGGGGCAACTGGAAACCACGTGTGTGGTCGAAAATAAACGTCTAATAACTCGCATCTTAGGGAATATCAGCCGCGTTCACCCTCACTTAGGGTCTACTTTTTATTCCGCGTGATGAACACCCTCTTGCCCCGTTTCTCGTTAGCTCAATTTTACGATCTAACCCCGAACGACCGTTATTTTTCATCATTTTCGAGCAATTAGGCCGCGTTGCGCCGCTTTTAAACTGCGGGCTCGATTACCCGAGTCCAGAATTGTACTGATTATAACCGCTTTATGGCTCGTGCCTACCTACGTCGATGCGTGCCGGTAATGTCCGCAAAAAATGTTTTATCGCCCCGCAAAATAGCGTCGGACTGTATTTTGTCGTTGCCATTATCGGTCGCATCGCAGTCCTTTGTTAATTAATTAACAGACCGATCCATATGCGATTCGCTTTGCAGGATGTGTCTTTCTCCCTCGCATACGGAAGCACCCCGTCGCTGAGGCTTAGCTACCATCGGCCTCATTAGTCAAATGGCTCGCGACGACTGAAATTAATACAGTATGCCCTGTATCCAATTAGGCCGCTCCGTTTGGCCGAAGGGGGTGGATTCTTAATTGCTTTTCGAGGTATGATAAAGTGCCGGTTCTCTCGGAAGCTTACGCGGTAACGAATGAGCGTGAAATTTCCGAAGAGCATGAAATGGAAATCTTTGGGAAGTCGTGTATGCCTTCATCTTCGCCTTTGGTGAAGACTAATCCGATGTAAAGTATAGCTCTTTCCCGCAACGTACAGTACGATTGATTTTGTTGAATAGGACGAGTTTGAGAATGAAGTGGAACGAAATTATCCAATGGTCTCATCCTGACCAATATCGCTGGGGTGAAGCATATCGCTATTGTGAAGTGGCACAATGAAACATACAATCTCGAATAGGAGGCGCGCGCGCGCGCGTGCTCGAACGGATGCACGAGCGTGGGACACGTGGTAGGCATCGGTTCACGACTGGATCCGGCAGTAGCCGAGCTCGGCCGAGGAGGAAAACGCGCGATCCACGTGTGGAGAACGTGCCACGCGTGACTGCAAACGCCCTTGAGTGGGGGTAGGGTTCACGGCGGTTAGATGCACTTGCATTCCTTTGGACAAAGGGCCGCACGGCCTGCAGTCCCCCGACGCCCTCTTACAGGAACAGAAGGAACAGGACGGCGAGAGGCGCAAGGATCACATTCTGTTTACAGGAGAATTTCCCAATACGTACCTGCCGACAAGCGGCTATGGAGCGCCGTAATTCCCGAAAATGGCCAAACCGAAAACGTGTTCCAACGTCCGCGTACTCTTCGTCACAGACGTCGATCCTATGCTTTTCTATCGAATTCGAGCGAGAGTACAAGTTCCGCAGGCGAATGGAAGAAGGAATCATTCGGCATACTGAGCGTGCCGTAACACAGTAACTGGCTCGACGAGTCGGTGTGCAGCGCGAAACGGCCCCTCGGCCGCGCTTTTTCCCGTTGTAAAAGTTAATTCGGCTTTTTGCGCACCGGGTAGATCCACAGAAAGGCGCGCCATGTGTCCGACGGTATTTTGATGAGGAGCACGAGAGGCCTGCGCGCCGGCGGAATCGCAATTTGAATTAGCCGCGAAAGGCGGCGCTAATGATTCCTAAAGAGCAAAACACTTGGGAGCCGTTCGCGGAGCGACGATATTCGCGGCTTCGCAAGAAAGCGCGGCGCGCTGCCTCGAGGACCGTCTATCGGGCACGAAATTTACCTCAACATTCTTACGGCACTCGCCGGAACCTTCGGCTAAAATGAAACGAGTCGTCGCGCCGGCGACGAACGGCAGAGCGCGACCGGGGAGAAAGTTCTGAGAATTTTAACAAGCCATCGGGTTCCGATCCCGCAATTTATGTACGATTGATCGAAACGGTAATGGCTCGTAGCGATAGGATTTCCATTATAAGAAAGGACCTTACGTTTCTTCATGCTCCCCGTATCCTATGACACACGGGCGGGGGATAGTGCGCTGTTTATGGCATGCTGCATTATACAGAGGATCCGGTGCAAAACGCAATTGCCATTAATTCACCCACGCGCGTCTTTCATCGGAGCCCATCTAGAAACAGCGTCGAAGCTATCGTGCGACCGGGAACGGGCATGCTACTCGAGAATAATGTCCTCGTTGTCGATGCATTACGAGATCGAGCGGCGTTTGTGAATATCATGAGGATAAACGCGCGGCATACAAACGCCGCCGGCGCGGACGGGAGGACGGCGAAAGGGAAGGAGCGAGATAGCGCGAGGGAATAGGCACACAAACGGAAGGGAAGGAAAAAAGATGAGGGAACGGTGAAGATCTAATCACGCGGTGGTGACGTGAGTTACGTGGGTAACCGTTGGCGGCGAAAGACAAAAGTGTACGCACGGCGGGCCCAATGCCCGGCTATGGGGCCTCATGCCCGACTACGGGAGCCTCATGCCGCACGAACAGTAACACCCGTGGCTCCCATATCGCACGCTCCATCATATTTATACACCTTGCACCTCTACCTCTTCGCTCCCTTTGATGTGGCCCGGCTTACGTGCGACGACGTCGTGAATTCCATATGGATTCGCGTGTCATATCCGCCATTGAGATACTGCGAATCTTCCCGTCACATTCGACCTCTTGCCATTCTTCGCTTGTCAGTACTCGTTGCGGTACCTACTTGCATTTCTTCTTGGTATATCGTATTTTAGCGCTCTTCTCGATTTTTGCTATAATTCGTGCCAGCGTACGTTTTGCAATCGACAAGATAAACGAGCCAATTACGAATTGGACGAAATATCACGCTACCCGCGGTAATTCATTAGGAAGCTTCGTGATCGTAAATAAATCCATACGGCCCTCCACGCCCAGTCTCATAAACAAAGGCAGGTGTCGGTGTGTCTTAGGACCCAGAATCCCAGATCGAAGGAAAGATTTAGAACATTGACGTTTCTCCGGGGAGAAAAGTCTTTCGCCTCTGGTACAAGAATCCGGAGAATTCTCACAAACGACGTACTTTCGGCGTCTTTGACACAAGTTATTCGGTGGAAACGTCCCCAAAAGCAAGGGAAAGTCCGATTGTACTGTATAAAGAAACAAAGGAGTGGAACGAGCTTTTCATGTCGCCACACGTGTTTCTTGATAAGGGCGGTTTCTCGTCGACTCCGACCGCCTATCGACGAGACGCTGAATCGATTAATTTATTACTCGGGTCCAACGTTATCGGCTTTCACCCGGCTTGTCGAGTTTCGTCATCCTTCTGGCGTAAAGGATTCCCAACAAAAGGTCCGCTGATATTCTTTCGGCTCTCATGGAGGTTCATGAGCGGAATCCTCGTAAATTCATCTTTTAAGCCTTCAGCAACGTCTTCTCGCTGAGTCGGAGACTTCTTAGAGGCCGTCGGGACTCATTTATTATTCAGATTTATAGCCACGCTCGAACTGACTCCCACAGATCGGCAGGTCTTTGCGACTCTCCGCGAGCCCTTGAAGAGAGCCTTGGAAATTCGACGTTTTGCATACGACACGATCTTGGTCTCGATCCGCCGAACGAAACGCAGCCACGGCATAACAAGGCCGCCTTAGTCGGAACTTCTTCGTGACTCTGACTCGAAGACGTACATCGACCGAACCTCATTACGAGACCGTGTGCGGCAATGTTTTCGGGCCGCTTTCTTTCGGCCGCGCAATATCGAATCCACTATTAGTTCTGTACCGTTCAAGCACCGATTATCGCGAACTAACCGCGAATATCTTCTGCGTCGGAAGACGATGCCGGTTCGCGATGAGATCATAGCCTTCTCGGCAGGCATTCTGCACAGTTTATTCTCACGGAACGAAGGCAATGAGAATAATTAAAGTTGGTCGGCGCGCAGGAGCCGCGGCCGGCCGCCTCCCTTGCACACTCGCGGAAAGAATGTAAACGCTTCGGATGTCGGACGGGAGATGCAGGGGTAGAAGGAAGAGTGGGTAGGAGAGGGAGCCGGTGAGCGGCGAACGGATGGACAGACGGACACGACGCAGACAGTATCGGATTGATCTCAGCGAGTGAACCCAATTACCCACCGAAAGAGCAGATTTATTGTCCCGACGGGGCCCTGACTGAGGACTCCTGATGCCCCGATGGTGGCAGCCACTCTTTACGACGGCCCTGGCTCCGCAACAAGGGCCGAGGCCGAGATCCATCGGGTGCGGGCCGAGAGGGTGCCGTGTCGCTTTACTCACCCAATTATCAGCCGCTGACAACGACCTTACTCGTGGCTGCTTCTGAAGAAGTCTTAGGTATGAACCCTACCTACCCACTGTAGAATAGCGATCCGATCGAATCTCCCCTGGATCTCTCCTCGTTGGCCGGTTCGCGCCGCGGATCATAAACAATATATAATTGACATGATTTATCGGCACCTACCTTCCATCGTGTGTCTTTACGGTCACGCGAGTCCGTCCGCGAATGATCGACGCCGATAGGTTATCTCGTCAATTTCTTTCGGCAACCGGTCGGAATCGACGCTAAGAGCCTTGCACCTCCGTACTTGCCGCACCGCCTCTCGATGGTACTTCGTAGGTATATGAGGCGCGCGATATACACCGTGCACGCGTTACGATTATGAAACGGGTTCTTTCGTCGTCCGCAGAACGAGTGCGCCGTTTATTTATCATCGCGAAGGGCCTGGCGCCACTGTAACTCGTACTTCGATCGCACCGTCGTTTTGCAAGACCTAGATCGGCATAGTGCTTCGTTGAAAGGATTATGTCGACGGGGTGTGCGACGGGAGAAAGACTTAAATGCATCCTGTGTCATGCGAGTTACGACGTTTTCGTAGAACGAACGCCGAGCACCGTCGATCTAAAAGCATATACAGACACAATGCGCCAAAACGTTAGATGTGCAAGGATATACATTATAAAGCCGCGCCCAGGCCACCTGTTCTCGAAACTCGCATGAATTTGAAGATCTAGTAGTAGTCAAAATTCATGGTTGAACCGCGCCGAAAGCGCTAGAAGGCGTTCTTCTCAATATGCAGATCGTCGCGACGGAAGGGTGTACGGGTATTCAGCTTTGGACGGCCGCAGGTGGCTGTCACCGGAGGCAGACATACTTTACCCGCGAAACAGAAAGTGGAAGGACGCGTATAGTCTTTTGCGACTCGCCGCCGCCGCCAGGCTGTCCTGAACGCACCGCCGCGATGCTAACTGACGCCTTAGAGGGCGCTGATTGAAGTATTTATTGCCCGTACGTAGGAGACCCTCGTTGCCTCGCCTTTATGCCCGTGTAATGATCCGCTTTTGCATGCGAGCCTATCTTCGTCGTTTCCCTTGCCTCTTGTGTGGCAACGCGTTCGGCTACCCGCTTTCTTCTTCCTCCCGTTCGCCCTGACAACCCCCGCTTCACGTTGGCGACGCTTCTTTCATTCCACCGATTACGCTCACGTTAACCCCCGCTGGGCTTCACCAAAGAAATTACGCGTTCTGAGCTCTCGGCAAACGAAACTGGTAGTTGCCTTATTATTCCACATTTATCTGCCATATTTCTGTTTTCCCGTCTCACCGATATTGAAATCCACCCGCGGAATATCGCGACGCAAAAACGTACCGACGGTAAATCAGGCGCACTTACCGAATGGCCCGCGTCCGCGGCGGCAAGAAACTGAAACTGAAACGTCGAAAGAACATGGCAGTCCTATAATTATATTATTACCCGCTGCGTAGCTCATGACTCCGGAGCCAATTTGTCTTCGGCTGCAACGAGTTCGTGTAATTTGTGATTTATCACTGTCCCTTTCTTCGCTCCCTCTCCGTCTGCCCTTCTTGCCGCTCGCAAAGACTGGTCCGCGGCGTGGCGAACGCGAAAGCGTATAATTTCAGTCACGTTGTGGTGCGTTCGAAAAAAATCTGCCCAAGAGATGTGAATACTGTTTGGCGATGAGCCGCGCTGGCAGCCGTCAGGGAGTCGTCAAAAAAGTATCTCTCTTGCGGCAGCCGAAAGAGACGCGCCTCTATGGCCGAACCGCGTGTCGCCGTGTGTCGCCGTGTGCTGCAGATCGCTTCAAGCCATCCGACCTGCGAACAGAGTGTACGCGAGCGGGAGAAATTCTTTTCGGGCGGATTGCTTAACGAAACGCCAGGGCACCTGGCGCTATCCGTCCTGGCGATAATTTCGACCGTGAAAAATGTCTTAATCTGAAAACGCGAACGTAAAAATGGGGAACCCGGCATTTAGCGACGCACAAAGAAAGCGTGCGCGACTCGAAATGTGTATCTCAGACGCGGCCCGGGGCTGATGAATCGATGGCACCGGCTCCGATTCTCCGCGGCGCGGATAATTAAAATCGGCCAATTATAAGTGCATTTGGCGCTGATAATAACGGGGTTGCGCCGAATTCCCGCAAATAGGTATGTCTCAATTAGCCGTCTCACGTTTAATTGGCCGCGCGACGGAGAGCGTGGTTCGCGCGGAATGCGCGGGGCAGAGCGGCAGAAGTATTCCCGAAGCGGAGAGCTTTCAGGAAAGAGAAAAGAGTAATTACTGTGGAATTAGAGCGGGTAATTTCAGTGTACGAATTACGCGCGAAAGAAACTTCGCGCGAAGAATGTAAACGTTGCGTCGCCGGCATTCCGCCGTAAGCGAGTGCGCGAACGACTCCGATCCGGCGGAAAGGTTGAAAATTGAGCCTCGCCACCGCCGCCGCCGCCGCCGCCGCCGCCGCCGCAGCTGTGCAGTTGCGAAGCCACTGATATGGAAGCTCAATTAATGTCCGTCCCGGGGGGATTGTATTTCCATAAGTACAGGTGCCGAATAAGAGCTTAATTGATGCCGACTCGGGATGCGCCGATGCCAAGCTGGAATTAAATAAATTGTGCGCCCTCGGTCGTTTCTTCTCGTGACGCGGCGACATTTCCTACGCGACCGATGACGAAGTCCGACCGGTTCCCCTGGGAAAAGATAAAGCCGACGTATCGGGCGATCTCGTTTCTTACTACGAACCGCGAAAACCTTTCGACTGCGATATGCCGGTAATATATTGCCTAATGAGACGGTTCGTGTTCCCCGCTCGACGTGTCTTGTGTTCCTCTTAATAAAGTATTTAATTATTGAGTATCGATAAATTATCGCGATGCATAAATCACATCTCATCACACTGCGCGCCGGACGAACGCGGACGAGAGGAAGGTTCGGCACGGGCGTTGTACATACCCACGCATGCGTCGAGGGATGCGATACGTTCCTCTTCGGGAGAAGAGAGGCGGAGGGACGGTTTGTGCTGTATTTTTAGGAGGCTGCAGGTGCTAATGAAATATACCACTAATCGGAAGAGCCCACGGACGAAACGGCCAATTAACCGTCATAATTCTTCCGCTTCTATAACTGGAACTTTCTTCCCAGCGCACGAATAAACGGCTGTAGTCGATCTTTGTGAATTCATGTAAAGCGACGGTTCGATATTCCACCCTGTCTATACTCTTTTGAAAAGGGATTTTTGTTTATGCGCGTTCTATTCATCGCGTCGCACCGATTCGAACGTTACACCGATCGTATTGGTTCTCTCTGCTGCCGGTGATCCATCCTTTGGCAGAAAGGTACGGCTGATCTTAATTAACGTGTACCTACCGCGTAGACTCTGTATCCGTTTGATACCATTTTAGAGCAATTAAACCGGCTATTTCGCCGGAGACAGATGAAGGTAAATATCGGACTGATAGCGATCTGGGAGATATAAATCGGCTGTGACGATTCGATTGCCGGGGCAGAGAATCGCGGATTGGTATCCTCGATTAAATTAACTCGGCGGAGGAGGGCTGTACACCAAAGAGGATGTGCGCAACTCGTAAGATTCCTAGATGCCAAGATAGCTTCACTGAGATCTGCCGGTCGATTGCGATAATTGGGCGGGCGGAGATTGATCGAAAATCTTATTGAATTTCAATGGACGGATCATTGCCTAATTAAGCGGACGAGACGCACTTTTTACCTTCCTTTTAACCCCCGAATTAATTGAGTCCCAAGTCCCTGCGTGCCCTCCGTAACTCGAGGTTCGTTGCATCTTCGAGGGTCGTTCTACCTATCGCGTTAACGAGTTGTAAAAATTATACCTCTCGCTTACGCCGAGACGAATTACCAATTTCAATGGGGGAGCATGCTCGCACGTCGCCGAAATTAAATTTTCACGTGACGGTGGTAAAGGACCCGTCATTAAAAGTGAATTTGCCGGGAATCGGCGCAGGTTGCGATGAACGGCTTGGTAATGATGTGCCGAGATTCCGGCGACGAAAAAACGTCGTAAGTTCTTTGACAAGAAAATGATTGCCGGGCGAGCGTTCTTCGTGTGGCACTGTGCCATTTTTATTCGCGCGCAACTTCAACCGTTTACTGTTTATCGAAATTAGATATTGCAAAGCCTCGGCGAAAACTTCAACGCATCAAATATTAGCTACCATCTTTGACACTTTGACTTGCATGAATATCGTTTCGTCGGTCGGAGTTGCCATCATACAATCTCAATGTGAGACACCAAAGCCCTTTTTTCGCTCGACACTTCCCAGAATCACGTTAAGATCAGCGATTTCCAGCGCCGCGCGTCCTCATTGAATTTCAGAACGGCCCACCCAGTTTTTTCACTTACCGTGTTCGCACAAATTGCCCGCTCACATAGTCTCCGACGTCGGAGCATTCGTTCTCAGGCGGCCACGCGCTCGATTCATACGTTATTCATGCGCAAAGCGTCGAAAATATGACGCCACTTTATTAACGGCCGCGGCACTCCTATTCCTGTCTCAAGCTCTCGCCATCGTTCAACATTTAGTTGTCGTTATTTGCCATTTCCCGCTTCGCGCAAAAAAGCCGCTACGTAAATTATCCAAGCAACTCGTCCACGTCCTAAATCACGCAGGATCTGCTAGCCGTATACACATACGAATATCACGGTGTCCCGAAATTTGATGTCCATAAGCATACATCTTCTCCTCCAGCGTGTACAGCGTTATCAAAATTTCTCAATTTATCTAATTCAGATGCCCCTTTATTACAGAAAACTGACAGTTCATTTTTCCACGAATAGTTTAACGGTCCGCTAAAGAAATATTGCTCGCACTCAATACAAGAAACTTTTGGGACACCCTAGTAGTACGGGTAAAGCATATACGCCCTTGATGCGTATTCTCGTATACGTACGCACACGGCACTTCCTCCAGGATCTCGTCGTTAGGTGTATCCTCACCCAGGGGTCAGAAGGGAGAAGGGGAAGACAGGATGTGAGAGTGGGATCGCGGAGGATCCCGACTCCGTGGTGACCTCTGACCCCTGCGGTAACTCACCGCCCACGTTGCACCTGCCTCGCCGCTATCGCACTGCTTTATTGGTTTATCTCGATTGCGCGAGGGGTTTATGAACTCCAGGGGTGAAGCCTTTGCGTGAACTCCGACCCGTGCGTCCCACGTTCTCGCACCTGCATAACCCAAAATTCTCATTTTGCCGCGCGAGTCGTACGTGAACAGTGTCACGCGTCTTCTCCTTAACGGCATCTCATTTTTCCACGCAAGTACTTTCGAGTCAATATGGCAGTGGAAGTATATTGAGTTGGAATGTTTAAGGAGGTATCCTACCATAGAACTTTCAAAAACTTCATTCTTCTTTACGTGAAAGAGCATTGAAAAATCATCAGTACAGTCTACCAGTAGTATTTGAATGCAAAAATTCTTCAAAACATCAAGCGTGCGTCAAGCGATTTTTTTTACGTGTACGCGATTAGTAATTTTGCCTTCATTTTGCTTGTATGTTGATTGTACTCACAAATTGATTCGTCATAATCGTTAAGTGAAAGTGTCTCACCGCCCACGATGATGCGTCGAAGTTATCGCACGCAGTAATAATTAGCGGCTTGCCGCGGCGGCGAACGTTAAAGAGATATTTGCCGGTCGGCTTAGATAAAAAGAGTAGCGAACGGCGGATTTTATCAATATTGTCGGAGTTAATTACCACGGGATCGGTTAAGTGCCCCAACCGGTGGTAGGGGAGGGGGACAGGATTGGCTTGTGCTGCGAATGAATTCTGCGCATGAAGAAAAGTAGATAAGAAAAGAACGTAAACTGCGCGAGCGGAAAACAATTTAACAAGAAACGAGTTTCATGTCTTAACCGAGGCATTTTAGTTAGGGTCGATTATTTCTATGTTAACGAACTATGTCTACGCTATATGATGATTCTATATTTTCACTGATTACTCGTAGAATTATTTTACGAGCGGTCACGGGGCTACTCATCGAAAACCTTTTACTAGTATCCCATTAACCGGGGTCAATCGGTTATCAGCGCTTAGTATCGCGATACGATGGGATCGATAATTATATTTCGAGGTATATAGTATCGCGCACGCGTTCGCGCCGCTGTTTCCCGCCGTTCATCAAAGAAGTTATCTCAACATCGTATGCATCAAAGGGACGGGAGAGAATTGCGTTGAGACTTTAGGAAATATCAGGGACCCATCATCTTTCTTGCATAAAATCTGCAGAAAACCTGACTTAGGCTTCGTGTCGTCGAATGGCAAATTACTCACATTCCTGATGAACACGTACGCGATGTGGAATCGACAATCGGTGGTCGCGAAAAATACACAAGACCACACAGAAAAGCACCTGCAGACTCTGGGCTTTGCACGTGATACAAGGTAATATGTAATGTTCGCCGGGCGTCGGTCGAACCAACGTACGGCATAATTCGCGGCTTCCGGGCGAATGCACGACCGCTCTGAATAAGGCATTATCGAATTTCAGATTCGACTCGGGCCTGCCCCTCTAGCCGGCGATCGGCCGTGTATAAATATTTAACGTGGCGATCATTTCATTTTGCCCTGAATTACGGCCCGTAATTTTTGAGCCCCGACGCGCCATCCTCGCGTGTATCGAACGATTCTCATGTAACGTCGGACAAAGACGACCGTCGACCTCTTTCGAGCTCGCCGAGCACTTCAATTTCCGTCTTGCGCGTCCTGATCTTCGTCCGCGAGTATTGACAATTTCCCACGGCGATCAGGTTACTTGTGTCCTGCACATCGATGTTTTCGTTCGAGCGCAAAATTTCGGGACACAATGGTTTATAATAGGCGAGGCACGTCAGTTCATTTTATCATCGCTTTATCTGAGGAAATGACGTGACGATCGTGAGACGTCTAACGCCGAGAGCCCCGAACACGAAATTGATCCGTCAATCTGGCGCGCTTCTCGTTCATGCATTTTTGCAGACGTTTCTCACCCGCGGCACATCGCCGCTATCTTCGATCGACAAAGAAATCGGATCGAGCCTCCATCATTTCCCGTTACCGCGGTTTCGGTGCTCTCTCACGCATTACTATCATTATCGTCGAACTTTATTGGATAGCATCGCGGTGTACACGTCGCACGCAGGGCGCGCAATCACCTGTTACCGTCAGAAATAATAACAGCTCCGCCACCCCCCTTACGACGCGACCAACCCTAGTATCGATCGGAAGACGTTTCGATCCAGTCTAGGCGAGTCGTTCGTTTTTTGTCGGTCAATTATGAAGAAACAGCTACCACAAAAGCGAGTACGGCGCAATCAAGATGCAGCATCGAAGTTGACGCGGTAGGGGTAGTGGGTAGAGGGTAGAGGATGCTGTCGCTCGATGTTTAATAAGTATCCGTCCTTTTTCTATTGCCGGCAGTGAGTTTTTGATGAGTAACTTTTTGGAGGCGGCGCGTTTGATAAATTGCGCGAGGTTCGGCTCGCCGCCGAAGTAAGATGTTTCAAGACGTTATCGAGAATCGTGAGAGCGGCGTGCACGCGATAGTACGGGGAACTGGCTCGGGCCGGTAATTGAAACAAGCAATTTTTGACGATACCCACCACTTCATTAAGTTCTTCGCAGGGCCGACGATTATCGATTTCGTCCAGTATCGATATCGTGGCTTCTGATCGTGATCCCTATCGGCCACCGGTGGTGTACGGCGGAACGGAGTCGACCTCCCAACTGGTTGCAGCGCGCGTTGCCCGCCCGTGTAAAAAGACGGAGCAAAACGATCGGGACATAATGAAATAACCATAAACATACTCGCGGCCATTATCGGCCGATCTCCACGGTGGACATCGAGCGATTCTCGGATAACGTCGCTACCTCCCACCTTAATAGGAACGCCGAACAAATTCTCCGCTATAGCCTGCCGATGTACGCAGTACGTTTGCGCAGCGAGCCTCGTTTGGGTTCCCTTTTAAGAGTCACGCTAGTTATTTCGCCGGGGACGAGCGGACGTGCGCAGGTAAATGCGTGGGAAAAGGTGTGTGAGCGCGGGAAAGCGCGAATAAGTACACTTGTAATTCGATTAATACCACTACTCGCCTCTCTCTCTCTCTCTCTCTCTCTCTCTCTCGTTTTACGCGCCACGTTATTTTCAACGGTCCCGAGATCTGGAACGTTGATAGCGGAGAAGTCGGTGCGTGGGAATGGAAGCGCGCGGCCAATATGCGAAAATTTTCATCCGCTCGAAAGCAGCCACCTGTAGGCGGCAGATGGTATTTGCATTTTTCCATTTGCATTTAGCGTCGATTAATCAACGACATACGGGACGCGGTAGTAAATAAAGGGCCACCGGGCATCGGTGGTGCCCACTGCATCTTCCTATTGACGCCGAAGCGCGCGGGCCCTTTCGGCGTGTTCCGATGCCTCGTAATTGTTTATTCGGTCACCCCGAGTTACGACGGGTAATTTCGGCCGTCGTTAAAAGCCATTAAGCGAAATACGTGGCCGAGGCATCGATCGATATACGCACCCCTCGGACCTCACCGCCGCGCCACCGACTTCCTCGTAAATATACATTTATACCCGACAAATTCGAGTGGCGAGTTTGCACTCTTTGCGCGGCCGCCGTGAAAAATTATACGGTTTTCCGTTAGGACGATGCGCCGGCGAAACTCGAAGCGCGCGCGGCGACGCGTCGCACGTTGCGTGATTTAAGCACTCGTAAAGTTGTCGCATTTGCGAAATACAAATGCTAATGTCGACGCGATTTGCGCCACCGCCGCGCCGCGCCGCGCCGCCCCCTTATAAATCGCGTCACGCTGCGCGCAACATGTCCGCCGATTTTTTCCTCTCTCGCTTCTCTCAAATTAATCGGAAATTAATCGCTCGCGCCCTCGGCTATGCTGCGGCAGGCGCGACTTTCGCGCGAAAATCCGCCTTCTCAACTTACGTCCGCCGTGATAAATGCACCCGATCCGCGGCAATTTCAGCGGCCGTACTTACACCGCTCGAGGAAATAAATCGAAGATAAACTTCGCCCGCGCCGACATTATTCCGGACTCTTTCGCCGCAGCCGATGCAGTTTCCATTTACTCCGAAGTGGATATTCGACGCTCGCGCGGAAGCGTGCAAATCAATTTGCCTACGAGTCGATTCGCGAAACTTTCCTGTGCGGCTACCACCGACAATTCATACGGGCGGTCCATTGATGGCCGCTCGTAATATGCGACCAATTGTAAAACGCAGGGCTGTTATTAGCGGGGCTTTATGGATTGGCGCGCAGTGCAATTAGGTCTTTATCGATGGGGCATGGCGCGCGGATTTTAATGCTTTTTATTGACTAGAAGATTGGGCATAGATTGGCGGGTGAATATCGTTCAGGTATAGGTGTTAAGTGGTTCCTTCGCTTCTTCGTCGAATCGGAGTTCGACTGCGATAATTACTGCTCCGATAACGGATCGTTAATGTCCAATAAATTGATCGGCCGCGGATACCGGCTAAACGTAGGAACGGCGACGATCGCGGCCATTGTTGATCTCGCTCTATCCGGCCGGATATTTCCGCGAGGATGCAGATATCGCGCGGAAATTGCACTTCGCACGCCCGCAGACATTAAGGCTTGTTATCGCGGAGCCGATTTGACGACCTACCGATTTTTCCATCATGGCCCCGCGCGTCATAATTGGTCGCTTAGCGTATATCCGTTTCGCTCGTTTCATCGCTGAACTTATGAGCGGCCAGAGCCAACAGATAGGTACTAATGAACGCACGGAAGCTGCGTATAGATCGACTATCGCTCAGCCGAGATGCCAGATAAGATCCAATTACCGAAAAAAAGAGGCGCATAAATAAAAGCGCGTAATCTGCTGATCTCTCGACGTCGTCCGGCTTTGAGGGCCGAGGCCGCGTCAGACGATTCGTTTATCGATAAATTTCTCTCGCCTCCATCCTAGATAAGGAACACGTCGTATGAAATACGAGCAAACGTCTTCTTCCGACACTTTATTATACCACTTCGCCGAGTATTGTCCAGATCCCACGGAGACGTTTCAGTGGCCTCTCTCATCTGCAAAGCAGCTTCCTTTACGAGTATCAATTAGCTGACTCGCGTAAACATGAGATTATCGCGAAATGCAGGAATGCCGTTCGACTTGCATACGATTATCGTGCCTCGGCTCTCTAGGTAACTCCGCGGATAACAAACGAGGAAACGCGCGTAAGAAGTAACGGACGAGTAAACCTTCGGGGGGTGTGACGCGATGTCAAGAATTACACGAGGTAGATAGCGATCGCGGATGGATGCCTTACATAGGCATTGTTGGAAAAACGATGTCGAGACGCCCGTAATTTCCGGCATAGAACGGCATCGCGAGCTGCTCCGACTCCGACGCGGAAAGGAAAAAGCCCGGAGATTCCAAGGTGTATCGACGTAAGAAGACGCCCGTAATCACGAAGCAATTATGATCGGGGCCAATCTAATCTAGGATCCCGTGGCTGCGAGACGCCAGTCTAAATGTGGAACCGGTCGCAGGGAATACTCGCTCCAGCTTCCCGCTTCCCGCTTCCCGCTCCCGCCACCGGGCTGGCCCATTTTTCAAAATCGTAATTGCATTTTTTATCCCGCTCGCCGCCTTCTCTTCCCCTTCTTCGTCCTCCTCCGCCGTCTTCTTCAGGTCCACCTTCTCTCCTGCTTCTGTTCTCTTCTTCTTCTTGTTGCCCGCTGCCTCCCCCTCCTCCTCCTCCTTCTCCTTTTCTGCTCGCTCCGTTGCCGTTGGAGAGCTGCTAGAGTGCTGCTGCTCCTGATGCCGGCCCGTGGCCCGGGAGGCAAGCATCCATATTCATGCAGAATAAGGTGCAATTAAACTCTGCGAGGTGTCAGCTTCGAAGAGGGCATTAATCACCCAACAAAGCCACATTTGACGCACTAACCGCCAGAGATACCATTACATCCGAACCACATAATAAGCTCGCATTATGGCGGAATGATAATTTGAGCGAGGATCATAACGACTCCCACCCTCGGAGTCCAGCTTAAGGTTCTGTCGATCGGAATATTCTTTCGCGCCTGGTGTTTCGTCGACGATATTCAGCGTACCGACCACTCCCGGCTGCTCTCGAGTGGTATCATTACTCGTTTTCGTACCGTTGCGTGTGGCGACCGATCAAATGTCGCGCGGTACCGAACAACCCTCTCGTTTGTAATTCGTATTGGGACGCGGTTCTCGGGAAAGCGTGTATCCTCCTCGATCAGTATACGATAACGTCTGTATCCGCACCTCATCACACATGCAAATCGGCTCAGAATTTATTGCGTATAAATATGAGATTATTCCTCGACGATTCGTCTTTATTAAAAGCACCGAGAGTAGCCCTGTCATTTGTTTCGTGGCCTTCTCTGGTGATGATCGATAATAGGTGCCACGCTGCTAACGAGACGATCAGTGCTACTCTCTACGATTAGTAGATATCGATCAAATCGAGTCTCTGTCAAGGTTAACGAGGTGCTGCTCGAATGCGAAAAAGACGTCCTCTCACTTTCAACATCGCAGTCCGCAGCTCTTGTATTTTCTATTGTTTCGGCAATCTCAGGCTGCTGATCCTTACGTTCGAGCGACGGATATTAATGTGTCGCAGGCGTTTTATAAATATTGCGACGCGTCTGCTTAGATTCGCGCGATAATAATCTGCTCGTTATTTATAATATCGGAAAACTTAATGGCGCGACTGGTAATTATAAGCGCACAAATGTGCGCATTGACAGATTTACTACGGCTGAATTTTAATTACCATCGTCCCGGATACTTACAGTCCACGCGCAACACAAGGGCTGCAGCAGCATTCCTGGACGTGTTTTTCTAGTAGTCCACCCGGCAGGCAACCCGGCTTGCTAACTCGTGTATGCAAGAACCGTAGGGAAGTCCCCTTCGCTTAATTTATCGCTTGCATAGAAACCTTACACAAGCTGTCATTTTGTTAGAACGCCTATTCCCTTCGCGGACCTTCTTTGCACACAACCGAGCAAACGTGTGATAGTGTACGAGGCTACCTGCTTACGCTTCTATGCACCTATGCACGCGATTATATACGTAATATTCAATGAGCGTGCTCGAAAGAAAAGCGGCAAAACGTTTAAGTCATTAGCAAGTGCAGTTAGCAATTTTGTTTGCGAGGATGCAAAGTATTACTCAACAGACGCTGCAATTTATTCTTTGTGTAAAGCGACAGGACACGCAAGAGCCGTTGCGAGAAAAATTGAAAATGGAAAATTGCCGTATAACGAGCACGAAATGACATATCGATACGCCACCTTATAATGCAGTTCTCGCTTATGAGAAGCCCTTTGAAAGCCACTCCTACAACTCGTGACGATCGAGATTTCTCCGCACGAATATTGTGCCTCCACTGATTGTGTTTTGGCACCTCGTCGCAGATGCGTACAAATTGATTCGTAACGTTTCACGACGTTGACACGGCAGTATATAGAGGTTTGCGCCGCCGCCATGTTCAGCTTTCACTGATCTTCTCTCAGGAACGGCGCTGCTATCCGACTGAATCGTGATTTGCAACTTTCGACGGGAGTCATGAAAAACGCGCCCGGCACACGAACTTCTCTATTTCAGCGCTTCTGAGCAAATTGCTCGAGATAGAAGGCTGGCACGACTTGCGAGCGCCGCTCGACCTAATCACAGTCTGTCGTAGCTCGCAGGCTCGCTAATTAATCATACGAGAGGATCAGATAACGAATGCACCCTGCGCAGAATAAGAGAATGGCGAAAAATGCGCGTTTAAGACTGACACTACTCGGGAGACGTAATAACCGGTTGCTGGGTTTTGGAAAAATTGACCGTTACAATTGGTCGGCCGGTTGACGGTAGCGATCATCAGAGCCTGCATGGGTGTTGGTCGGCGACGCTTGACCCACACGCTTCTTCTTCTTCTTCCAACTCGCAAACCGTAAAATCCTCTCCGCGTACGTCTTTCGCGGCTAACGATCTTTGAAGGAGGAACGAGCCACAGGAAGTTCAGCCTTTACTGCCCCTCGTCCAGCAACGAGGCAGGAGAGGAATGAGAAGCGAGGAAGGCGAGGAAGGAGAGGCAGACGCGAAGAGAAAAATATCGCGGTAGCCCGCAAACAGGCACCTACTTCAGAGCCATAAACAATGAGTCGCTACAACAGTCCCGCCGCCGCCGCCGCCGCCGCCGACTCGCGCGCATCTGCAGCCGTCTCGTTATCTAATGGCGGCTCATGCGGCCTGATAATTGACCGTGCTAGCGCCGGAGGCGAGGCCCGAATAGACGCGGCCTTATTAGGCCCGATGGTTTGTTGTTGTCCGCGGTAGCGAGGTGAGGCCCCACGAATCGACGTTATATATCGATTCTTGATTAAAACCCACCCTGGGGCCGCCACCTCATTACGCCTTCGGTTCGCCCTCTTCGAGACTCTCTCTTCCCTGTTAATTTGACGCGCCGTACAATGCCGTGCACCTGACAACGTCCGCTTCGAGCTCCAGACTTCGTAGCGTCTTCGAAGGAATCGGCATCCTCTGTCCGTCGAACAATGTCCCTCGGAATTCCTTCGGCTGATAGTCTTTCGGCGAGCACGTGGCCCGCCGATCGATGATGTATCGTCGCTTGATTAAAAGCCACCCTCGGGCTGGCACCTCATTACGCGTTCCATTCGCCGGCCCACGGATCTCACCCTTCGTTAGGCGCGCCGGTTAATTTGACACTCGCACTACGTTACGACTCACCTGACAAGCCATACCTGGTACCGATGTCGTTCAAATCGTGTTCCCACTTGCGCTAGCGACCTTAGACATCCTCCATCTTCGATCGTCGCGTCGATATCCCATAAGATTCTTCGGTTCGATTGTTTTTCGTAAGAGCCTAACTACCACGAGCGCACAGCCTGCCGATTTGTTACGAAACGAGTCTTTGAGCACTCCTCCCATTATGTTCGTGGTTTCGACAACCGTTTTCCAATTAACAACCGTGTTCCAACCCCTCGTTTGGGAACTATGCAGAAGTATTGGTAGGGGTCTCTGTAAATCACCGCTATTACGGCGTCGTCGTGAAGAAAGAGTTGTCTTTTATGAGCTCCGCGCTGATATCCATCAATGGCGTTTGAAAATTGTCTGGCGCAGGAGTGTGAAGAAGCTGGACAGGATTCGCGCCGCGTTCTCGAAGACAGTCTCGGGGCGCCATTAATGAACGGGTCCGTATAAGGAAGTCGGCCCTTCCGCATTATCCGGAGCGTGCGTTTTGGCAGGTGCAGCGATATAGTTGCCCCCGTGTCGATAAAATACGCGAAACACGTCGGCAACACGTACCCGAGAATCCGTCTCGTCCTTTATCTTTCGTTATTCCGCAGCGTGAAGAGGCAGATATCGTCGCTGGTACGACGTCGTATTCGCACCCCGCGGCTTGTGTAACGGTATTAACATCGCCGCTTTAACATTGGCCAACAATTAACGTTGGCATCTTTACCCATTATCCGACGCATTATTTACACTCGGCCGAATCGTAACGCGCGCTCGCCAAATCTGCGCCTCCCCGCACCCGATCCCGCGTAATCGTGTACGCACGATCGTGTGCCGTCCGTGTAAGTGGACCGATCGAGCCCGGGGCCCTTAAAATTATAGTGGCGATATAAGACGAACGAATCGTTACATCCCGAAAGACGCGTATCGACGACATTTCTGCAGGTGCAGTCGGGCTAACCTGTCACTTAGTGATAAAATATGCGAATGACGTTGAATCATGCCGGTTATCTGTCTCGCGGCCTACCTTCATTTCTTTTTCACCGTTCAACGCGAAACATCTTTATACGTAATTGTAACCCACGTACTCCTTCGTTCGATTATTTATTTTTAAAGTGATATAATTGGCATGAGGAATATCATACATTTGCGATCGCGCGGAGCGAGGTTTCGCGTCGGAGCTTTTTTGCAGAGATAAATGACGCGCCGTGCGAGGCACAATGTCTAACGTCTGAATGAAAGTTGCGCGGTAAACGGGTAATTGCGCGTTTCCCACAAGTTCATTACGTGCAACGCACGACCAGATTAAAATCTACGTTTTCTCCCGTGTGCGAGATGATGCCGTGGTCTCGATACAATTACGATATACATTGCGCGGAGTCATCGGAGCTGCGACGAGTGATAGGTGTAAGGCCTCTGACAACGTGAGTTACGGAGATGTAATATTCGCCGCAGCGATACGGCCGGAGCGTATAGGGAGCAACGGGCGTAATAAATATACGGGACTGCATCGAATTGCATCGTGGCGAAGGAAACGCTGGATGTTAGTTATCCGGCTTTCGCGATTTTCTCCTCTTCAAACGGCGCGTGATTCTCTCCTTACGTAAGACGACACGTGCGCTTCGACCTCTCCCACTCTCTTTCTCTCTCTGCTCGTCGAGACCTCTCCTTTATTTTCCCCTCGACGTGATGACGCTTAATAATATCCGTAATTTAACCACCGGCCGTAACCGTCCCCAACATCCTCCTATTGCAGCAAAAGTAAAATAGTCGCACGTGCGCGGGCTTCAGGTAACAAATTTTCGCGCTCCAGCTGATTAATTAAGGAAACGATAGGAATCCCCGGCACGACGGATTTTATAGAGGGGGCGGAATCGAGAGGATTCCTTTCAGGATTCCAGACTTCCATGCGGATTCGAGAATTACGTTCTGACCCAGCTCGATCGTTAACTGCACCCCGTACGTGGGCGTTCGTAACGCGCGCATAATTATCCCGGGGGCAGCGAAAAAGTGCCTCCGATAGTCGGAATCGACGCCGTTCGTGGGAAGAGAAAGCGCGCGGTTGCACGTTCTTTCCGTTTCGACTGTGTAAATTCTAGACGAGCCGGCCGTCCGGGCAAAAATATTTTTTCGATCGGCACCTTTTTGCTGCATAACTTCCTGCTTAAGGCGGCGCCGATTAATGGCTTGCATTGGTCGGCGCGTGAGACGATATCGAAGTCTTTAGTTTCTCTACCCCGGGGACTTAAATAAGATCGTGTCAATAAATCGGATGGCGTGCGCGAGAGCGGATAGAAAGCAGGAGAGAGACAAATGGCCGAGGAAAGAAGCAAATACGACGAGTGAAGAGGAGGAAGAAGACGAAATGAGAGAGAAAGAGAGAGAGAGAGAGAGAGTGGCAAAAGAGTACGGGTGTACGGTGGCTGCGAGGCATGATCGTGCGGACCAAGATCAGCGGAGTCACGCATTTTGAAGCTCCATCCGAAGGACTCAGGAAGCGTCGTACACCTTCTGATCCAGTTATAGTACGGGGGTCAAGGATCATCGCTGGCTTCAGGCTGTTCGGCAAACACGAAAGCTGCCTTCCATTACTTCGCGCTATCGTGTCTATCTCCATCGAATAATATCCTTCGACTTTTTCTTTCGCGCCGCTCCGATCCTTACGAAGCACGCCGGGAACGAACTCAAGACAGGTCAAGACGCGCGGTTGAAGGAAATCATTCGGCGCAGGAGAGCACTTTGTTCAATTAAGAGCTCCGTAATTGCCTGCTCGACTATCGAGCAGACTTCTATCCGCCGCAAGGAAACAGTAACTCCTGCCTCCTACCGACGCGAGGCTCCTACGAAATAAATCGGGAGCGAGCGGCGCGGACAAGAGGAGAAAAACGTCGTGCGGAATAGCTCCGAACGCGACTGCATTAAGACCTTTTTGTTGTGCGGAGCACGCAGGCCGCTCATCTGGCGAGCGCGTTCTCCACCGAAAGCGCGTCCGTTTCGCCCGCAGTAATAATCTAATAAATCGGCAAGACGTACACGTACGGCCCCTTTCTCTCTCTCTCTCTCTCTCTCATGGCCGCGCTCCGCTCGGCATTCCCGATCCGATGTTTACGAGACGGGCCGACCGAAATTTATGAAAATTATTCGCGGCTACCCGATTTCGCGTATTCATGCCCGCCGAGCCCCCGAATTGTCGGGCGCCCTCCGCAAACCGACTGTCTTTGTTCCCATTGTTCCGTCGCGACATGTTCGAGATTTCCATACGCGAAGTCAGCCGATAAAGTCGATCGACGCGACGCGCGACGGGGTGAAACAGAGAGCGACGTAACTGGAGCTGCAACCCGGAAGCGTTCCACTTCTCTCTCTCTCTCTCTCTCCTGCCCTCGGCCTCGTGAAATCCCGCGCGCACTCGAATTACAAAAAAGGAAATGTGTTGGAGCGGCGAAGACTTATCGATTACGGCCGGCAATTTGGAGGACGCGGGGGAAATTTATCGTCTCCCGGCGCGAATCCGCGAAGGTGCGCGACTCGCCTGCACGCTCGTCGGACGCACAACCCTTTTCCACGTGAAAGAGATAGCGCTAATGGTGCCCGCTGAGTTACGCGCTTCCATCGGCCGCCGGTTAACCGACCGGTCAGTTATCCTGCCGTCAGTTAACCTGCCGGTCAGGGAAGCCACCTGCTGCGAGTAGCATGCGTCACACGCGCTCCTAAATCCCGAAAGCAGCCTCCCTCGCGGCGATCAGCGCGCTTTCTCTCTCTCTCTCTCTCTCTACATAAGGTATACATATATAGAGCTATACGCCGCGGTGCTGGGGATCGAACTCTTGGCACCGGCCACGGCACGTCGCATGCCGCGTTCTCTTGCGTGATAGATAACGCGCGAGACGCGGAAAAACAAACGCAGCGACCGACACGCGTTTATAGCATAATAAGCAGCGACGATAAAGTCGTCTGAACGAGCCGTCAAAGTGGCAATGCCAGGTACTCGCGTGCTCGTGGGGTGCCTTCAGGAAGCTTTCGTAAAAGTCAATGATGGACGCAGACGCGATACTTGACGAACGTGATCTCGCGACGCTGGACTTTTCGGCGAGACATCCTCGTGCTTCTCGTTTTCCCAGCCAGACGTTTTCGCTGGTCGCAGAAAAAGAGCCGCAATCGGCGGAATGTAATTCGACCGCCGAAAGTTTCCCCGCGCGAGCATGACACTAATTGAACGGCGGAAGATAACGCAGTGGTTCCGTTGCGATGCTGCGGGGTCTTCCCGCGGGAGCCAATCAGGGAAGGGTCGGGCAAAAACACGGATTTATGGCCGGTAGGCGGTACGGGGAGCACGAGAGAGGACGAGGGAAAGAGAGGCGAGACGCTCCTCTCGTGTTCTCGTCCGGAGGCCCTCGAGATCGTAATTACTTCGCAGGTCCACCCGACGTCCAGCGGGGACGATTTTTTGCGGGCGTGCTAAGTGTGTTCCTTAATTGAATTTAAGGTTATTTAATATGCTTTTAGCCCGCTATCGCGGCCCGCTTACATACTCCGGGAAACGACGCCGCATCGATCGACACGCTCCCGCGTCCCTCCCTCTACCCCCCTCTTTTCCTTTTCACAGGGCGCAGGACCCACATCGCTTACAACAGGTCGTAAACCGTAGGACCGTAAACATGCTGCCCGCTTGAATTACGCGTCCGCGTTATCGAAAACTACAAGGATACACGGTCGGTCTCCGACGTTGGCGAGTGGTCGAGTGATGGACTTTATTGAAGCGAACGGGGGAAGAAAGGAAAGAGAGAGAGAGAGAGAGAGAGAGAGAGGGAGAGAGGCGGGTTAAAAATTCCGTGCTGGATGGATCGATTCGATTCTATGCCCAGCGACGGGCGCTTCTTAACGGACTATTCACGATCGCTCGTATCTTCCGTTTCGAGATATTAACGATTCGATGCCCGTAATCGATGCCCCTCCGGCCCCCGACAAATCTGGCACGTTCGGCCGGCTCGTAAGATAAATCACGAATATGCCCGACGACGTTAAATTTCGTTACGCGACTCTAGACCGCGAGGGGTCTGACTCGAATCCTCGCGAGCCCGCGTTATTCCAGGAAACGGGCCTTAATTCAAGGAGCGAATGCTCGCGTCGTGTACACAAGGGGACGAGCAATAGCAGTTAAGATCGCCGATCGATTTACGGAGTGACGGCGTATAGTCGGCGCAATTTCGCTCGGCCGAAAGGAGTTAGTAAATAACGTCGCCGGATCGGCCACTAATTACGCAGCGTGCTGCGCCGAAATATCGGGCCGTGTCAATCGTCCTCGGGGCCCGGCATGGACCTCGGGGCGCCCCGTCGATGAATCTTTGGCCCCTTTCGCTGACCAAATCGTGCTGACCGAATCGCCGGAACTAGAGTATCTTGGTGCGCGTCGTTGACGCCGAGCGATTTCGACTTCAAACGAAGCGGGCGCACTGCGCTTCGTTTTTCGGACGATCGCGCATGAGTAATGGCGTATCATAAATGGCGAGGAGCATTATAAATCGCACGCACGGATAGATTTATGCAACGCACTTCGCGGATAACGTTACCCTCAGCGCCTTTTATTGCGCGCCAAATCTTGATTACACGATTGGTTACACGCGCTCTCCGGCTGATAGGTACGACAGATGACGAATTTGCGGCGAGACGTTACTTTTACGTAAGAGCCCGGTGAAATGGTAGGTGGAGATCGTCGAGGTTTTTACGTAAGCGTCGGCGGCGAAAAACCGCAGCGTCCACGAGGACGCTCGTTAATTAAGAGAACGGTACGCTCGGCGGATAAATACGATCAGCCTCGATGCGTTAATTGTTACGATCAATCTCGCGGTACACGCCGCTCCGGCGACGTAATGAAGGCCGCGCAGATGTTTGAATCAGACTCGGGCGGATTACAAAACAGCCGTGAGCATGCGTCGTCTGTTTACGCTCGTCGCGAGTGCATCGATCTTTGTCTCTGATACAGAGGACGCAGGCTCTATGAGAAATATCGTCGCGTGGGGACGAAATTCGAAGAATCGCCGAGGAAATGTAGGAGATTCGTGGATATGCCCCACACCTACCCGCTTTGATATAATTTATCTGTCTCCGCGCTTCAAGATAGACGACCGCGGGCAGAGACAAGCGCCGAGGGAAAGGGAGTTTTGGATTTCGTTCTACCTGGGAGAATCTTGAAAGCAGCGGAGCATGAGATTTCGGGGTGGGGAACATGTTAGAGCCCAGCGGGGCATCTGGTTGTTTCGTGTTACTACTTGGAATAATAATTATACGCCGAGCAATCATATTTTCTCGACGGTGTCAGTTCGCTCGCGGACTGACGTGACGAGGAACCCTTGCTCGTCAAACGTTTCTCTCCGTCAAGGCGTCGCGTCGTTTCGTTCGAGAATCTCGACTGGCCGACGCGACGTTTCGGTGAAAGTTTTCGCGATACCCGAGCATGAACGGGAGTCACGGAACCTGTACGCACCGATACTCCCTTCGGATCGGTTTGACAAATCGGATTCGCGGGCTGGGACCCGGTGCCGGTGCCGTTATCACGTTACACAGGCCGGATTCACTTCTCGCTCGCATTCCGTACTTAATCAACGATGGAAGATGATTATCGCCGGTGAATTATCTACGTGTAAACTAGCCGCGTGCCTGTATCACCATTGTGCCAGCAGTCAACCCTTCTTTTGTGCGCGATGAGATATCGCTCGCTTTTCGAATTTGTTAGTTTTGTTTTACTGCCTCGTGGCGCGTATGCGCGTGCATTCTCCGCACGGACCTCCCGCTTTGGCTTCGACCACGTGAAAGAATTACCGTGTACAACTGTGGCCTGTGGGGGGGAACGGAGAAAACTTCGTTTCTGGTGTATCCCGTGGCATACTAAGTGTTCACGGACATACCTTGTCCCCAGTATTACACGAACAGCTGTAATGCGTTAAATCAGCTAAAAGATGAAGCGCGTGTAAACTCCGCGCGGTAATTTACATATTAAGTATCGGCGATATTTATCCCAGCCACTTTTATCCCCTTTTATCTTCCACTTAACTTTAAGACCACGCGTTATTTATCGAGTACCGTCGTAGTACGTTAGAGCTTCACGGCTGTAATAATTCTAATAATTCCCACCCGTACGACACTCTTTGGCCACAATGATTCCAAATACTCGTATTCGTCGCCGGCGTGGCGCGGCGCGGCGCGGCGGAGGCATTTCGATGGAAAGCGACGCGCGTACCACACGTAAGAACCTTCTGTAATCCCAGTAATTATTCGCCGAGCCTTGATGAGCTATACGCGCGCTGATGACGTCCCGTCAACCGACCGAAGTCATCCAGCCGCACGGACAAGTCTGACAGTCCGAGCGGACAGGTAGAATTATATTCTTAAGTCAAAAATTACGGTGGGCATTTCGGATAATGCGGAGGCGTTCCTCATTAACATTCATCGCGTTCGAGGGTGATCTTCGGCACGGGGTTGGGGGCAGAGGGGCGGAATGTACGAGCAGTTGCCTAAAACGTTCGGGCCAATTACGAAAGCATCCCTCGATGTCCACAACGTGACGTCTGCTAACCAATCATCGTCGGGATCGTTCACTGACAGTGATAAAATCTCGAAAAAAGGAGACGGGAGCTGGTGTCTAGACGTCCTGCCCCTCTTCAGATCGTCCTCTCCATCCTCGCGCGTCTCAAACACTTATCCTGCATACGAATGCATTTCCAAACACTCCTCCGTCATAAATTTCTCTTGATTCGCTTAAAATTCCTTCTCACTCGAACACTAACGTCGGTGGTCAAAGGCTATTAATCTTCTATTACCATTCATCTTCTGTGAGGAACGAAGAAAATTCACAACACACTCTCCTGTATATGCTGTCGACGATTCCCGATGCGGCCGAGACCGGATATTTGCCGTTTCCAAAAAATCCTCACGCACGAACAGGCTTCTGGCTTCCGGTCGGTAGGCGATGATTAAAGATCCAATCGTATCGCGGCTCATTGGCTTTCTGACGCGCGGACGACGAATTATAATAACCTTCGACGGTGTTAACGAGAGGTGCTGGAGGCACGAGGTCCCCCCAACAGACTTTTCGTTATCCGGTCCGGACTGCGTGGGGTTAAGGCAACTAGCGTTAAGGTGTCGGAGATGACGGACGCGAGGAGACTCTCAGACGTGGAATGTCGTAGGACGACGACGACGTCCCTTGTGTATATCTTCACGGGGAAACACCTGCCCTGTACAAACAATTTTTCATCATAACCATTCCTCGCCTCTATCATCATCTCCGACCATCAGTCTCTCCCTCGGTCGTGCACTGTCCATCCATCTACGGGACACGAGGGTTTCGATGTCGGGCTATTAATTACGGCGTCAGTTAATACAGCGAACGGATTTTCCGCTGGGAGCGTCAATGTCGACTCAATTACTTAATGATCGCGTACCGCCCTCGAATACGCGTGTATGCTTTTAATTGCAACGCTCCAAAAACGGCGATACAATATACATACAAATTGCCTGGCGACAGATGACGTCGTGATGACGTTCTCTGTTTAACGATTTGATCTTTATCGACTTCCAACGTAATCCGTATCCAGTATTCTAGGTCAGGTTTCCCGATGATTTCCAGGAGTAACATGTTTTCGCTGCATTGTGTTCTCCGTGAAGCAAACGCCACGGGATGCCATTGTGTACTGACGTTTGTGGACAAAATATCGTATTGACACGTTCAGAGATCGTCATCGGATCTCATTCTCGAGGATTCGTAACGTCGAACTGCCCTTCTAACGCCGCGGCCCGATGTGCTGGCACGTTCCGAGAAGATCAATTTCGGAGGATTTCGAGAAACGACCGTGCGGAGTTTCCGTCTCGTTATCGGGTCGAACGGCGGAGCGGCGTTGGGTCACGTTTCGTACATAAATTCAACCTTTTTTTCCCCTGCCGCCTTTCCCGCGCGAGAGATCTCGGACGGGCAGCATTCGTGGACGAAGAGATTAATACGGGGCGAAATTTCACGTGTCAAAGCGTCTCGAGTCGTTCCTTTTCACCGTCTACGATTTCCTTTGACCGCGTCGGGATGAAAAATTGGCGGGGTCGGTTTTTCGAGGCGAAGGGTTCGTCGAATGCTGCCGCGTCTCCCGTGCGAGAACGATGAATCTGTCCTTCCCCTTCGCTCCAGTGCAATCCTTCGTGGCCGCCAACGTTTCGCCGGCCTGAGACCTCGTCCGGGCGTTTTTGAGTTCTAACAATTAGGGCATGTGGAACGCCGTACGTGCCTGCGAACAGGTGAGTACGTGAGCGTGGCCGGACGACATGCCGCAAAGTACTTAAATCTCGAGATGCCCGCGGCAGAAAAGACGAATCAGAGTCCGCGAAGGGGCACGCGGCAATTACAACGGGCGGTTCTTAATGGACCGACTTGGAAATATTCCGGCCATTCTAGCCACGCGGTGCGTACGTACGTTCTGCCGGTTTCCGAACAATTAAAATTAATCGTCCCCCTCGTCTCGAGGTCGCACGATTGTCTCAAAATATCCGTCCGTCCGACGAGAGTTTTTCGCCAGATTACGCATCGATGGCTATGTGCGAGTAGGCAGAGAATGTCTCTGGACGCTCCTGGAATTGGACGAAACTGGATATTAAATGCCTAAATGTCATAAAACCGATGAAATAAAGCTCATGAAATCGTAAGCTGGTGAACGGCAGCCGGAGAGCTCGAAACGGCGACGATTCGAATACGCGCTGAATCGTTTCAATTTCATACGAATTACTGAACGCGCGTATACGTCGCTTTTACGAGCTGCTTTGAAGTTACGATAATCCGGCAAATTTCCAAAGATCGTTTAATGGTCCGCAGTAACGACGTGCACCTCGGTGGTCGCGTTTAAGCTTAACGATAGCGTTCGCATAACGTGCCAATCGACGTACCACAGGAGAGTGATAATCGGCATCAAATCAATTCCGAGTGTCCCGCGGGCCGATTAAAATGGACGGAATGGGCCCTTCGCCCGGTACCGTCCATAATTTGCTTCGCCATTTTCGATACTACGTTCGGCAAACAGAGGGAACTTAATTAAAAGTGAACTTTCCAGAACACCGCCGGCCAATCGTTCGGCCCCTTAAGAACGGCGGCGAAAATATGCGCTGCGTATCTCGTGAGATCTCGAGTCGGCCGGAATAGTAATGGCATAAATGCACGTGGGTTTGCACGATTAGAAGGTCGTTCGCGCGAGTGTCGGTGCATTAGCGTTGCGTAATTAAAGTATCAATGATCGAGCGGCGATCGATGGGATCCTGGGAATCGGAGCGTTCGCCGGACCCCAGGCGCCAAGTGTTCGGGGTATCATAAATTCTCTCACCGACACCGACGCCAATCGTCGTATCGAGTACCAACGATCTGCGGGCAAATTGTCCAAGCAATTAAGTCTTAGCCGTGCACGTATAGATTTCAATTCCCTCATGCATGTGTACCGTTCGATGTCACTGCGATATCGATTGCGCATTATGCAGGTAGATCTCGGGATCGGATTAAGTCGAACGAGAGCTTCGATATAACCCATTTTCAATTATAGCATTGATACATCATAGATACAGTAGAACTATCTATTTTCTACTCCCGGCCGGACCGTTTCGAAGGGTCGCCGCTCGTTTCGATTCAGCGGACTCTAATTCGAGCCCATATATTATCTAGCCACAGAACCAGCATCTGCCTATTTCTCTTTCTGAAGCGAACCACCTAATGGAAGCTCCGGGTCGGAATGGGACCGATCGAACGCGGTCGAAACGATCGAAACGAGCAAAAGCCGCACACCGTATCATTTCGCGGAGCCCCTTGATTCGGGACGGCGATACGCGATCGCCCGACGTCCGCATCCATGGCGCACTTCTGCTGCTAATTTCCCCGATAAATAAGCGAATCCAGGTAGGCAAACGCGGGCGTCACCATAAATCACTGTCAACGTAAGTAGAGGGCGGTGGTCGGTGCGTCGGAGCGAAATCCGTAGCGCGTCTATCCGCCAATAAAGCGCGCTGTAATTGGCCCTTAATAATCTCGTCATGACTTGGAATTGCCGGCCAATCGGGAGGCGCGCGACGCGCTCTGTTATTATCCGCGACGATTTAATTACAAAATTAATGCGCCCTATTAACTGTTGCGCGCGCCCGAGTCCACCGATGCACGGAGAAGGTGGAGATAGGGGGAGGAAGATGTAAAGACTTTCAAGCTCGAGGATCGGGGGTGGGTGCGTGGAACGAGTGGAGAAAGCCGTGGACGACGGATAGTAATCGTAGCTGGTAAATGATCCTCGCCAAGAATCTAACGTGTGCGTACGGCTTATTGAACGTTCTTAGCTATTGACCGGCCGCCTTTATAGAGACCATTGCTGTGATATAGAGCGCACGCGATATCGGTCTAATGTAAACGCGATAACGACGTAAGTGCACGTTCTGACTGCGCGTAAACGCCCGTCGTGCTATCGGTTTTAATTAAATGCTCGATCTATCTTGCCGCGGATTATATCGAAGCGCGTGTGCGTAGTGCTATCAAGAGCGTTGAAAGTAAGGGCTGCCTTTACCTCAGCACGATCCACATCATACGGTCATGTTTCATCACCATTTTCGCACCTCGCACTTTATTAGTTGTGAATGGTGGAAAAGAAAATTCATATTTCAATAGGGCACATTTTTCGAGGCTTTTCGTCCATTAAATTGGTACGAGTTATGTTGAGCTTCTTTTTACGTGTTGTGCCAAATTATACGTAATCTTCAAGCGTTGGGGCTAGTAAAATAGGTTATCAAAACTTTATTTTTCTATGATTTCTGTGCAAGCATCAGTGAATTTCACACGATAGTCAATGTGTTAACAGGGATTACGACGCTCGCCGTGTATTCTGACAGCAGTGCTGTCACTAATGTATGTGTTCGCCTAGCCTGAAATATTGCGGCTGTTTCAAGCGTCGAAGCCATCAATAATGTTAACAAGAATAATCGGAATAGGAATTAGCGGAAACATTTGAAGCCTGACGGGTGCCGTACGGCTTATCGAAATGCGATGCGCGTACACAGTCGTTCGACGTGTAACACGGATTGCGCGAACGTAATGCAACGGCTACACGACTTTGTGATGTCCGCTGATAATGGCAGCCCGATGTCGCAGGTGCGCTCAACGTCGGATACGATAAAAACTTACAATCTCTGGTTCTCGACGACAAGTCTGTCTCCTGTTCGGACGTCAATGCTTGCCCGACAGACGTAAATCGTGCATAATGAAGCAGGTTTGCTGGACAAACACGCGCAGTTACCCTGTGTATTCCTCGTTGCAGACGAGGTATAGGATAGACCCATCATCTTACGAGACTTCGTCTGCCACGTAAATAAATTCCACCTGCACCAAAAATCAGATGAATTCGGACGCACTAAACGTCTGAGAACGGTGAAAGTTTAATCTGCAATAAACCTACGGAGTAAGATGGAAAAGTGGTGGAAATGGGGAAAAATAAATTTTGCAGGGCCGCCAAATGATTGAGATACGATCAGGAGATGGTGAAAGAATTCAAAATTTTGTTTTGAATTGGACCTTTGCCATTTGACGGCAACAGTGCGTTTTAACAACAGTTACACCATGTTGAAATAGCAAATTAGTGATAAAGGTTTATGTCCCCACTTCGAGGGGGTGCCGGCCAAAGGGTTAGAGATTTTACGAGAGACCACCCTGAAAAACATATCGGCTTAATACGACGCACGCAAGCTCGCTCTTAATGACTGGATAGCAACGATGCAACGGTTATTACTGGTGGAAGGGTTTTGCGGGGTTTCTTCTCAGGGTCGACCGCACCTGACTTCCTCGATGTCGAAACTGCCGTGGAACGGCTTAACATCCGTGATTCCGTG
Organism: Priocnemis perturbator; assembly: GCA_963942575.1. Classification (NCBI taxonomy): domain Eukaryota; kingdom Metazoa; phylum Arthropoda; class Insecta; order Hymenoptera; family Pompilidae; genus Priocnemis; species Priocnemis perturbator. The sequence continues at coordinate 7,857,387 of OZ012644.1, forward strand.
GATCAAAATGATCGCTGGCCTTTTCGTGCCCGACTCTCCTCAGCGTTACTCCTCGCTGTGAACTCCGGGAGGTATCATCAGGATAACTTCTTACCGCGCGTATGTCGAGCCTGTAATGTGTACTGACTATCTTCATTGCGAATTCTAATTTTCTCTGAAAAGTACCGACGACCAGAATGTGGAATTTCAAGGTGCATCCTTGGGAGCATCGCAATTATTGAGATTGTCGGACGCTTATGAATTCCTCATTACATTCTTTGGAATCTCATCCGCTGATTATAAATTCTTCATTCTATCCTCTCGTGTCGCTGCATCGATCAGTCTTCATATAACGTTTATTATTAGCGGGCACGTTGCCGTGCCTGTCGTATCGTATGGTAGACGCGTAGGATTACGTAGTGACTCTTCGCAATTGTCACACATATTACGAGCTCTTGCCCTCTGTGAAAGGGCGCGTCGTTTCGCCGGCACCGCTTCAGGAAATTTTCCTTGCATGTCAACGAAGCGGGCAGGTGTTTCGGTTGGTTGCTTCACGGTCGTCGCGTGGCAGAAGCGGGCTCGAAGCGAGACCGAAGTGAAGCCGAAGCATGACCGGCTCTCTTTCCCTCTCCTCCTCGTTCGACGTCGTTCTCTGACTTTGTTCATCCCACGGGATGAGCAGGGGGCGATACTCGCTCCGTTCGTTCTTCATTCTCTCGTTCTCCCTCTCTCTCTCTCTCTCTCTCACTCGTATCGCGGCCCGTCCTCCTTCCTTCGCTTTGACTGTAGCTAACCTCCGCGCCCCTACTCTGCCGCACCACAAAACCCTTTCTCTCTCTCTCGAAACACTGGCCACTGCCCTCGTTCCGCCTTCGTCTTGCCCGTTCTGCAAAGGAACGAGAACTGCCATTAGAAGCACCCCGTTCCATGTAATTTGACCGCGGACAATGTGGACCACACGAAGCGCGATGCTTACCTACGTGGCACAGAGGTTCTCAGGATTGGCGTAGTAGATTTTGTTTCGCTGAAAACATAGCCCGGTGAAATTGAGCTGTTATGCCTACGTGCCACTCGAGACGTCTCTTGCATTTTTAATCCGCTCGCTGTCTAGAAGATTCAAAGAACTCTACCCACCTGCAATCTTGAGGAATGGCTTAATCGCTGAAAAGACATTGTCGTTTTAACAGTCGAGAATGGAAATTCTATTGGAAGGAAATTTGATTTGAGTGGTAACGTTGGTAAAGCATTGGCAGACGAACAACGCTCGCATCGATTTGTTAATATACGTTTGAGCGTCACTGCGAACAGATGCTGCTTCTCTATGCAAAGCAAAATCGCCGCTCTTTGCGGTTCGCCACCGGTTCGTCTTTAAAGCGAGGTCTCGACACACGCGCATATAATTATACGAGGATCATCATCGTCGTCCTCGTCGACGCCATTAGGATTTTAGCGATGCTAGGCTCGCTTTTTTTATCAGAAGAGAGGCCGTCCCGGCCGCATCTGCCCAATCGCCTTTTTATTAGGTCCGAGTTATGCTCGGCACGGCGATTAAGTGACATCAAATTGCGTTGCATACGAGCCGTGATTACTGTGCCACGTCGCAAAGCAACATCGCACATTTGACGATCTCGGTAAACTTTCGCTACCGAACATCATTAGAATTGGCCATAAACCGCTTCGCCACTCTTATAACCCATCACGTGCAAACACTGCGTTTGAACAAAACGACCTCTCCAAACGTGCCATCAGAAATTCACACACAATCGGGTCCGGCCACATTCCCGGATACAGCACGGACGATAGAAATAATTTAAAGTAGCCGGCGTATTGCTGACTCATAATGAATCCTATCGCGAGGCAATCAACTTCCACAGGTGCATGATGTACGTTCGGACTCGGCATTTACGGGAAGGATAATTTGGTGCAATAATGAAGGGAACCGAGGCACAGCTCGCGCGTGCGTCATCCAGCCGAGGATACTTCGAACTGTTAATTAGAGACCAGGGATTTTCCAGATCGATTGATCCCTTCGTTCGAAGGTGTTTCCCCGATACGGCGCCATCGAGGGAAGAGAAAACAAACATTCCCCGAGCACTTTATGTGAAACGAGCTATCTACACCGTAATTAGTCGAGAATTACGGGATTACGATGATAGAATAGAATTGGCTTCCTAGTTGCCAAGGGAGAGCGTAGTTCGACCCAACTAATAGTATAGAATTATTTCACGATACGAGTTCGTCACAAATAGAACGACCGATTCTATTTTCCTCGATCAATATCGTCTGGCAGCTAATTTCCGAGGCACGCTTCGAATCAATCTGTCGCCCCTGTGTTCGACGGTTAATTTCCATCGCGAGATTCGCGTCGGTGCAGCACAAGGTAAGCTTGATGAATGGTCCCTCGATGCAGGACGACGGTGGCGGTCTCTTATCGCGTATAATCGTGTTTTCATTAAGGAAATCATCTCGTACGGGGTGGCCAGAAAATCATCAAATGCGCCGCGTCCTTACCGGAGGTCCGTGTCGCGATTAATGAAGGCACTACCGAATCTGCTCGCCGAAGATAGAGGCGGCTAATGTATGTATATAATGTACGTGCGACCACGTGCACGTACATTCTTGACCGATTTTCAATTAGCCCGTATTTTGGCGTGCCAGTGGCTATCATTTGTTCGAGACAAATTTACACAATATCAAATTATAGGCGTGTCGCGCCACAAGTTTTATTTTGTCGCAGCCGAAAGAAGCTGTCGGCTACTGGAAAGCGATACACGGTGCGAAAATGAAAGCACCCTGTGGATGAAACATTCGCGTCACGCGACGTGAAAACATTTTTACTTGTCAGTTTCTAAGCGGTCGACCACCGCGGATGGAAATCGCGTTGGGCCACTTTAATTGGCAGAATAAAGCGTGGGTAATCAGTGCCCGCACTAATTGGAATTATAGGCATATCGAATTTTGGGTAATTAAGGGACGGCATTTGATTACGTTACACGCGGAGCGATTAAGGCGATTAAGCAATTGAACGGGTAGAAGTATCATTCTGGTCTCACTGCGGCCGGAACGACGACGACGGGGCATCCAGCGGTTCCCTTCTGCCGCATGAAATTTAAAACCAACCTCGAATTATCGTACGATTATTATCCGAGTCGTCGAAATACGATCGGGACAGTCGCATACGTTCGGACGAACTAATTGTGGCAATTAAAATGGTCGCTCGGCACCGTGCATTCGTTTTCGCCGGCACACCGGATTTATCGTCGTTGAATAAAATTAGTCAATCGCGAACCCTCATTACCCTGAAATTCCAACAGCCCTCTTGCAGATATATAAATCCATAGCTTGTCGATGCATAATCGTCTGTTGCGTCTCGCACATTGTTTGGTCGGGAGGCGTGCGCTCTCGTTCGATTGTCAAAGGGTGAGAATTTTATGAGTCATACAGCTCGGCGAAAAAGAATTCGCCCATTGCGACGACCTTGCGCTCGCACAGAATTACGTTCTCTCTCGTGGCAGGGTTAAGACCCCGGTTTCCCACAGATTACGACGAGGCGTGCGCAGCGGGGAATGCCATTACATTCGCGATCGTCGATCTTTATGATTCCGTCGAGGCAAAAAGGTCGGGGCCAATTTTAAAGCCGCCTCCTCGGCGATGCCCACTGACGGCTACGAACCATTGCCCGATCTCCGAACAAATCTAAAAAGTCGCGAGAAAATACAGCTCGTTACGGCAAAGTATGATAATATTTTGGTGAGCGTGAGATGAATGGAAGTGCATTAATTCTTGGCACTCGCTGCGTAATACGTGAGCAGACTAGCAGAGTCGACGATAGAGTAGCCTGGCACGCTGCGTGCGCTTTGCTCGACTCGTGAGCACCGATCAAGTCTATCGCCACACTCTCAACGCGTCAGCATTTTTGTCAATGACCGGAGGACTTCATTCCCCACAGGACACTTCGCACCATTCTCTCTAGCTAGAGCGACCGAAGGTCACAGGGCACGCGTTATACGAGCGACTCTTAATTGGGTTTGCGCCTCGTCGAAGCGGCGGAGTTAATCTCCGACGCGTTTACGATCGCAAAAAACTATCGACTGAAATTGGAGACGCGCCTATTAGGCCGGCCGGCGAGTGCCTAGTGGCGATAGTCAATGGGATATTGGCGGCTTCCGATCAAAAGCGAGCCAATACTGGCCAGTAAATATCCTTCCTTTTTTTCCCGTCGATTTCAGCTCGTTGCCAGAATGAGTTTTCAGTATGGGATTCGTCCCGGTGATAATCTCCTAGCGGCTACCGGTTATTGGTCGTTGCGCGGGCCGATTGGACGGTTCGCTCCGGGATAATCGGACACTTCTTCTGCGGATTATGTCATTATCCTCCTTTCGAAATATTCGACACTCGTGTCGACCGACCATCGTTTTGCGAGGTGGGTGTCAATGCGGGGTCCGTTCGTTAATGCTCAGGGACCACACTCTCGTTCTCACTTGATCTAATGGCATGCCTGCGAAATGATCACCCTCGCAACTTTTTCTCCTCCTTCGCAGTGCTTAAGGTGTTCTTTAGTGTTGAGACATAGTGCGAGTTTACAGTTTTCCACGGTGCTTCGGCTAATGGGCCGAAATGGAACGTGATGCGCATAATCCTTTTAAGGCGCTCAGCAACAGATGTTTCGGAGAAAGTAATCTATGAACCGAGTATCGCTTCTAATAACTCGTTTCCGATGTTGCAGCGCCTGAGTTACGAGGAGATCGTCCGAAGGAGAGCGTGCCATTGTCTGTCCTGGAAACGCCTCGCCACGCTTTAACGCGATCCACCGTCAGGACTCGGGGGTACCTACCACTTTTCCGGCACATAACTTAGCCGCTCCGGGGTAACGCCTATGCCAACTGACTTACGCCGGAAAGTTATGATTTCGGCTCCGGTAACAGGTAAGTCGCCTTTCGCTTTCCTTTCCTCTTTGCTCGGGCCGACGTTCACGGAGGTCGACGATTAGTTGTCACATAAAGCACGGGAACGCTTTGTTTGGGCTCAGCTCTAATTTTCTAAGGGGTATCACGCCGTGAAAACATATCGTTTGCGTCACATAATTCAGACAGCTGGCGGGACGGGCAAGGGCGATCGAATACTTTATCGCTCCGCCGTAAACAATCGCGAGCTTATTAAAAAGTAATCCCGCAAAAACGCAGTCGCACTGCGACGCGCCGTACGTTTTGAGGAACAAAAGCCGATGCGTCCGCATTCGTTTCGAGAGCGTGGAATCACGTCGTAAATAAGGCCATGGGCGTCGGCAGCTTCGTTAGGTCGAAACACAAACGCCCACCGAGATGTTCCCCTAATCACGAGCCCGAGCCACGCGAATTTATTGCGGTAATTCGAGCGTGCAACTCGCGCTTTATAAGCGGACGATTATTGTTTTCCTACGATCGCGCGGCCGGAGCGACGTCGGTCATCTTCCAACGACACCCACTCAACTGACTCAGCGCTTTCCTCAAAGAATACACCTGTCAGCGAGCGAAGACGAGAGAGGCAAAACAATACTTATTTATTGCTCGACTCATTGACTACAATGGCTGATGCGCGAGGGCCCCGGCCAGCGCACGAGACTCGGCGCCAATGGAACGTCGCGCACGGGGCACGCCTAGATCGTGCGCGGCAGCAACTTTATCGCGAATCTTTAATTTCGGATCGATTCATCTCCGGCGGATCTCTGCCACGCCGCTCGTCTAGGATCGATCGCCGACGAGATTCTACGGATCCTTTATGCCGGGCGCTGCATTCGGGCGCGGGCATCAAAGGGCTCCCTCCAAGCGACCTGTCTGTAATTACAGACACGAGGCGTGGCCCCGTGAAAGAACAATAGGGCCGCTGCTCTCTCTCTCTCTCTCTCACCCTCGACTCACAGCCTCTCTTTCCCTCTTTCTCGCCGCTCCACCACCCCCTCTCCTCCCTCGGACTGCGATGGGATCTCGAATCTCTTTGCTTTCGGCCCCTCTGCGATCCCATCTACTCGCCACGGAATATCGATCGAGCATCGATCGCCGATAAGACGCGTTTTAGGCGTTAAGGAGTTTCCATTCGGACGGCATACATTAAACTGAAGCGCTGCCCATCCACGGAACGGAGAGTCGGAGAGCGCTCGTCGACAATGGTGTGCGAGAGCATTTGTCTGCCACGACGTTCTGATTCGACGAAAGTCGGATGCGCCGTGCTAACTTCTCTACCCCTTTGTCGCGGTGTTACATTAGGTTCATTGAATTCCCAAGAACCGCTGTCGGGGTAATTCTTCTCGACGACTGCATTTATTTCAATGGGAATCCATGTTCTGATACGGTGATTAGTCAGCGCGACGTACGGCTGCTTGCGAAATTTCACGTTCATTATCGAGAGTCTAGAGTCGATTCGACATGCCTATTGATCATCGACGTTGCAGACCGTCACGGCGGCCTGCAACGTTCAGAATTTTTCGCAACTCCCGCGCCGAGAGCGACGTTTAAGGCACCCGCGCGAACCCGACACTCCGGAAAGTAAGTATATACAGGCTGACTAATTAATGATCCTTGATGCAAAAAGGCGCGCAGAACCTCTCGATCGTCGGCACATCCCGACCGTCGTATCGCGCTCAATTTAGATAGCCATCGGGTGGATCAAAAATTTGAATGGAAGGCGAGTGTAATAGACCCCGTCAGCGCGATAATTAATGAACTTGGGCCCGTGGCCATGGTCGTCCGTTTTTTTCTTTCCTCATTCAGGCCCCTGCCCGTCATTACGTTGTCTAACGTGACTTTGATAACCCGCGCAAAAAAATTCCATCTAGGGCCGGAGCGCGTAATGATCGGGCCACTCCAATCGATAAAAGGAACCTTATTAGGCGCGGACAATGGCTTCCGCGCGAGTCGACAAAATAAAGGGAACGCGTGATTGAATATTCAACGTCTCGCTGTTTCGCCTCTTTCCAGGATCGTCCTTACTATTGTAGCATCCCTTGCGTAAGGCAGGAGTACCTTCACCGTTACTCTTCTTGCCAGTCGTATCACGATCGCGATCGATATCTAACCCGACTTCGGGCGATCGAGCGTCCCGAGGATCCGCGGCGGAATTTGTGCCACTCGACGGAAGTAAGCCGAGCTCTGCCCCCCCATTTTACGAAGGCAGTCGTCGACACACGCCGTTCGCCATTTAAATTAGCCCCGACGTCACGTCGCTTCTCCTTATGTTAGCCTCCTCGAACTCTCGAGCCGGCGAAACGGCGAGTCACGGTTAGAAATTGGTGGACGAGCACGGCGCGAGGAAGAAAAATAAAGAGGGTAGAGCGGGCGGCGAAAACCGTTACGCTCGTATGAAGACGTGCAAGCACGGCCGTCGTCGGTGCGACGTGCGAAAAATATTAATCCGCGCTGACATACCGCGCACTAACGGGCGTCGTATCTGTCAGTCAAAACGGCGCACGACGAAAGACGCATTGCCTCGCCTCCCTTCGCTAATAAGCGGTTATGTCAACGGGCCGTGGAGAGATCGAGCGATCGAAGGCGATAGTATTTTCGGCTCCGTCAATTATGTTAAACAAAGTGCGAGGCTCCCGGAGATGTCACTTGCACCGCTATCGACCGTATGCGCCGCGCAATATCTCATCCCAAGATTCGTCCGCGTAAGGAAACGGAGTCGATCAATTATCGCGACCAATAGAAGGAATCGGCGAGAGCGACGGAGACGACTGCGTATACATAAATTCATGCGGCAGAAAAAGGGGCCGAGAGAAGGGAGAAATATGATTAATGAGGGCGGCCAGTTGGAGGCGCAGCTTTTTGTTCCGCGATCGTCCATCGGCACCGATTGAACCGCGATGACGTAACGACGCACGAGTGATCTTTATGGAGTAAGCAAGGTGCATCCTTTAATCGATGCAAATCTTTATTCCGAAGGCCCATCGCTTGATATATCGCGCAATTTGCATAGGCTTTTAATTCCACGGGCCGCTAAGGACTGCTGCGGGAATCGAGAATTTTCAACAGCCCCGCCATTCGATATGCCAATCCGCGTTCATAAAGACCGGCAATAATAACGTGCAAAAATAATAAGTGCTCGCTACGTCTCATTTAACGTTATACGTAAGCAGACGAGTAATCGCGTGCACGTGGATGGCCTTGGTCGTTCACTATCTCCTCTTGTCTATTTAACGCTGTAAGAGCGCCCACGTCACGCGAACTTCTTCTTTTTCCATCATAAAACAGAAGCCGCGATACAAGGGAACGAAATTCTGTTACTTTTCAACTGCACACATAATAAGAGACCCTCGTGCGAACACTGCGAACGCGTCAGTAATATTTAGTTCACTTCTTGAAGCCGGATCGATACCACCTGCTCTTATTATCCGCCGAGTTAAAGATCTCGGACTTACTTATACTCCCTATCTGCCCTCCCTCATATCCGCCCCTCCTGCTCCTCAGACGTCTTTCTTCATCGCTCACGAGGCCTCGATAAATCGATCGATTTTTCCCACTCGGAAGCGAGGAAACGAATAACGTACTCCGACCTTCTCGTAACGTTCATCGTAACAACGTCCTCGGGGAGGACTCATTAAATTTGACTCGGACGGACGTAGGATAAGCCATAAAATCCGATAGCGCCTTCGATGCACCTGGAAGTCGTTCGCCGACTTCGGTGTTCAGAGCCAGTATTCCCTGCGGTTTCGAGCGAAACGTAACACGATCTTTCATTCCCGCGCTCGGGACAAACGAGTCCCATCTCATCGTCGTAATCGCGATAATCTTAATGGCAACAATAATAATGATCATAATAACGGTGGATGCCGATACGCGATAATATAGAAAGGATATGTTACCAGAGTCGCAAGGATAACTCGTGTTGCGATAATAACTTGTCGAACGGACGTGGGCAAGTACCGAGGTCAAGATTGCGAAGGATCGATTAATAATGCCGGCATTATGTTACCCTCTGGCCTGGAGATTGATGTCCGCGTACTCCGAGTATTGCTGGAAGAGCATGAACGTTCTCAGGACTCGCGCAGAATGAATATGTGGCGCATTGGACCGACACGGGACTGTCAGTTCGACGTTTCTGTTATTCTTCCCGCATCCTGAGAACTCTCCACTCCCGATCCCCGTCGAGCCGTTCCTTGCGTTAATCTACCCGCGTGAGACGCCTACCGTTCTTCCCCACGCACGTACACATTCCCGACGATAAAAAACAGTGGCACGAAATGATCTACCCGCGAAGGTAGCCTCCGTCGTAATAACGGCTAAGTAGGATCTTTATATTCTTAGCCGTGAGGCAGAGAGCGGGCCCGTCTGGAACGAGAGCCAGTCTCTCGGACGGGAGAGTAGTAGGCGAAAGAAACGGGAGAACGAGCAGCCAAAGTGAGCCTCATTTTAATTAGCATCAGCTGGTGCGACGTGTACTTAACAACTCCCGCTCCGCTGCCGCGAAGAAGCCGAGAGTCCAAGAGAGCGTCTGCACTCCTCTCTCTGCCTCCCATCCGCTGAAAACGCGCGCTTTCTGCCCTCCGCCTCGTTCTCCGTCCGCTCGCCCGTCCGTCCGTCCGTCCGTCCGTCTCTCTTCCTTTCTCGAACGAAAATTCCTCGCGAGATGTTTTATTCAGAGACACCGCGGGCCTCTGGCAGCGCAGAAACGAGCGGCAACGGCAGCCTTCCTTCCTTCTGCCGCTCAAATGCGGCGGCTCAAGTAGCCGCTACCGCAATTTGCATACAATCCGCACTGATTCGGCTTTCGCGGAGAAGAAGAGGGACAGAAGGGCAGCGATCTCGGGACCCGCCGCGCCCCCGCGTCCGCGGATGTATGCGCGAGTCGTGTGAAATTCATGCGCGCGCGCGTTTCGGAGGATGCGTCAGTTATAATTCAGGGCTCGCGTCTAATGATATGCAAAGTGAGCGTCGTCGCGAGTCTCCGACTAGGGTGACTACGCTACCTACACCGAATACAAATACTACCCGCATCCCGTTGACAATCCCGTGAAACAAGATGTAGGGTGTCCGATGGGAGCGACGGACCAATTAAAGGAAGAAAATGATAAAAACTCGCCGCCACTCAATACTCTACTCGTCTCGCGCTCCCCCAGCAAATTTCTGCAATCTTCTTGTCAATTTATGGTTGACTTACATGCGGGCAAGAATTTGTAAAGAACCTGTTGCGAAGAAAATGACGAAGGTGAACTCTCTGTCTGTCGCTGCTCACTTTCGAGCGGTGCCATGCCGGGGCAATTTTGTTGCAACGCTGCCTTTCGTCGGTCGTCGTATTCTTCGCGGTTAAACGCGCTATCCCGTACTTGCGCGGTTTCTGGATTCTGCGACAGCAGAAGTGTACTGAACGTATATACATAGACGGGGAGATGCATACCGGCGCGGCGGCGCGATTCGTTCATCTTACGACCCTTCTTGCCGCGCGGGGAAAAACGGTCCGCAGGGCACCTGTAACTCGGAATGTCAACTGCAGCGGGATTCTTCGGAAGTTCGCTGCAGACGTGCCCTCCTTTTTGTAACTTTGGCCCGCGGAAGACGAAAAGCCCGGAGCCTGACGACGTCCGCGAAACAGCAACATTGCTCGGCGAAAGCCGCGAAAGACAAATGCTCGTATATACTCGCACGTAGCTGCACGTACATATACACAAGTCTCGTGTTACGCGCGGACGAGCGACCTATATTCGCGCGCATCTTTCTTACCTTTCGCGTCGGCCGGAATGAAGCTCGTTGGACATAAATTACACGACTCCTCCTACGGACGATTACTTTGTGGAAACAGTTTTAATCTCGGCGAAATGACATAGCGATGACAGGGGAGGCACGGCCGGGCGTTGCGACATGGAACGTATACTGAACGCTTCGTAAACGCTCTAGTCATGTCGAGAGTATCAATCAACGCGATTAATGTCTCTTGCCACAGCCTTACGTACCACGGACGCAAATCATTTTTACCACCTTCTCCTCCACCGCTGTCTTTGTTGTCCCGTTCACTCGCGACGCAGAAATTTGCCGAAGGAATGAGACGCATAAGTAGACGCATGATCCCTATGCATCGTGCTCCCCCTCAAGGCGGTCCGCGTCGCTCCGCTACTGTTTCGCAATTACAATCACTCACTTGGCGTTTGCACACGAAGATCTCCGAGCTCGATTCTACCATGTCGCTTCCCCTTTACCCGTTGTCAGTCTCTCGTTTCTCTTAGTCCGTCGCGATGCGTCGCTTGCCGGGTACACACTTGGAGGCTGACAAGAATACTGGCCTAAACGCATCGGGATCGACCTAATCAGCCGCCGTCAGGAGCGGCTGAAATGACGAGAGAAAGAGCAGCGCAGCGCACCGCACGCTCTGGCTCAACGGCAGAAGCGCATACGACGCCGACGTGCCGTGCCACCTATGCATTATTCATTTGCGCCGTACCCCGAAGGGGACTCGTCCCGAATTGGATTTTGATGAATTTAATCTCGAATTTGCTCAAGGCTGAGTATCCAAACGCGCTGAGTGGGATTAACGAGTTGCGAACCCGGCCGAATGGCGGCCGCCAGCAACTGAGCGACCGGGGTGCGCTCGTTTCGTTCGGTATACTAAAGTGAAAATAAGGGCATGTCGAACAATTACTGCACTTCTGCTTCTGTCATCTACCTTCGTAATACCTACGTCATGCTCGAATAATATAGTTCGCTCCCCTGGCAACGCTGCGTCTAGCGTCCGCGTCGACACAGCCGCGTGGATTTTCGTCGATGCCTATAGGTACAAATTGGAAAAGAAGCAATCCCGGGATTGCGTGGGTGCGTTTTACGAGTCGGCTGGGCGGGGACGAACGGAACATTTGTTGTCCCATGTAAATGTATCCGATAACGACGCTCGCGGCTCGTCCGCAGCATCGGTTATGGGGCGCGCGCATTAATGCTAAAAAGCGAGCACACCGGCGAATTGTTCGGGGCGAATGAAAAAAATTGAGCTCTCAGACGCGAGTGTAATTGGGACAGGTATAAATCTCGTTCGGGGACAATAGTTTTTCTGGGGTGCCGTATTTACAATGTATCTCGGTATCTGCAGCTGCCGCGTACGTCTCATTAATTAAGCCCCTTCGTCCCTCCCCCTCCCTCTGCCCTCTCCAGGCCGCTCGGCTCAGTGTCCTTCGGAGCAACAGACTCTCTCCGCCTACACTGACCACTGTTCACCAATACTCGCGCGGCAGCATATATAAACCGCGGTTGCCGTTCCACCGACGCTACAAGGCGGCCCTTCGTTGTCTCGTTGCACTCGAGCACGAGCTACACCATCGCAGGCACATTTTTCTTTTCTTCTTTTCGTTTTTAGACTTTTCGTGCCTCCCGAGGAGGGGCTCCGGAGCGAGAGTGGTAGCGATGTCGATTGAGATTTTTGCCGAACCTTTTTGCCCGACGGACCTCTCGATTCATACGCTGCCGCGGCTCGAGGATGATTTCTTTCATGCACGCGCGTTATGCTCCAGGCTTTTGAATATTCGCGGGCATAATTAAGCGGCGCCGCTCTACTTTGCGTAAATCCTTCCGTAAGAGCCGCGGTTACGTCTGTCGACCGACTTTGGCAATAATTAGCGGCCGAAGCCGGATAACGCGTAGCGTTCCGACGCGACGCGACGCGGCGAGGGGAAAGGGATTTCGCAAAACGGGGGTAATTTTGTCGTGTTTGCAGTGGCCGCTGTCAGCGAGTAATGACGGCCTTAAACACGGCAAGTGATAGCCCCGGAGACGCGATAATACCATACTATTACGGCCTTATGTACTTTATGCGACACACATACGGACGCGCGTGTGCCCGCGCGCGCCATGTTGATTTTATTAGAGATCCGTGAGTACGGTATTTGTCTGTCGGAGGATAACGATCTTCCATTTGTGTTGATAATAACCGCGAATTATGCATTTCACTTCTACGGACACGCCAGCAGGCACGCACGCTCAATGAGTAGTGTGCCCTTGCTCGTTATCCCGCTAGGAACTTTTACGAACGGAACAAAAAGTCGTGGGGGAGCTTGAAGGGCCGTGAAATCGATGATTGCTAAGGCGGAGCGACGACGTCCTCCGTTCGTCATAATTGTTACCGAATTAAATATCACCTGCGCGTTCGACGCATTTAAGCGACCGTCGGTCGCGTCGCGTCGCGTGCATGATGAATGACCGCATATTTTTTGTCGTTTCGAAATAGATGCAGCGCGTACTATTTCCATAAGAATTGAACCTCGCTGCTAACGGCGCGTCAAAGTGAGCGGTAAAAAGTACCCGTATTTTATCGGGAGTTATGATTGCCGCGGCAAGAAAACCGAGCTACAATTTATCGGGCGGCCGCGACTGTCGAAGCTAAATCATTTTTGCCCGATCTCGTTTGCTGGCGCTCTTTGCACAGCTGGACGTGAGAACCGGCATGCGAAATAACTGAATATATTTTCGCGAATATGAAGGATATAATATATTGAGCACGGACCGTCTGCGCTACCTGTTCTAGTGGTGCTTTGCGCGCGATGATTTATGTAATTCGAGGATAAACACACAATGTACCGCGGGGAAAACTGATTATTCGCGTTGCCTTGCCCGTGCCGCGACCCTCCGATCGCGCGATATCCGCGGTTATCGCCCATTGTTTGGTGAATCTTAATATTCAATGAGCCACGAGAGCTGTCGTGCAACTCGCAAAATATCAGTTAATTGGTGAAAGTATAAAAGGTGCCCACAGCGCGCTGGCCTGTGGTTACACGAGATTATTATTTACGACGTCATCCGCGTGATTCCTTGTAAAGTAGGAGGCTCGAAAAAGCAATAGCCGATGGAATGCAAGTCCGGTCAGCGGCAGCAGCTGGCCGGTGCGCCGCCAAAGTGCTCTCGTTATTGATTTACGTTGATAGCTTCTTGGATCTTCGGGAGGCACGGCTAACTCCTACGTACCTGCTGACCTTAGTGTAAACAGTGCGTAAAATTACTTTTCGTATGTAGGCCTCCGTCATTAGCTCGGGCATCAATGTCAACGTAAATTGGTCGACCGTCGAGATTCTCTAGATTGGACCGATGCAGGGCAATTTTTCATTTATTCCCCGTCGTACGTTCTCTCTCTCTCTCGCGTCGCGAAACGAGGTGTCGATGTACGGAACCCACGACCGTGGCAAATGGTACGACGCGTGTCGAGGGAAATTCTGTAAGTGAAAGATGCAAATTGGCGCGCGACTATCGCTAATTCTTTCGGGATAATATGCGCGCGAACGCAGCTGCACGCTCATGCGTGGAAGAATTAAAAGGGTCGGTGCCGGTGCGGCGCGGCGCAGGAATGGAATCTCGCATTCTGGGAGTCTCGGTTACATAATTTACTGTCCGCCGTTTGTCGTTCTGTCCTCGGTACGTTGCGGCCGGCGCGAGTCAGCAATCTCTCTGTCCCTCCGTTTTTATTTAACTTATACTGCCTACCGGTCTGATACCCGGAACATATCGACTCGAGGCGAGTGACGCCAGTCTCGTCGGCTTTTTCGAGTTCCAACTAATTACACGCTGTAAACGCGAGTCCCGGGAAATTTATGTAGCTCGTTTCGTTCAAGGGGGATGCTTCGTGCGACGGTCGGTTCGGGTGCAATTACGCAATCATTCGAACCGCGTACTTGACCATAGAAATGCATTCGCTAGAGCTTTCCTGAAATAACTACGGCCACGTCTCTTCGTCCGTGCGTGCGATCGCCATTCCGAGTTCGATCGCCGATACGTTGAGTTATAAACTCGACCGTCGACAATATCGGCAGTGAACGACGACCGCGCGCTCAAGTGTCTTGCACGGTTTAAGTTATAAACCCCCGGCTTGCGTCGTTTCCCGCGCGCGGATCGAGAAACAGAGAGTCGAGGGGACAAATTTAAAGGCGCCCCGAGTAGTTACCGGCGGTATCGTAAAACTCGGCCTCGAACCCCTTTCATGTATCGGCGCACCTCTAAATTAGATCACATAATAAAGTCTCCCCCTCCCGGGCGCGGTCTGGTAGCAGCATTCTGTATGCATAGGGTTACTGGCTCGCCCGCTGCAGGTTTCATCTTCCTCCGGGCACCGACGCGCCGGCTTTGATTTCCTATGCTGCACGGCACGGCGTACGGCAACGGGGTCTATTCCCGATATCACAATAGCCACGAGCCTCCGGCCGATATCGGTCCACGAAGCTCGAAGTGATGATTACGCGGATGATTATACCCCCGAAGGATCTATTGGTCATGGTTCATGGCCGGACGCGAGCTACTTGAAGGTTTTACAGTCTGCACCCTTAAACGGAACCATTACTGCCGGCGTGAGATTACGGGTGGGAAAAGTTTGCTCGAACTTATATTATTTCCTCCTTTTATCGAGTCAGGTGTTACCTGCCGCATGCGGCATCCGCGTAACGTTTATGATACGTTGCCGGGCGGTGAGCAGCTCGCTCGCCCCCGTTCAACAAAATTGCTCGGGGGAGAGAGCACAATTTTCCTGGAATCGGCAGTTTGCCCGTTACGATGCCGGGCCCGTTCGGTGATTTTCATCCAGCATCGCCTGTCGATCGTGCGCCGCGCCGGCGGTTATTCGGAACGAGCTCCGAGAGGAACGGCAGCCGGCCGAATGTGTCGATCGGCCGCAAAATAGGGTCGGTGATTAGGCCCATTGTTCGACGACGAGCGTTCACTGGGCTAAAGTGATAATTTGCAGCCGCGATTAAGATGTGGCATTATAAACTATGTCGTGGCGCTGGCCTTCCGTGCGTGACTCATCGGCCATTAAAGTAACCTCCGAATCACGCGAGAGGTGGCGGGTTAATTTGCGAATCGTGTTATCCTCGCGAGCCGCTCTCCGAAATTAGTCCTCCGTAACCGCTTAGCTCGTCGCACGCCAGCCACGAGACGTCCACCGTTTATTCAAACAGTCCCTTTCAGAGCTCGCCGTAGACATTCTGCAGGCGCGCAATCGGTCAACCGGCCGCTTCTCCACTTTTCAACATCTCGCGAACGTCTGTCGTCGTGCGTGATACCGAGAAATGGCAGCCGCGAGACGTCGCGTTCACTCCCGAAGGTGTGATGAGCTTCATTCGCAATTTGCATTGAATTAACTTCGTAGCGGGGCGCGAGTCGTTAAATAGAATTCATGAAAGGCTGCGCTGGCTCGCGCGGTTCCTCTGTTCGCTCGTTTACGATGATTGCAGAGCGGTAACGGACGGCCAAGAGGAACGTATCGCTCATTAGTGATTTTCTACTATTACGCCTCCATTTAACAAAGGAGAAAAGGAATCCTTCGTGTCCCGAGACCTTTTCGTGAAGCGCGTGCGTGACGCGAGGTTCTTATACCGCGGCAGATCAAAGTTCCGCCGCCTTCTTCGTCCGATCTTCGCGAAGCTCTCGTGACATCTGGCACTCGGCAACCTCGTTTGTCCCGTTGAAATCGACGTAATTGGATAATCTGCGGACCTGACTTTCGCACGAAGCTTCCACACCCGAGCTTCCGCACATAAGATTAACGCCCAGCTCCAAATATTGTTGCGCGCGAAAGGATCCATTATGAATTCTGCATTCACGTCCGAACGATGTTGCGTCTCTTAAGCAGCGAGTCAACGCTGTCTCGAAAGGCCGAAGCTGTCGAATCGTTGAAGTGGTCGATGCAAAGAACATGCTAATCTGAACCGACGTCTAAGAATGTATTACTCATGCATTAGTCATAGATATACATACCCGTACCCCGTGTGAGCACGGTTTCGGACCGCAACCTTGCACACCGGTATCCCGTACAGTTTTAGTGGCTAATGAGAATTCACACGGACGCCGGACGTCGTACGTAACGGAAGGAATGCAAGTAGTAGCAGCACGACTCTAGCGCGTCTACCTTCGCACAGCCCGAGCCAGATGACTTTTACATTCGACAGCCGCAGATTCGTCCACGGTTACGCCTATGGGAAAGGACTGGAGTTTCTCGAAAGGACTCGCTGCCGCAATTTACGCTTCATTATGCGGGGTTACGCTAACAAGACGCGCGGAGAAAAAGGAAGCGCGCGTTTACATGAAATTACAGACGCAGCTTGCGCTCGACGATGAGTCCGTAAAGTCCCGTCGAAAAGGGCGGCTTACGTTTGCATTAAGATACGCGGCTCGTATGCGCGCGATGAATTCGTCAGGTTATGGGGAAGGGGTTCCTCTCTCCACTCCCCTTCCTCCTCCCTCCGCTTTGGCACTCATGGCCCGTGGCTTTTATTCGAACGTCGTGTCCGAAAACGGGTTCACGCTGTGATCCCGGACGTACAAGGGCTCGTTCCGAAATTGGCCGAACGAAGAGCGGCCGGCCGGTGGACATTATGGTCCCGCAGCCATTGGCAACGTCGGCGTCGCGTCGGCAAGATCGAGTCTATTCCGGTCGACGGGCCTATCCGAAATTTCCGAGCCGCGGGATAATTGGCGGCGGCCCTTACGGATTTCACCGGTTTTCACTGCGCGTCTTGAGAAATGATTCGCATGCGCGCCACTATATATCATCGCGTGTTATACGAACGCAAATGACGCTGTAATATGGCCGGTGCCGGTCGTACGATCAGCCGCTATGAGTCGAATCAGCCGGCTTTTATTGCCGAGCCCGGCTGGCAAGCTTTCCGGATTCCAGGCGCGGTTTCATGCTTAAGATAAATTGAGCGATCGGGAAGCGCGGAAGCGAGACAAGTTTTCGACGCGAGTGCCGCCGGCTTTTTGCACTCCGCTTCTTCCGACCGCCACACGATCGCAAATCGTATCCCGATCACAATGGATTCGCCTCGACCAATCGGGATATCACAGTCTATACCTCTGGAGCAGCGTTCCGGGCGGAACGCGGATCGTACACTTTGTTGAAGGGCATCGAATCGACGACCGGCTTGAACTTTTCGCGAGTTTAAAGTCACGACTCGGTTCGCTGAACACGAAGTCGGCTTTGAGTGGGCAGCAACGGCGGCGGCTGCCCTGCAAAACGGGTGGGCCGCGGACGTGACTTTATGCGATGCACAGCTTGGACCGTACCGTTGATATAACGTGGGAGTGTCCGAGCACAATAGAGACCATCCTTCCTCTTTGACAGAAGAAAGCCACTTGATACTTTGAACACCTCATCACCCAAAAATGGTATACGTACTGAACGAAAACAATACAATTCGGCTCCGACTGCGACTCCGATGCGTTATCTGGAACGTAGTATGCAAAGGCAGGCTTTCCTTTATTTATGCAATGCATGCAATACCCCGCATGTCCGGTCGATTACTCGCCAAACGCATTCCGATCAGCCTGGAAACGAGATTTCCGCTCGACGGCGGCGGCGCGCGACGTCTCGAACAACAATGGGCATGCAAATCTGATTACGCTCTCCTCTCTTCGGCCGCAGCGACAGAGCGACGCACGCTCACCGCGCCATGATTAGTGGCGCGTCAGTTGTGCCTCTCTCGTTTTCTAATACCGTGCCTGGAAACGGGGCGATAAATTAACGCCGATACAGTCTACGATAAAGCCGAGAACTCGATCGGCGCGGAGCGAGAATGAATTGCGAGCGCGTGTTCTTCGTGGAAAACGAAGAAGGATGGGACGCAGGTGTAAAATGCCAATAGGCGTAGGGGAGAGAAGAACGCGAATTCGTCAGTAGCTCTCCCTCTTTCTCTCTCTCTCTCTCTCTCTCTCTCTCTCTAACAGACGCGAGAAGTTCACGCCGGAACGTATACTTATCTCACGTGGCTCATTCACTTAATTCAGACAAGGACAGAACGGAGAAACAGATCCCTCCGACTTGCGCATTACGATCGGCAGTCACGCACAGGAAATACGAATCGAAATAATCATAACGGTCGGCGTCGTACATTTTCGCGGGCAAAAATCCGGCGTCTGAAGTATATCGGACCCATGTGAAAGCGTGGATTGAATAACACTGTTGATCGTGTAAGACGATGCGTAGGGTGTGAAAAGGCTTAGGCACCGATTAAATCACGTCCTTTTTCTCCGGCACAGTCCCACGGGAGATTGTCCGCGGAAAGAGCATGACCACCTTGCCAGGACCACCAAGGCACCGCGTTCCTTTCAGTCGCCTCTCGCTCGTTCAAATCGATTTGAGGCATTCCCGACCGATTTTCACGGCCAGCTCGTGCTGTTAGCGTGGGAGAATTAATCCGACCAATTGTTACGGTTTTGTTGCTGACGGTAGCCGTGGTTCCGCTCGCTCGCCATCCGACTGCCGTTCTCGTTTCGTTCTCGTTTCGTTCTCCTTTTCCGTCTCCGTCTCCGTCTCCGTCTCCCTTGATTGTCACGGGGCGCACTTGTGCTACGCCCGTGACAATTACGATTCCCAGGATCTTCTTGCCTCCTCGCTTCACCTCGTACGGGATCACGGCCCGATCCATCTCCAGCTCGTGATCTCCTTCTTAATTGGAGACTCTTAAGAGCCTCAACCTCCCGAGAACGCCTGCATCGGACACGAAGGGGCAAATCAGTAATTCGCAGTTGTACGGGTAATTTTCTTCATCTAGCGTATGCTGCAGGGAACAATACTAAGTATCACGCAAGCATTTTCATTCGTCGAGATAAAACAATTGCGTTTATCAGTGGCTAAAGAGCGCCAGATAGTCCTTGCTTTTTCGCGGCTCAATACGATTCCATGCAGATGGAATCTTACGGCCACGTTGTAAGGCAGAAAGCCAGCCATGGGTGTTCGCCACGTCTAGCCTTTGTGCCCAAATGCGAAATGTTCGTGGGGCGGGTTATCAAAAAGAACGAAGCAGCTGTGAAATCTGAAATTATGCAGATTGCAGCCCCGTAACCGGGAATCTTGATGGCTCAGTGCTCCAGATTAATATTAATTTAATTCCTCACTCGCGGCTATGAGAGACCGGAGCGTATTCGCCATACGTTCCCGTGAAAGAATTTCGTTCCTTTTGCGGTAAGACTAATGATTAAGAAAGCGAGAGTAGGGCAAAACGCAGTCTTGTGTTCGTGTAAATTTCTGGTACCGGTATCAAATATTATTCCGTAAACATAAGATTGAATACATTCCAAAAATCTGATATTATTAAAAAATAGTGAAAAATAGTGAAGAAGGATCTCAGAAGACTCAGAAATACGCAAACAGAAGTGGAAAATTCGCAAGTAATTCAAGAGATATGCCTGAGACGTGCGGGAAGAGTGAGAGAATTTTTCACGCATTTCCGACACGCTCGCAACTGTTCTCATTTGTCATTTCAGCAGCCGGAAATCTACGCCGCGTTGTCTGGCGCGCTTATCAATTATGTGAATCAACAAGTCACGAGAGGCCTAACCGGCGTGGAATGAAATCTCCACCTCTCGTTCGGTCTTATTCGCAACATGAGAAACGATATCGGCCTCCTATGGACGTCAACCGATTAATCGTAGCACAGGTAGTAATAGCCATTAACGGCGGACGGCGTGGGAACGAGGAAGTGAAACTAGTAGATCACGAAGTCATGACTGGCGGCGCAGCATTATGGCCAGTGCGGTGTAGGCTGAGCATAAGTGAGCTGTCCACCGTGGTTAACTGCACTCCAGTTCTGCTACGTGCCCGTTACTGACGCGACTTATTAGAGGCCATCTAATAAAACTTATTAAGGCTCCCATTCGTAGAAAGCGCGCGACCCACGTTAAGCACAACCCCCACCTACTTCGAGACTCTCGACTCACGGAAACTCGCCGCTTCCTCGAAACTCGAGTCGCTCGCTGGAAGACAACAGGAAAGAGGACGAGGTGCTTCAGCGCGCGAAGGAATGCATAGGAATTATGCCTGTACAAACAGTCTTGTCGTTCGACGAACATGAGAGGACTTCAAACAATCGCGCACGTCTCATGCGCGGCGAAGCACATGTGGAAACATTACGCAACTATCATTTGTACGGACACCGAACACTGGCTTCGGCGTCGATTAACTGAGATTGTGAGTTTCCGAATCCGAGAAGGGTGCGTGCGGCCGAGATGACTGATTTTGAACGGGCGAGATACGATTGACTAATGGGAATTTTGGGAATGGAAACGGCTGGGTGACGACGTGCCGAAAGTCATTAATTTCATTGATGGTATAAATGACTTGTCATGATTTCCGTGTACATCCGTAATTGTCGGAGGGAAGATCGAGCAGCGGCGCGCGATGAGAAGCAAACAGATAATAAGCGGGAGAGACGGCGTGGCGAATTCACATGCGATCTCGAATCGCCGGCCAATTTTACGTTTATCGAAGGAATCTTCGCGCGCCCTGCACGGTCTCTCGGCGAAGTGTAATTTTTCATTATTAAGCGTGCTCCCGCAATCGCCGCCGCCGCCGCCCGCCTGTTGGAACTGCGCGACGACACGAACGGACGAAACTTTCCGTCGTTCGGGCCCCTTTCAGTAGACCACCCGGCGCTCGAGCTTGCATTCTCACGAAACTGCCGTTCGGATAACTATCGTTCGTGCAAGAATTTACAAAGTGGGAACTATTGCGCGAGCCTCGAAACGCATTATCGCCCTCGGCGCCTCCATTTTCTACGATCGAACGAGTCCGTGAACTTTAACACGGAGTCACCCCGGCCGCGAGATGCTTGGCGACGGACGAGGAAATACCGAAAAGTGTGATGCAAACAGAAAACCAGTCAGACCTGCTCATTCTCGCATTTCGAAGTGCCCTCTGTTTTAAATATCGCGGCGTCCCTCGCATACGAATACCCGCCACGCACGCCTCTTATCTCGGCTTATTAAACGTCCGCTGAAAGGACAGGTTCCAGTCACCTTTGGACCCGAGGCGACACGTACTTCGAGCACTGAGTATTTTTCGCGCCTTATTACGCGCCCGTTTGGCCGCGGCTCTTTTTTCCGTTCAACGCCGAACAGCTTTGCGAATGTCGGAATTCCTGAAAGAACCCGGCGCGCAGGAGGAAGATGGAGGGAATTGAGGGAGGGGGGAAGGAAAGGGCAAAAAGGGCGGGAAGCAGAGAGAGAGAGAGAGAGACGCGCGACACGCTTGTGTGTACACGGAATCTCATTAGCCCTTGCCCGATGAAGGTACGCACGATGCTCGAGCGTAAAAGCGCAGTGTACACCGACACGCACCCGATGCCAATGCAACGTGACAGTGCACGTTCGTGGCGTGACCCCTGTGCACGCACCTGCCTGACCCCCTCGATTCGAACCACGTGCAGTCACTCACGACGAGTGTGGAGAGTCTACAGAGAGCGTGTGAGCAATACGCCTCACCGATGCTCCTCACCAATGCCTCTCTCACCGACGTACCTCACCGACGCACTTCACCGATGCGCTTCAGCAATTCGCTGCCCACGCGCCCAACGCAACGCTTATGCAATTCTCCGAACCATCCCCGCACAGTCATGTAAAGGGCGTCGTGCCGCGGCACCGATGAAAAATATCGCGGCCGCTCCGCACTCAATTTTCGTAACATCGACGGCTCGACATAACGTGAGGTGCGAGCCATTCACTCGCGCAAATGCACCTCAGCGCGCGCAGTCAATTTGAATGCGGCGAGCCGGGCGTGTTTTGAGCCTGGCAATTGGGAATGTTGAGGCTTTTGGAAGTTGAGAAATATTGATGATCGGGTAGTCGGGAATTTGGAGGTAAAGTGATCTCGGAAATAAAAAGATCGACACATGATGTATACGATATATCCGTCAATCCTTTTTCACGCACAGCGGTCGAGTGTCTCGTAATTATTATGCAGATTCGCCGATGAGAATGTAGGCTTTTTGCCGATGTGCTGAGGACTGCGGCAGGCGAGGCAATTCGTCGGGTATAAATTGCCTTCGTCTGCGCACGTACGGAGTGCGCGCAATGAAACAGACGGTTCATTCATCAACGTGGTCGTTGAGCTACTCGCGTTACACCGCCATCTTAATATTTCCGCATTTCTTTCGCGATACATACCACGACTCACGAGTCGCCTGCTATGGAGACGCTTTTCGCCTTTTGAGACTGCAAAGTCAAATCTAATTAGCAGCGCATCTCCCTCGGCGAATTTTTGGCCTGACAAGCGATCGGAATGAGGTAAAGTAGTGTTTTACAGCGTTGCACTTCTCGGCCGCACTATAAACGTCGCGATCTCTGACACGAGGATTCTTATTTAACACCAACCTGCGAATGTCTTCCTCGGTTGTAAAAGTACAAACAAGTCACGGTCCAAGGCTAACGCCCGATTACTGCGCCTTCCTCTTATTTGCACGGCGAAAACTATTTTCATCTCTTCCCGATTCCGCTGGCAGTTTGACGCGAACGTTCCGGCGGCGGCGGCTCCGGTCCGTTTGATAAGTTGACGATTAGCCGTCTCGTCACCTCAAACGCGCACCGTCACTTTCGTAAAATCCACATGAACACGTTAGCGGGGTGGGCGAGGGGGAGGCTTTACGTGCAGATTTACTTAAGGCAGCATGCGTAAAGAGCAATTTGAGGCGCGATTATAAAGTAACAAAAAGCGGCGAGGGTCCGCTGTCGATCAAACGCAACACTTTATGGTGATTGGAATTTTACGGAACGTTGCGTAGCCTGCGAATGGCGAATCTCAGCCGTGGCGAATAAACAACGATGGCCACGCGGTGCGTGAGGCGATTATTAAATTTTCTCTCTCTCGTAATTACGGGGTGGAGCACTCGAGGATTAGGAAATCTTAATTAAAATTTCATGGCCGCTAATTAACGGCCGGCGTGCGTGACGAGAAGTTGAGGGCTTTTTGTTGCAGCAACCCGGCGGACAGTCGAAAGTTCATTTTCTCGAAACGATAAATTCGCAGTTTTATGAAAACTATAAATATGCCGGGCGCGCGCCTAATTGTTTCTTATTTTTCCTCTCGCGCCCGTACGCGTCTCCCGTCTACTCCGTGCGCAGCTGCGCTCGCTCGTATTCGGTAAACCGTTCACTCCGAGTTCGAGCAACAGTTCCGTCGGTCATTCCCAACGAGACGTCATTTGCATTTGGATTCCGGAGAAACGAAATGCACGTTCTCTCCTATCGTGCTCACGTTCACATTCTCTCGGTCCACGCGTTCCCCATTAATAGGCTAACGTCGGCGTCGCCTCAACTCTGGCAATAGCTCAAGATCGAGCGGTTTATCGAAAAACACGTCCCGTAAATTTCATTTTAAGTGGATAAGATCGATTAAACGCTTACCAGCCGGCGGATCTTATCTCAACGCGACGCGTTCGGAAACGCGAGGAGACACCTAAATCGCGTTGTCGTCATCATTTAAACAACCGGTTGACCCCGCGTTTAATACTGTTGTTCCTTAAACGCGCCGCTCGTAATGAATTCTTTTTTCCCCCGTAATCACCGCCGACGATGCCCGGGCGAGCGAACGAACACGCCTGAGACGTGCAACCCGCCGAACGTGGAAGTATTTCGCAATGAGCCATGTCGTCGTTCCGTCGGCTTTTTTCCCTTCTCTCGCCAGGCAAAATTTTACAGGCAGTTAGCCGCGAATAAAATTGTTATCCGCACTGCTGGTCAGCGTTGCAACCGTGTAGAAGCGTTTTTCGAGCGCCAACCCGGCTGCGTACAGAGGATGTTCGAGCGTGGAATCGTATGCAACCGGTGTCATCAACCTCAATTTCCGAACATTTTACCCCGTCAATGACTACACTCCGTAAAAAGTATCTCAGATACGCGCGCTCACTTGCAACTATGTAATTTCGGAGCGAATCGATTCGATATCGAGCGCCGCGCAATCTTGTACGATCGATTGATTCAAGAGTACCAGCCCGGCTGATCCCGGTGCAATACCGTATTTATTCCCCTTCTCCGAGTCTCCGAATTGCTACAGCGTCCGAGTAATTTCCTAAATGAAAATTGGCCCTGACGCATACGAGGTATCGTTCATTCCACATTAGAACCGTTTCGAGCAGTTGTCCGCTACGTAATTGACTCGGAAATAAAATGGCGCGCGTTGTAATTCCGATCCATCCCTTCGCCCTGCTTCCTTTGCCGACGATTTGCCAAGTGCGCGCCGGCTAAGAATGTGATCCTCGTTACGAGGCCATCATGAAATACTTGTACGAAGGCTCCGATCTCGATATAACTAGGTAACAAGCCGGCGTATCGGTGGATCGCAGCGGGATACAGCACTTTTCATTTTCGACCTCGCGCGCGCCTCGTCCGCATTTACTTATCTCCCGCCACATCGTAACTCACCTACCGTGGACCAATTAACTCGGCTATCGGCACAATGGAAATTTAGATCTCCCGCGTTATCGTCCACGCGCGTCCGTCTGCTCGATATTGGAATTCCGGGACGCGGCGCGCGGTTCAGTGCTTTTTTCCCCGCTTCCACTCGCAAAACATATTCCGGCCGGCTCGCAACTATGTAATTTCCGCGATCGGCAAAGGTGGAATCCTCGCGCAATCTCGCGAGCCTCTTTCTCTCCCACGAAAAATACCTGCCGACCTCGATACCGAAGTTGCCGGGGCTACAAGCTGCAGCGAATCGATCGGTGCATCGCGCGGTGCACGGAGGCGGCGTCGGCGGCCGTACTTTTGATTTCCGAACGTTTCAGCTGGTGCGCCGACCCATTGACCCCCCACGTCAAGTACGTCGGCCGGGAACGGGGCCGGGGCCGGGATCGCGAAAATAAGAGGAGGCATGATTTATAATGGTGTAATGGGAGCGCGAGATGATACGGCTGTTATTGTTGGCCCACGGGCATTACTGCGCGCGGCTGACCTCGATGCGAACCTAACTTTGCGCGAGGCATCTCGTCTAGTCCGGATCATGCGAAGTTGGCCACGTTCCACGATCGTTCGTAATAATCGCCCGTATCGACGTGGACGCGTGCTCCTCTTCGTTCCTTTCCATTTCCATCGCAGACGGGCTATTCCGATTCGATAGAGATAGAGGACGGACCCAGCCTGCAATGCATATTTTTCTCCCACCATCTACGGACGCTAGTGTGTACACTGAGAATCGATACTTTTCGCAATTTTTCTTTCAAATATCATTCGCCTTATTGCGGTAGAGAAACTTGATCGGCTCAATAATGCCGAGCATGTTGCAGCTCTTGAGGAGAAATCTTCGTGACGCGATTGTCGTAGCCTTTTTCATAATTTCATCCGTCACAATGTATTTCGGTCGCGCATCAATGAAGCATAATCGTTCCTGTTCTCCGCCGATAACGACACATTTTTTACATGTCGAACAAGCGTCGTATCGGCGCCTATGACGATTACGCGCCATCCGTGTTATTACCGTAATTGCGTACGTACGCTCGTAATTAACCTACGAGGCGATCGTCGGTAAACGGCCATCTCTTTAGGGTACCAGTGTATTTAAACGCGCAAGTGGAGCACTGTAATTTCGCGAATAATTCATAAAAAAGACTCGGCGGCCGAGCTGAACGGTGATTGAAATATTTTCGGGCGTACTTACCCCGTTTAATAAATTAGCCGTACACTGTAATCTCGTCGATAATTTAGCCGGTTAAATCGGCCGCTCTCTCGATCTCTCGTCGCTTTGCACAGGACACGCTCGCATCCTGAATTTCTTTCACGTTCGGGCCAATTAGAAGTATCTCTCCGCCTATTCGTCATACCCAAGTGAACGTGCCCCGAGAAATCGGACGAGATCCGTGATTCGGGGGAGGGGGGAGGACGACAGCGATTTTTCGTCGGAAGTACACAGCCCCGGATTATCGAAATCGAGCACGTTCCAATTCGTCCCGATAATAAGCGATCTTGGGGAAAATCGCTGAGACCCGAATGACGTTATTACCCGCCGTAATTGATTGTCCGCCATAATCGGTACAGCATGTTCCATCGACACGAACGCTCTCCGACTTTCTTCGCCGAACTTCAGGGGAGAGAGATAGATAGAGAGAGAGAGAGAGAGAGAGAGTAGAGAGATTTGTACGGTTCTGTACTTGGAACTGTGACAATTGAGTTACCGATTCGTGCCGCGGAATATAAGCTGCGGCGGAATTCTTTATCGCTGCACACACGTCGCTTCGACTTCGCTTCACCGAAAATTGAAAGTTTTCTCAAGTGCCGAAGTCTCGGGAAATCGTCCGGAGGGAACTGTCTGCTGAAGAATAGATATGAACGTCCAATATTTTGCTTGCCATTCCCATTATTGAGCGCGCAAGACAGCTGCCTACGACACTCGCAGGTAATAATGCGGACCGGTCATAAGTTTGCAATTTCCGTATTTCTTTCCGCACATTGGCCAGGCGATGATCGTGGGCCGAATTTTCTTTCGAGACCGCTGCCTCGCCGCGACCGTCCTCGTCCTCTTTCCGCTATATTGAGCAATCTTCCGCCAGCGAAGACATCGGCTCCCAATCGCCATTCAAGGATTTCATAAATAACCATTATTGTCCCGTTTCTTTATCGACGGTCCTCGGTATAAGGGGGAAGCAAGTAGCTGGTCCTGTCATAATTTCGGGGACACGCTAGATTGCACGCGACAGAAGCTAGTCGCGTGTCAGTGCGGCTTTGTACATATATACGAAATACGTCGGGGTATATTTTGTGAAGAAAAAGAAAAAACGGTCCTGCACAAAGAGACCCAAGCACGAAATGGATACGTCAAGCCACTGGCGACCGTTCGAGTCCGACGCCATTCGCACTGCTCGTTCGCGTCAATATTCCTCGTGAACGTCTCTACAAGCATGACAGTATCTGCCTCGTAATGCCGAGAGATACGCTCTGAAATTTTAGCCTGCACTTGGCACTCGGACAAAGGATGCGACCGGTGGAACGTAAATACGAATTGGCCGGTGTTGGCGGGACGTCAGTAACGAATTCCTCCTCGCGTAAAACCGCGAGACGGCAATAAGGAAGTTTGCTAACTGGGATGGGAATTCGCACCGGGTCCATACGGGCTTTAATTTACGCGTATCCGCGGTGAAAAAGCGACAAGAGCCGTGTGTGTCTGGCTTGGCGAAGGTGCAAAACCACAGGGCGCATTGAACGGGACATTCTGTTCCGAGGGAATTGCGACTGTCGATGGCTGCGTTTATCATTCCGGCTACAATGTCTCGTGACCCGGCGCGGCGGCTAGGAGCGGCACGGTAATAACGTAGACCGCGTCCGATTTACGAGCTGATAATTCGCGGTCACACATCAGGCAAATCTGCCTACGGGCGGTGCGCAAAAATGCGTCTTACGGCGTAGAAAGCCCCGTTTCCCTCCGCAAAGTGATATCCGAGCGGCGTAATGAAATTTGTCAACGATTTATGCTCTACTCGGAGCCCGCCGCCGAAGAGAGCGAGGACGTTTTCTCGCCCCGCGGGCCAGCGAGAAGACCGCGGCCGGGATCTAATTATCGTCATCGCCGGGCGCGCATTAAAACTTTCACGCGCCTCACGAGAGCGAAATAAATGTATTTTATTACGTCGCCGGCGATCGTTGGCGGATGGAAGTGCGAGCCGCGAGGTGATTGAGTCATACACCGATCGATTTCGCAGCATTTCCCGCTCCCTCCGCGTGGCATCTCTCGTGAGCCGCGCGGAATGCCGTATCAATCCCGGCCGGCGGGGCCCCGATTATTTTCGAGCTTGCGAGAAAATTACACATTCCTCCCCCAACCCCTCGGCCTCGCGGTGGCACGCACGGCAGGGATCCCTCGGGACGGTACGGTAGGGTACGTGATTACCGGCAGCCTCCGTGGCAGCAGACATAGCCCAGAGGTCAAAGGTCGTCCCGCCTCGGCTTACCGGCCAGGCTGCAAGTAATTGCACCCAACTGCAGTGCCGGGAAACCGCATCCTGAGCGTTATATACAAAAAATTGCCCGACGCCACGTGAATAGGCGCGGTACAGGTACACGATCCACGATCCACGATCCACGATCCACGATCCACGGCATCCACGGCCGGCGGAGCGAGGGTCCGCGGAATTCGCCCACCCCTCTCCGCATACATGCGCCGAGGAGAAATCAGGGTTGAAACCGTCGGCGAGGAGGTGGGGCGGGCCTAAAGGAGAATTATCGTGATTACCATTATGCCTATTATACTTATAAGGCACCCGCGATATTACGCCTCTCGCAGCGTGAAATTGAAATACTTAGCCTCGAGTCGGAAGGGGGTCCGTGGGGATCGGATCGGATGGTTTTGGAAGATTTTTAGTTGCGGACGGGCGCAGTCGCTCTCCTTGCCCGTTACTCTATCACTTTCACCCGACGACGGCACGGGCACGCCGAACGAAATCTTTGTCCTGATCCACTGTACTTTGGCCAGGCGCGCGGCGCTGATCGCTCTCTTCCGGAAATTGGATCTCTGGCAATTTCCCGTAAATACACGCGGCGCGAAGTCGCGGCAATAATGAGCATTAAGTAACGAGTGGGTCGTCGACAAACCGGGTGGACCCCGTCGGCCGTTGCAATCATGTAATTCGCGCGCTACAGGGCCGCTCGAGGGGACGAAAGGTACGTTGTTGCGAAGAGCGATGCGGTTGCCGCAAATACGTGGCCAAGTGGACAACGCTTCCCCCCTCCCCCACCGCGCGCGCTTCATCGACCCTTAATGATATCTCCTCCCGTGGCCCCGATATCCGGCGACGTGTATACTCTTCACGTGGTAATAATAATTATCGATCATTTCCGTTCAATTCTCCCGCATGCCCTCGCTGTGCTCGGGAGGTCAGAAGTTAATACAAAACCAACGCCGGCCTCGTGCACGCGAGCTTTAGCAGAGC
The DNA here is from genome assembly GCA_963942575.1 of Priocnemis perturbator. Lineage (NCBI taxonomy): Eukaryota > Metazoa > Arthropoda > Insecta > Hymenoptera > Pompilidae > Priocnemis > Priocnemis perturbator. Next base: position 7,886,980 of record OZ012644.1, read on the forward strand.
ACAGATTGGAAGTTTCGATGAGATCGGTATCGTGGTGCAGATTCGTCTTTTTACGTGCGTCGATTATTTCGAGCGACAGTTCTTATCGCACCGTGTCGAATATGACCCGACGTCGTCGGCCGTACAATGTGCGCTTATTGTGTACTCCGGCTCCGGCGATTAGAGTTCGTTTCGTGATCGAGAGGACTGCTTTGAGCCGCATCATCATGAGTCGAGAATTTTGACTCGACGTTCCTCGTGACCGATACTCCTGGGGACAATTGCGGCGCAGCGGGAGATATGGGCATGGGAAATATTTTCAAAATATGTATTGAATATTAAAATTCTCCCGGTGACGGCCTGCCCAAACTCGAGGTTCGTTCCGCACGATCTCCGTCGCACGACAAACCTTTCAATATGTTTTGGCCATTGTGCCGCGCGATATTCGGTTGGGAAATATTTGCAAACGACTTCGTTGAATGCGACTCGAGGGGTGGGGATCGTTGGGCGCGAGGAATACACAAAATGTGAATTCTGAGACGCGTGACGACACCCACATAATGGTTTACTAACGACTCGACATCTGTCGTAAAAGTCCTCGGAGGTAAATGATGACGGCTTCCAGCCGGTCGAGGCTGGATGCAAACTGCGCATCTCGTTGATGTTTTGAAGAGTTCGAATATGTCGTTCGCGGCTCGAAGCCTCACGTACAATTTCCATTTCTCACGCGCAGCTCGTCTCCATCTTTCCACGCTCTAAATGCAAAGAAAACTGGTCGACGGCTCGACGCTTACGGACATAAGCAGACGCGAATGGTTAATATCGCTCGATCGGACGCAATGAAAATTCCGATTCCCGCCACGTACCGAGAACGTTCTTAGGTGCAATAAACGAGCAGTGCGAGTGAGCGGATGTGGACAAACGGAGTTCTCGTCGCTGTTACTTTACGAGCACCGATACGAGTAACCGCTCTGCTCTATAACCGGCGTGGAGGTTGGTCAATTGCGATTGATATGCAAATCGGTCCCATCATTAGCACTCTGAACGTGCGCCGCCAAAGAGAGCGCCGAGGAGGTGTGACCATTACCGGCCGGAGGATTCAAAGGGTGCCTTTCGCTCATATTCATCGGCTGGTCGAATGAAGGAAGGAAGGAAGGGTGGAAGGAGGCACGACGGTGGTCATTGGGTCGTTAAAATGAAAAATTACACTTTCCTACGATTGTCGTCGTCTTACGAGTCCTCCGCAGGCCCGCTCGTCCGGTCGTACAGATTGAAACGGTTGCATCTGCAGGATGGTCAGCTGCAGGGTCAGACAAATTAGACGATCTCATGAGAAAGTGGCGAGGAAAAGGGATGGGCGACGAAGCAGTGAGATGCTGGTACAAAAATAACGCGTGACGGCCAATTCCAGGAACTATGATGCAAGACATTACGCGTACGCTTTAACATGAAGCTATATAACTTCCACATTCAGCGTACACGGATCCTAAGTACCCGAAGCATATAAAAGACGCACCTTTCGAAATAAAGACGGTAACCAAGCGACGCATCGGACGAACAACAAGCATTACGCAGGTCGTGACATCGGATTTAGCATTCGGCTCACTTTCGATCTCCGGATTCCCAACGTAATTATCGCGTTAGTCGCGCCCAACTAATGCACAGCTTCATCTCGTATCCGGGATACGGACGGCGCGCAGCGGGAATAATGAACGTACTTCTGGTATTTAGCGTGAGGAATGGCGGACGTCAGCGTGATAAATAAACTCGGATTCCCGACGTATTTTATCCACGACGCGGCGCACGGCGGCGCACGGCGGCGCGGCGGCAGGGGTTATTGCGGAGGCGAAAACACAGGTGGCCACGGCGCGGTGCATTACGCGGGGAATACCGGCTGCTCCTACTGAGTGAGAGCTCCCTCGGGAATAATTAGAGGCATTCGTTTCGACGTGACGAGTACCGCCGTGCCTGTCTTACTGACGTCGAGCAAAGAGCGTTGTCAGTGGCGAGGCAGGATTCGCGGAGAGGAAACTTTCCTGGCGAAGCGGAGGTGCACGTGGAACGTTTAATTAACTTCGCGTACGAGGTGTCCGGGTTGCCGGAGAGGTACTGGAAAAAGGCTGGGAAATTCGACGGCTTAACTTTGTGCTACGCGTGGAAAGATAGAACACTGACATCGGCGAGAAATGTGTTATTATTTTCCCCCCGTGGGCGCGGGGCTAGAATACACCCACAGTTGTCACCCTGCTTGTCGTAAAAGGCGATTAATAGGGGTTTAGTTTAAGCTGTCCGTTCGTATTTTACAGGGAAATTAAAAGTGTCCGAGGAATGCAACGCTCGTGAGATATCTGGGGGAGCGTTGCGTTGAAACGTACGAAGCTGTAGATATCGCGGTTAATCGAACCTTTGACCGGTATTTACGTGATTTTAATGCCACCCACGGTTACGTAATGTCGCCGTCGCCGCCCCCGTGACATAAAATTTTCGATTTAACATCGACCACATTCTTGCAGTTTGCTTTACGGACAGGCTCGCTGCCGACATCCATAGAAACCGCGCTATTCCGCGCTACTCGCCATTCGTCGGCGATAAAGTTGAAATTATTATGAACGCCCGCATTGGCCTCCGCCGAGTGGCGAGCATTCCAAAGCTTAACGGTAAAGTTCACGTTAATTTAACGCGTATTAGAGTACCATTTTTATACTTGCCGCATGAGACAACGAGGAGTACTTTGCGATTCCACAATGTGTCTCTTAACATCGATGGTTATTAGCGACTCGTTACGATTTCGACGAAAGCTTGTGGTTTGCAACGGAACGTTATATACATCGCTGTTTCTCTAGGTATTTCGGCGTGAGTCGAGCAGGTGATAGGAAAGAAGGTGTCGATGCAAGTGCAATTTTTACCCGGCGTGACATAACACGGCATCGTCTGCTGGCTAATTCTCAGCCGCAGCACTAACATCCTCGTCTCTCGAAATTTACCTAATACCGTAAACCAGTTAGGCGCGTATTCCATGCCGGTAACGTGGAAAAAGCCAGCCATATCTCTCGCGCCGAGTCAAAATGTTTTTTTACCTATCTTCCTCATTATGCTAATCCTCCATATTTTAAACTTCACGCCAGACACTCGACCTACTTCGTGGAGACCTGTCATTTTCCCGGCGGGTATCCTGACAGGATAATGAGCCATCCTGCGAGCGTCGGATTACGTTAAAAGAAATGACGGAAAACAAGTCGATGCGATGCCGACCGGCTGGATGTAACGTCCAATGCGATGCCTATGAATTATTTATTCGTGTTGAAGCCCGTGATGAAATTGGCAATATCGAATTCCGACGCGTCCCGCGATACAAACTCGCGCTTTAACCAATCGAATTAACAAAACGGTCCGCGCTGAATGTTCATCTCTCCGCCGAGATGCGCGTCACGCGGGAAGTACGATGAAAAAAAAAAAAAAGAAAAAACGCAATGCCCGGGGCAATCGGATGAGCGAAGAGGCGGCCTTTTACGGAAAAACTCGAACAATGCGAAAAGCCATTGAAGCGAAGGATGAATCGGGATGGCTCGATGTGAATAGACGCCTCCGCAATAGATCAATAAACCACTCGATATCTTCGAATGGGGGGCGGTCGAAGACGCAAAGGCAGGCGAAAAAAAAATTAAACAGAAATGACCGGATGTGGATAATCTCCACCTACCGGCACGCTGCGCTGTGCCGTGGAACGGACGGCGAGGACTAGAGCAGAACGAAATAAAGGACGACGTCGCTGAAAAATGGACGACGCACATTTTGCGCGGCGCAAAAGCGGAGCAGCGGGATACAGAGAGAATGGGATGTCGGGGGGATGGGAGAGATACGGAGATCCGGCGTCGCCTAATCCTGTTTTCAAAACTCGGTCTCGCATCACCGTGACAAACTCGACACCTCGAGGTAGTTTATGGCGATCCCCTCGATCTCGGACCGCTATGATCTTACACGGCCGCGCCGTGTCTAAAAAATGAGAACGCGTCATCTCCACCGATATTAATCTTTCGCTTCGTGCCCCGCGCGCATTAATTGGCTTGCATTAATTGGGTCGCTATCTGCTGAATAATCGTGCTCCAGGAGCGAAAACGTCGCGGGACACGTTCGTTCATTTGCGCCCACTGCTCGTCGGGCACGCTTCCCGACTTTGTTAGCTTACCACTCATGCATTTATATTAAATTCAGACGGCGCCTGCAAAGGCCGGCACCGAAATAATTATTAATCTCCAGTCATATAATACGGCTTTGGTGAAATTGCTTTTGTGGAGGAAAGTGGATAGCGAAAATACGCTTTTGCGTTGACAGCCACTGGCCTGCGCCGGCGCAGCGCGGCGCGGCGTCGCGGAAATGCGGGCATTATGTCAGGTCGGCGCGTTCGCGAATTTCGGGCGCGCGGTTATATTCGGCCAGGCCGATTCGCCGGGACGTCGGCGGAGAAAATTGAATCCGGGGCTACGCGGAGAAACAAACAGCTGGAAGAGCTGGCTGGCTTGATTTAATGCGGCCGTCCGTCACATACGAGGGCGGCTTACGTTCTCCTCCCATCCTCCTTCGCCTCGCCTTCACGTCTGACGTCGGACGTCTAACGTTGAGCACACGCGGAACGCGCGTCGATTTTCTCCTCTTTCGAGAATGTCTAGTCGCGTGGCACGTCGCAGCCGTTACCCGACGTTCCTTTTCGGAGATCATATCGTGCCGGACGACTCTGCCTCGGTCAGCCCAGGCTAATCAACTCGAAAATTAAGAGCCAACGTCGAAACGGGAGCCGGAGAGGCAAAAGGAGAAGGTGGACAACGAAGATGAGAAAAGGAAACAGAAAGTCGAGCGCTCTCGAAAACGATAAAGAGAGAGAGAGAGAGAGAGAGCTTTATCTCCGCGAACTTTACGACAGGAAGCCCTCGTGGCGAAAATGTACCGGATCCTTTGGAGAACGTCGATAAATCAGTGGATTCGTTAGCGGGATCTTCCTGCGGATCCATTTGTCCCGTAGCCCTTGTCAAGGCAGATCCCGCTGTTTCGACAAGTCGGTGTCGTGTTCGAACGGGTGACCTCATGCTGCTGCTGCTCCCTTCGTTTTGTAACTGGGCAACACGTGGTGTGCCTCTCCCTCCCCCTCCGTCTTCCTTCTTTCTTGTTTTCTTCCTCCTCCGCCTTCTCTTTCTCCCGTTTCCACCCCCCACCTGAAGCCCTATCGCCGACGTGCGGCAGAGCCCATCTGCACGCTTCATTGAACATTCCGCGCGCGAAACATTGTGCAAGCGACTCTGCTAGAGCATATCGCCGACCCCGGCCACGATATTTATGGATGCGATCCCGAAAGCCGACTCTCCGTGGCTCGCCGAGTCCGCTCTCCGCAACACGCACCCCGCGAATCGGTTTTGCGCTCGATAAATCGAAGGTGCATACGTGCATTCGAGGCTTTTAACGATAGTCCCCCCGCCCCGCTTTCGCGTCGATTAAGTTCGCCCGCCCACCTGTCCTCAATCATATTCGCGCCTTTGTCCGGAATCCAGCGCGAGAGAGGACTTTGTTGCGATATTGCGTCCCGATAATTGTTTGCCGGTTTATCACCGCCGCGTGGGTCGTATTAAATTTTCGATCGTCGGAGTTAAAGAGAAACTGGAATTAAACGTCCGACGCGTTGCCTCGTCACGATATGTGCAGCTTTGGTAACGTCTCGCTAGAGAATACAGCGGGATAATACTTTGAGAACGTGCCGGTATATGTAGATATCTAAGGCTCCTTGTGCCATGTTACAGCTCGATAGGTTCCTGTTTCGAATATTTTTGTTGAAACTCAAAGTGTTACAGTCGGCCAGTTACTGTTCCTGCGTAAAATTGTTCTCCGCGAATTCCCACGTACACACACACGCACACACGGATGCACACGTTTGCCGGTGGGAATACGATCCCCGCGTTGGATTTCACGTTTCATCGAGGCCCTCGCGAATTACCTTGCAGATTTATCGCTCCCGAGCAGAAAACGGGCCGGCGCGTGGTATTTTCGTAATCCTTTCGGCGCGGCCGCATCATGGTGGCCGGCGCCTTTGATGCGTGGGCACACGTGGTGGACAATAAAACAGCGGAGGACGAAGGGATGGTGTCGAAACGCAGATCGAATCGCCGGCCGGCGTTTCATCTCCTTCTCCGTCTGATTATAATTTACGATCGCGCCGCGCATCCAGTTGACTTTGGCGCTTCTGTCTTGATGGAATCGGAATATTGTGCCCGGGGCTCTCCTTATCGTAATTTCGCACATGTTGGACGGCGTTACGTGCGTCGGTGTATACACTGGCTACACGTACGCGCGGTATCGAAATGCGAAATGGCCCCAGGAAACGTTCTCGCCCTTTATCAAATAGGATAGCAATAGGTATTGCTACCTCGCTCGATCCGCGATATTTTGGCCCGATACGCGGACGCATTCGATCTTCTCCCGCTTCGTTTGGCCGCATCGTAAAGTGTCGGAACTCACGTATCCCGAGCAGACGAGGCACGAATCCGCACGTATCGCCGTATCGATACGGAGGCGGTTCTTTCGATCTCTTTTTCTCGTCACGTCCCAATGTGTGTACATCGTGTAACGTCGTACATGCACGCGTACGCGCGCGCGCAGGTGTAGGTGCGTGTACGTAACGTGTAACCGCCTTTAGATACGTATAGTATCGCCGTCGACACGCCGCGGGCATGTTTTCTCAGCTGGTGCCCTAACTCTCGGGAACGACGATCGTCCTTCCTTTCCTCCTCTTTTTACACTCTGTCCGTCCTTTTCGTCCCCTCCATCCGACCCCTCTCTTCGCGTCCTGGAGGATCCTAGAAGATCCTTTCAGGACACGGTCGGCTACCCACAAAGGATCCAGCCTTTCATACGCACGTTATTATACTCTTTACACAATATCGTTCCACCTTCCTTCCCCTCTTCGACGTTGTTCCGCCTTCTCTAAGTCCCGCGCGAAGAAATACGCGCGGGGGATGTATGTATGCCTACGCCTACACATTGTACGGCCGAAAAGCTACGTCGGGGAGGCTGGCCGGAGGCAGACGTCGACGAAAGCGCTCGAGATTTTCTCGTTTAATTTGTTGTTATAGCTGCTTGAGACGCGCATCGAGCCGTTCGTGCGGTCCCGAACATCCTCAAACATTCATTATGTTTTTCTGTAACACGTTCGTTCTTCCCTCGCCATGGATTTGCGGCGGGGGCGGATCGTCGATTTGTGTTTGCTCGGCGTACCCGCGAGGATCTATATTCCGACCCGCAGTTCTGCTAACAATCGTTCCCCTGCCGGTGTGTACGCGCACCTATATACTCGCGAGCATACTCTGACACGGACGGCGATGGTATAGAACACAATTACTCATGACGTTTATATCGAACGTTACACATTTCCGTGAGGATTTACGATGAAACATACTATGATACTAGTTAGGTGAGCAGAAAAAACAAGAACGCTCGATGTTCGTAAATGGATGAAGCGGAGTGCTGTACGTCGGGGCCGGTAACAGAACCCGTTGTAGAACATTAACGGGGCCGTTAATGTGCTTCGCATGTTCGAGATTCGCGACAGATCCAGTTTGAGTGATTGATGAAATTACCGTCACGGCGATCCCGGTTGATGCGATTAGATGCCCGCATTATAGCGGTCCATTAGCGATTGTTTGCCAGGGAAACGAGTCAATCTTCATCGTTCGATGAATCGTAAAGGCAACGGTGCCCGCTCGAACGGTACTCGAAAACTTAGTGGAGCGACGTTCGTCTCTAGGCCGATCTTTTCTGACTGATTAGCTCCGTTTGCCCATTCATCGGCATAGATCGGCTCGCAACTTTGGCCTTTAGCGATTCTTGATGGAACACTGGACACATTCAAGTGAAGCCGAGCACGTCTCACTGCAATCAAACTGTACTGTACATACACAGACAGTGTGCGTTGAACAACTAATCTGTGAAGAAAGTCAGAGTATTACCTTGGTGAACGTTAGATATCAAGTCGACAATTGTATGACGATATATCATTAAAATCGTCCAACGCGATCGGTGAAGCTCGTCAAAAAGGCATGACACGCCTCCCTAGACGGAAATACAGGACCGATGCACTCGAGAAACAGGACATTCTTCTCCTTAACAGCCGTTCTAAAATCCTCCTCGGAAACGTGACCATCGCGATCGACGTCCAGCTTCTTCAGCATCAACTCGATCAAGTCCTATAACGGAATAATAACGAGCTTAACTTTAAGCGACGTTTACCGTATATAATCAGGCGCGCGGCGTTCGATTTCGTCAACGCGATCGAAGATTATCTCAGTACTTCACCTTAACAGAGTCCCCCGGGTCCTCGTCGGCTTGCATCCTGATCAAGCAACCCCTCATCACCGGGAATATTTGCTCCTTTTTCAGCCTGTTCGTCCTCATGAAATCGTATACCTGAGCGCGTAATTTCACGTGAGCACGGTTTGCTCACCCTTACTTCGGATTTTGCGCGAGTGTAGCGGCGAGCCTGCTGCGGCGTCTGCACAAACTTACTCTGTATGCAAAGTGTATCCGCTCGTCCAGATTACCCCGGAGAATAACGGAGAGACCCTCGATCCATCCGTCCAAGTGTATCTGAAATCGCATTCGGCAACCACGAATGGGATGCGATTCGACTATCTCGCGTGCTCACCTGGAGGGCATTCTGTTTGTCGAATATCGGGAACATTCGGTCCACCAGCACGTGCCGTATGTTCTCGGTGAAGTCGAAGCCCGAATGCAGAATATCGCGAAACACGAGTCTATTCATCGGTCCCCTCGCCGTCGTGATTTTGCGATGGATCAGTGCCAGCGCTGGAAAGTACATTACTTTATCTCAAAGAACTCGCTCGCCGCCGAGCGAAGTCTGCTTCAAGCGTCATAACCTTCAACCTCGCGGAAATTGAAGTGGGTGTGGCGGACGAGTTTTTTAAACAGCGCGTTATGCTTTCTTTTGAAGACGATCTCTTTGAGAGGATCGTTTAGCAGATCGATCGGTAACTCAGCCGGCATCTTGACTCACTGCTAATTTTACTATAATGTATATACCTCCTTGCGAATTTTGTAATTTACATATCGAAATCGGTATTCCGTGGGCGCGTCGCGACCTTCGTATTTTATGAAACAAAACGCACTCGCGATTACGGGGCGATTTCTCGCTCTGCTCGTGCATTCGGCGATACAGTAAAAGCTGTCGTAAAGAAGATACGTGCGCGAGATCGCCGATGAACGTTAGGAGGGAGGGAAGAGGTGCCAACGGAACCGCCCGCTTGTATTTAAGGGCAGTAAAAGTTGACTGGCTCTCACGTGGCCCGCGCAGAGGGGGCTATGAATTTTCGGCGAACGATAGCCACGCCTGATGACTCGCGAATGCGCACCACGAATTCCGTTTGACGGGCGAACGGTTCGACTGGCATAAAGGGCGACAATAAAGTCCCGCCTAAGTATATCTAATGACATCATTTGGTCGGCAAACGTAATAAACTCGCACAAAGCCCCCGGGGATTTCGTCGAGAATGTAAAAACGTAGGAACGGCTTAAGACGCCGTACCGGGTCGAAAGGAGCCCGAGGGGAGACGAGAGACGAGAGACGATCGTCTGGAATTTCGTGCGAGACCAAAAGTCTCGTCGCGGACAAAAAGGAGAGGAAGCACGTCGAGGACCCCGAATCCTTTCTGATGCGGTGCGCGAGCGTTTTAACAGAAATACGAGAGACTTATCCCGGATGGCTCGCCACGGCCCATTGTTTGACCGTTCGACCCCGGGGCAGCGTGTATACGAAATACAGATCTCTCTCTCTCTCTCTCTCTCTCTCCACGTGAGATCGTCGAATCCGATGGTCGAATACGAAGCCAGGACCATTGAAGCGAGCACTCCACGCTGGACACTGGACGCGACTCGTCTTCTTCTTCTTCTTCTTCTGCGCGTAGAAGGAGGGAAGTGGCTACCGACGTCCCCACACATTTCCCAGGGGATCAAGGGATATCCACAAAAGAAGATATATCGTCGCTGGCCAAGGATCGCCGGTGCATCAAATAAAAACTCACCGCACCGCCCGGCCATAAAGTAGCTACCGTGCGCGTCGGAATAACTTTTCGGAATATAATTTCACGTCGCCACTTACCGTTGTCACTCGAAATCGTTCCTATCCACGCTTTCCTCCCCTTTCGCCGCTCTTTCCCATCTCCCATCCCGTTCTCGCGCCGAGATCCATCGGTCTTACGTTTCTTGCTCGGCAGACACGTCGCGTTCCGTACCTAAAGTACATTCAAATACGTGCCCTCGCCTCTACTTCTCCGCCCGTCGCCGTCGTCGTCATCGTCCTCGTCCTCATGGTAACAAACGAACGCAAGATATATCGCCACCGTGAACATCGCGGTTCGATGCAGGTTGGCTCAAGAGTTTCTTCTTACCCTCTCGGTCCCTGTAATCACGAGGGCATTAGTCCTCGCCGGCGGATAAATTACGGCCGTGGCTGGCAGTTCCCGAGAAGCAGAGCCCGCTCGCGACGTTACCACATTGTTTCGCATAAGTAGGTATCAGGAGAGAGCGAGCGAGAGAGAGAGAGAGAGAGAGAGAGAGGGAGCGGAAGGAGAGGCCCACCGAGAGGTGGATCGCTTTTACGAAAGGCACCGTAATATTTCCACGCGATGGGATTGACAGGGAGGAAGAGCAAGACGCTGCGAAGGGGAAGGGTCAGAAGTAGGCGAGGATATAACGGGAGAGCGTGGGGGAGGAAGGAAGAGAGGTGCGGAACGAAAGAGTGGACGGGCTCGTCTTCTTCCCAGGCTCCGCGCCGGACGACTGTAATCTTGGGCTATCTAACGTTGTAAACGTAGCGAGGTGATGATTTGCGACCTCCCTGCAGCTCGTGGAGCCACTCGTGGAGGAACTCGCTAGAAGGAAGAGGGTAGACAGAGGCCTCTCCGGAGCCTTTTTAGATTCAATTTCGCGGGGCGTCAGCGCCTGACGCCGCGTCCGCCCACCTTTAGCCCGACGTTGATGTACGACGTCGCGATATGCGCCTCCTGACGGACGCCGGGACCCGGGACCTCGTCGAAAATGTTAAGAGGTCGGAATCGAGGTGCCTCCGCCGAAACCGGTACCGAGCGAACGCAACACGCTATCTCCGATAATAGATTTTTTCACGCAAATAACTACCTCTGCCGCTCGAAAATCAGGTTTCCGTCGGGACCCAGGAGGAAGCGCGAGTGCTGCGAGAGAATCTTCGAGACTGGCAAATTTATGCGCGTCAAGTTCTTCGTTCCCTTTCACCGCATTCCGTACCATCACTTTACGACGATAAAAGTCGATAAGCGATCTTCGGGTTCGATTAGCAGGCGGACGTCGAGAGCATCCCTCCTGCATTAACGCAATGAATATAATGAAGACATTTCTCGCGGCAAGTTATTCAGGCATGCAAGACTTATATCTCTCGGCCTCCCCCTTCGTTCACGTCGCATCTGCGGAGCCTCTCAAAATACAAGGATGCATATACGTATATGCCGTGTTTGCGCTTCACTGCGCGCCCGCGGACGAAGAGAGAGGACGCATCGAGCGCGCACGCTCCTGCACCTATGCGCGCTGCATAGATCTCGATTACATTCGGAATGCGGGGAACGCAACAGGAAGATCTAGCGATCTAATCGCGGGCGCGCGCGATCATCAGGACACCGATCGTCTCCAATCGTTACGCAACCGTCAGTCGGTGGTACGCCGCGTGTTTCTATCGCTTTTGCATCGAGTCCACGTACACTTTGCCGACGCGCGTGTTCGCATTCGTATGTGCTCGCGCATAAGCTCCGCAGCCAATATGACCGGGCTCGGCCTCCGCGTCATTTACAAGCGGTAGTGGTCCATCATAAATTTAGCGCACTATCGCCGGCTGCGATCGTATTTATCTAACAAATAATTATTCCCGATTATCTCTCGCGGGTGATGCATGCCTCGGCAAACAGAGATCAAAGATACGGCGCCCGACGTCCCGTTGGGCCTTTGTTTAACGCTTAACCAGCCGAAAGGCACCGGTCAACAATTTCGTTTTATTTACGACGTGGTGGTGGTGGCGGCCGTGGTGCCGGTGGGGTGAATCGATGGTGGTGGTGGTGCTGGCAGGACTGCACACTGGACACTGCTTGTGGACCGCGTTGTCCGAGTGGTGAATGAGAGAGCACGCGTGTGCGAGAGCGTGGGTGTTGATGCAAGGGTTGAGGGCCTATTACCATGTTGCCTTGGGATAGTCTACCCTCGGCTTAGGCGCAATCAAATTTTAGAGTTACTGCCGCCTCGCTCGACGCGAATGCTCGAGCTGCTTTACGCGGCTCTATGCCTCGCCTCCAGGAACTACGTGTCTGGATATTAGTTATTTTAATGCGTGACGTTCTATTGTTAAGCCATGATACGTCTAAATTGCGAACTCCTTGGTTATAGTCTCGGCAGAGGCGGGTATGCAACAATCAATACGGTATGTGCCTGCGATTTTTCACGCAGTCATTTTTGTAGGTTTCGAAAAAAGCCGACCGACACTGGAACCTTGCTTTTCCGGAGGAAATTGTAAGAAAATTTTATTGAAACACTGATGCGTGCTTCCTGCATTGACACCAGCGCGAGAAACTAACGAAAGTCTGTCATTTCCGGAACACCGGCAGACCGCTAATGCACGGAACAATTTGTCCATAGTAGTAGGCGGAGACTGATTAATAGACGCGTGAAGCGTACTCCCGCGGTCGAATGTTTCTTCAGGCACGCTGAAAAAACAGACCTGTTTGTCTCCCGTGTGTTATACTCATCAGAGGAGGACGAATTCGGCTTCGTTAATGACTGACGTCTCATTGGCCGACGTGTGACTCTTCGGAACGACGGGAACCGATGATTAATGATCGTAACACGTAATTACCAGAAACGTTTCGCACGCTAGCTCCGCGCAGCTGTCATTGTTTCCTCAAGTGTTCTCTACGTTGCTCTCCGGCCAGCGTTGCGCTAACGTCTCATTCACTGACCGACAATTGAGACCGAATGAATTCATCGACTCGCCGCGGACAATTCGAGCGACATTTGTGCGAGATCAGAATGTCTTCGTGCCAGCGTCGGTCACTAAACTCACACGGAGCGGTGGGCGAAAAAGTATCGGCGCCCGACCAAAGGGAACGATACTGACCGTCGACGGGCGGCTTGTGTCGTCGTCGTCGTCGTCGTCGTCAACGCCGAATTGTTATGTAACAACATCGGAGTGAGTTGTACGACAAATGTCGAGCGCGAGGGCTCGAAATAAGCGAAGCGTGAATCGATGGGATGTCGCCCGTCTGCAGTGTGGCCCGAACCGTGAGGATTTCTTTTCCACGCTGCATCTACCCCGGTCATTGTGGACGGGACACCTTTGGACCGCATGCCGCGACATTGTGCAACTGCGAAAGAATCACGAGCCGCGCCGGGCAAACTGCGCGGAACGGACTCGTGCTTTTTCGAGAAATTGAACGCGTGGGTGGTGGAGTCAGTCGCCGGCTGAAAAAACGAAATCCGCTCTAATGAGGTGTATCGAGCCGGGCTGCTTCGTTAGTTCGCCTTAAACCACTTTGACCCCGTGAGTGCGCATTATCGAGATTCATGTCGCGTTTCCGTAAACAACTGAATTTGTGTGCATTCGGACAAAGCCAGAGACGGCACTTAAAGCTGACGATTCGTTGCATTATTCTACACGTAAAAATTCGTCGTCTCGTTGAGCGGGCAAAAACCGCTTGTCAAGGGTGGTCGGACAAACGGCAGACTTCCGGGCGTATTTTTATCTCGACGTAGTTTTTTTAACCCTTCTTTTATAAATGAGTCGACGATTCCGACAAATGGGGTGCCGGGAGCTGGTATCTCGAGGGACGGCTGCTTCGTTCGTTCACGCATATGGTCGCTGCCGTCGTATCACCCCCTATCGACGCGAAGTTGAGCTGAAAAATCACGTCAGCTCTATCACCGTGCACGACTCGGCACTCACGAAAAGCCAGGCACGCTCCTTTTAAACGATCGTGGGCGTTGAGTTTTTAGTTGTCTCGTTGCGGGCGACGCGTTTAGTCGTTGACGAGTTCCAGAGGTTCGAAATAATAAATTGCCGTCGTCGGCCAGAGAGAGATGAGAAAATTATTTCGGATCCGTTTAACGAGCCGACATTTATTCTCGCCCGTTGATATCGTCCGTGTGACACCTATCGCGCGCGCGTTCCAAGCTGATGTTCTACGAATATTCTTATAATAGGCCTTATCCGAAAATTGTCAGAGCTAATGTAGCAGTTAAGACCATTCTCGTAATCTCGTGGGCGCGTAGTTCCGTTCACTCGATCATTTCTTTTCAACGGATTATATAATCGACGAGCAGATGTCTCTCGAACGACAACGTAGGAAATATTTTTACATGCACAGAGCGAGAGAGAGAGAGAGAGAGATCTGAAAGGACCGCATTCCTAATTTTTACTCTGGCCCGCGTCCAATCTGAGTATCCGTAGTTCACAATGCCGCTCTATTTCCTTGACACGTATACAATCACGTCATAGTAATCCTGTTAGGAGACGCTTCGCTGGCCAGAGGACACCCTGCTGGGAGGATAAAGAGGGGGTGCCATCTCTCAGCCTGGCTCGACCAATCGGCTTCTGCGTTAAAATCGATCCCCAGAAAAGCGAATTTTATTTCACTTCCAGCGATATTTAACGCTAATGAATCCGTCGAATCGACGCCAGCGTTTCCTGAACGGGGAAGATGTCTGTCAGACGAGACAACAAATAACCTCCGTCGTAATAAGAAATAACTATTTTCATCTACCAAGCCATTGCTCTCTTACGGTGCGAGAAAGCAAGGAAAGTTTCTCCCCGAGCGAGTAAACGTCTACGGATAGACACAAGGATTTACGGCTGGCAGCCTGGAATTCAATTCCCACGACTTTCTCAACTTTGAGGTTTGCAAACTCACCCCTTTTACTTTGGGAAGCAATTTTTCGCGGCAATTCAGGCATTGTGCGCGCCCGTAAAGAACGAGTTTGGCAGACGCTCGGCGACAAACGGCTTTTCGCGGTAGATCCCGTACAGAATAATCCTTTCGTAGTAAATTACACTTTAAGGAAGGCTTTTCGGGAAGATCGGCTCCGAGTCGCATTAAATCCCTTATACCCCGTATTGTGGAATTTGCTTGTAAACAAGATTTAGGGATTTATCCCGTGCCAGAAAAATATGATAAGCCGTTCGCTCTGGTATCTTCTCTCCCAACGTCCAGCTAACCTCGCCATCTCTGTCGCTCTTTTTACCTCCCCACCAAGCAGCCGTCGTGTTTATGAAACGTAAAACCGTGAAAAAGCTTGCAAAGAGGATTTTGAACTTAACCGCGAAGATCATCTCGCAGCGGAGTCGGGGTGAAGACGGAGGATGAGAGAGGGTGGTGGCCGTTATTCCTGCACGTCTTTCGCGCAACTCGCTCGCCCCGCGACGTATAATGTCCTGGAACATAATATTTTTAATCCCGCCCCTTTTTACTTAATCGAATATCAAGCACACTCGGCCCAATTGAGGAAACTCAATATTCGATCGAGGGTGTCGTGTTCCCCGCCATTCGTATTATTTTCCGCCAAGAAAGGATTATCGTGAATGGCTATATTTTTAATCCTCCGCTCTGCCTCGAGGCGTAACCGGATAGCTCCGATAGATCGAGGTTTATCGATCTTAAATTACCGATACACAGTCATCGGCGGGAAGTGGGTCGCACGCTCAATACACCACGCGCTTCGGATCATCTCCGTGCACGAGGAACCTCGGGTCTCCGGCCAAGTGTTCCGGGAGGAATATGAGAGCGGCTTTGCGAGCGGCGCGCCGGATTATCCTTGCACTATGCTGCGCGAGATTTTTATTACGCCACTTTCTTCCCCGAGCGACGCCTGTCAAGATCATTCATTACGTCAGCCACGTCGCCTGTCCGGCATTAATTGTTGGCCAGTCGGCGTTTATGGCCTTTATCGGACACAAAACTGCAGGTATCGCAGCTATTTGCTTCCCTTGGACACGTAATTATCGACGCGCCGCTGCCGTTCGATAATCGACGCGTAACGTTCTTTTAATAAGCACTTACTTCGGCCGCGATAAATCGCTCTCGCTCGAACTGCCCGCCGCTCGATATTACGAAATCCGCGCAATCACAATGATAATTTACATAACGACACGCCGTCCTTAAACACCGGCAGAAACAATAATTCAGCCGAAGCGGCTGATATGGCAACCTTAATCGAAGCTTGGCCTTCGTTCCGGACGGCTGTGCCTTATGACCGAAAGTTTGAAATTAATGGTGATTTCGCGATGGTTACCTGCCAGAAGTGAATCGATGCACGGATCGGCCACCTTTGCCACCGGGACTATTTATCAGCCGCGTATACGTGACCGAGTCCTTAATTAAACCTATGCATACAGGAATAATTAGAAATGCCTCGCGAGGGTAGGCGAACGTGCACGCGCTCTCATTGACGGCTGAGACCATTTGCAGCGTCTAAATTCAGTGACGTTGATAGACCACGCTGAAGCCCATCACCCGACCTCCGCCACGGGACGAAAGGAGACCGGCCAAAAGTGTTATCTGTGTCAAAATTATGTTCAATCTTTCGCTAACTTTCCTGTGCAATGATTATCGCTTTTCTCTTCCGTGTAGGATGCAGAGAAACATGTACAATGACAATGAGAGAATTATTTTCACGACTTGACACGTCTCCTTTAATTTCAAGCGCGCACACGCTGATTGCCGTATCCAGTCGAAACGTTCGTCACTCCGCAAACCTGCGTCGACGCGCACTACCATGGAATCTCAGCAGTCTCCTCTTTATACATTTACGAACAGATCTGGTTCAAAGATCGGACCTCGTCTCGCACGGTCGAGAAATTTACGGCGCGCTATCGGACAATCGTATAATTCACGCTTCGAGAAAGTGTTAATTTGATGTTGCTAAGCAGATGTCGGATCGATACGCATCTTTAATTTCGCCCCGACCACGTTGTAATTGGTCCTGATGAGATAACCAATCCGGCAGCGCTCTCGTTCGTCGGTTTTCTTCGCTTCGGCCGTGCGTTGTTTGCTTTGTTAATATGGCATCGAATCCATTGACGTAGGGTCCGCCATTGTTCCAGTATAATTGTATCTGGAAGGTAGTACGGGAACTGGCCCGACGTGGCTAACGAGATAACAAGCCGGCGCTTGAGTCTCCCCTTCCAGCCGTTTCGCCGTAATCAAATTTCTCCGTGGATAGAAAGTGTCAAGTAAGAGGTAGGAGAAAGCAAACGTATCGTGTCAATCTCTTACCCTGTGAGAATGTGCCCCACAAACTCGGCGAACGCCCATTGTACTCACGCTCGCCCACATCCCGAATCGAACAACGGCACACGGATTAACCTTTCCGTATCCTGCGAAACTTCGCGCTCGCCACGGGCCGCGTGAGAGAGTATCGATAATCTTTCGTTTTTCGATTTTGCGACTACACGGGACCAGTTAGGGAACGGCTGAAAAACCGTTACGGGGCAACTCACGTGCAGAGCGTTCGTTAAAGAACCTTCCTCACGCCTGTCCGAGCTCGCGGCCTACGTGTGAAGACATTTAAACTCTCGACATTATCTTGCCCCGGCGCGTATAAAGCGTGCAATTACACACGTCGCGAGCACGTAACTCGCCCCTAACGTACGGCGCGGCCGGGATGTAAAGTATATCAAAAGTGAAATCCGTTCGGGAAGTCGAGCCATAGGGCCCCACCTGTCTCGTTCTTAAAAAATATTTATGTATCGGCAATCATGGCCTGGCCAATCTCTCACAACGAACGGCGCCATTGATAGCGACGGCAGCACTGCCTTTGGGATCGCAGTACGTTATCCTCCCCGGAATGGTCCGGTGCCATCTCGATAATTTAAAATTAATGTTTTTGATCCGGGACAGACCAATGCGATCTTGATTATTTTGAGGCACGATCGGCTCTGCTGGGAGAACGCCGCAGGATGGGCGGCAGGGGTGCTCAGGCAAATTTTTTTTCTCCGATCCTTGATATAGGGTCACGCGACGTCGGCTGCATCGTATCCAAAGCAATTTGGTTCACGAATCGATAATGATAAATTAGCGCTTCGCGGCACGTTTACCTTGGCGAGCGAAAAAATAGGAAACCAGTCTTACCGAGAATACAGACCTGCAGGTATCTTCCAATTTTCCTTATCGCACGCGGTAAATACTTTCGCATACCACCCGTACGTATAATAATATTCGCTTGCATGCACACAGCTTTGACGTATCATTGAACAACATTTGAAACTGAGAACCCCTGGTATCACCTAAAACCCCCTGGAACCTTAGTATTACATCTCCGAGTATAGTACTATAATGCAGCATTATTGACCGTATTAAACAATAATAACCTTCAATCTGGAGAGTACATGACTGCTCAACAATGGATTTCAATCGTTTCGGGGTAGGACGCGACGCGTGGGTTGTCAGCATTGTTCTGATCAGCGCAAGGAGAGATTCTCGATCGGGGCAAAAGGAACAACGAGCGTATTATCGCAATCAGCGGCAAACGTATCGATTACGTCAACAAGCCGATCGAAATTCAATTGATAGTAATTCGACACAATTATTACCGTTTCTTTATTGCGTCTCGTAACAGCTAATCCAACCTGACGCGTCGACCATCCGCGGTAACCGAAAACAAAGTGTATTATGTAGATTGTAGATGATAGCAAAAAATGCCACCGTTAATCGCGAACGGGAACCAAAAAGCGAAGCGTACTCGTTTGCATCACGACTATTGTTAGACCCGGCATAAATTGTTCCTTGCTCATTTTCCGCCGCGGATTCCGTCTGTGGGAACGGCGCATTGAGAGTCGGCGGACTGTGCCGGCTGAATCGCGTGATAGAGGCAGGTTCCTGGCGAGCGAGGAATAAAGAGATGCATACGCACGATTTCTTCGCGAAAACAAACGGGAGGGCCGTGTATTTTTAGACGCCGACGCGGGATAAGGCCGATGTTAATCGCGGACAATACTTGTGCGATGCTAAGGCTGAGGCGTGTGCCCGTTTCCGACCGTGCCGAAAAATCGTTTTTGGGAGGCAACAGGAAAATGTAATAACCGAGAGTAGGGAGGTTCGTTGAATTACTATGGGAGTGGTCCATTGAAAATCTTTCTCGCCATTGTGCCCGCCGGAGGACCGAACAATGAGAGCCATTCTTACGGAAATCCTCCCGGTGGCCACACGATGGTCACAACGTTTGTTTCGAATCTTTTTACATTTCAATACGGTCTACCGTCGGCCGACATCTCGTTTGAAAACAAATCCGATAATATTTTGGAATCGCGCTCCGGCATCCTCTTTCGGACATAACCCCCGTTTCCTGGCCAGAGGCTGATTTTTTCATGTTGCGAGTACTAAAAATATCGACAGTCACAATAGACAGAGAAAGTTCGTGCAAAAGCATCCGGAGTCCGTAGCCCGTAACTTCCACCAGAAGACGATAGGCCTTCGAGATCGTTCGTCTTTGACTTAGATGATTTATGTCGGTTTATCCGCGCCTCTCCGCGATCCTTTCCGAGATGGAATCAGTAATTAAAGAACTGTTACTATAACCAGCTATTATTCTACCCGAAGATCCAGTGGGATTTTTAATCTGGCATAATCGAATCTCTGCCTAGCATCACACCCAGTGCGGAGGACGAGGGGAAAAAAAAATGATTGAGCGCCTGTTCGTCGTTGTACGGCTTCAATGTTTCAAATTAAAACTTTTGTAGACGCATTCAGTACGTCTACAGACTATCGATAATCAATTTGCTTTTATTCGAACCGCATCGAAATCATCGGCAACCGTCAAGTTTCTCGAGATGCATTGAATTCCGAACCCGAGATACCTTGAACTCCGCGGATGGAAGGAGCGTTCGAGCGGGAATAACGGAGGGGGAGAAAGAGAGAGAGAGAGGGAGCGTTATTTCTATTCCACGAAGAACTGGTTCTTACCATTAGAAGAGGCAAGCGCGCGCCGCGCGTGCCACTCGCGTGTGTCACGTGTCCCTACGAAGAGGTAACAGGTAAAACGGCGAGACGTTCTGAAACCGCAGGTAGAAACCGACTACCTTCCTTCCCGCTCAAAGCATCATAGAGCCGTGGCCATACACGAAATATTCCACCGCGCCAACAGTGAGTAGAAAAATACCACCGAGCTCGGGAAAATCGTTAGTCTTGTACTCGTAATTCGGTTTCCTCTCTCGTTGCAGCTCGAAGCTGATCGCGGCGATAAATCGGCCACTTAGCGCAAATTAAGAGCGATCGATACAAGGCGCGATCGTAACTACCGTATTGGTCTTGGTTAGGTTCTGGGTGGTTCGTGCGCTTTCTTACGCTCGGCTATTCTCACTCTCCCTTTCCCGCCTCCTCGACTTTCGTTTCGAGGATGCTCCTTATTATTCCACGTAGGCCAGGCGAGCACGGTACGAGGGTAGCGCACCGTGGGAAGCCACGTACGCCGCCGCGCCGGTGGAAATGCTAATTTTATGCGATTCCTTCGGCCGCCGCGCCGCGCCGCGCCGCGCCGACTACGCGTCGGAGGAGTATCAGGCGGGAGTTAAGGGGAGGGTTGCCAGAGGGTTGGTGCGGGGGAGACAGAAGCAGGTTGCGCAATAAAACCGACAATAATTGTGAGAACATTCCGAGCGATTGGCCGGCGAGCGAGCGAGCTCTCGGGTCGTTTGTAACTCTAGTGCGTGGCAGTGCGCCGTGACGGTGGACAGTCCTCGTAAGTTCTCGTCTCGCGAGAGCTAAGAGACGTGTGGATGGGACGAGGGAACGCGTTACCGAGGCTGTTTACATACGCGCGGGCACGCTGAGTCGCCAGATACGAGATCTCGAGGCCTCCCCTTCAAACGCTCCTCTTTTTCAGCTCGCGCGCGCGGACGAACGTAACACGGAAGAGAGGCAAATAAGAAGGGCAGGAAGGCGAATACGCTGGCACGTTAATTACATTTTCTACTTTTCTACCGACTGTTTGCCCGGGGAGCAATAAATGAAGATTATCTGGCGGGAGACACTCGCGCGTCCCGTCCGGGCGTCTCGTTAAATGCGCTTCCGGTCCTGTTGCTCCCTCTGTACTTCGATCTTTGATCTCCGCGCGCCCCCCGGCAAAAAGGGTGCGCGCCTGCGAAAAAGACTCGCGGCCGTGTGGAGGCGGCCATTCTCACTTCGCTGTTTTGCCCAAATAAACGGTCAAACGGCTCGCGCTTCTAAGAATGTTTCCCTCCCGTATGAATATTCATGATTCGAGGATCGTGGGCGAGAAGGATGGCGAGGGACGGGAGGCATCTCCCGCAGCCACCAACGGAGTCTTGTTTTTCTATAATAATAGCGTCCCGCGACGGGCACACGAATCCCGTCGGACGGCGCTTAAACATTTTATCAGATCATTTATATCTCATGAAGAGCCATAAAGACACGCGCGGAGGGGGGTATTTGCATGGGAAGTGGCTGAAAACACATAGGAATTAATTAGACTGCCATAAATTGCGATCTCCCGCTTTTTTATGAGCACGCTTTGCTAATTTCGCCGGATGGCCTTCGCACGGATACAGGGACGCATCGGGAGCATTAGAAGAGCAACTTTTAATGGACAGAAATATGCGGCAACGCACTCACTGAAAAGGGGTTAGAACGAATCAAACGAGACAATCCCGCGACAGAAAATACCTAATTCTGAACGTAAGCACGAGCTAAAAAATTCGTTGCTTCAAACTTTCTTCAGAGAGCCCTGACTCCTCGAAAACTTGGTACATTGTTTCTGTGTTTCAGGTAACATTTTCAAGCCTTTATTTCTCATCCCAACAAATCATACCTCTCCTCTTTCATCCGCTCATCCAAGACGTTCCACTATAAACGCGTCCTTCCATCCCTCTCACGGCAGGCATCCGCCATCCGCCACGAGTCCGAACTCCGCGAGGCAATCAATTTAATTGCAACTTATCACGCGTGGCGACAGGAGCCATGAGAATGCACAATGCAGCTGCCGGCCCCTCCCAGTCCTTCGTCAGCGCTCGCACCGACGCTAATGTCGTTAATTACAGGCCACCGTTCAAACACTCTCGTTATCGCGGCGCCGAAATCAATCTCGCGCTGGTCGAAATCTCGGATGACGGCCGTGACGCCTCCGATTTTCCAGTCCTCTCGCTAACCTTCGGCCGATTCTTCGCTCGGACAAAAGATCGAACGATCGGGAAGAGCGTCTTGCGCTTGATTGACGGATGATTGATGAGAATCCGCGGCGCGAAGGTGCCGCCTATGCGCTTTGCGTAATTAAAGGCCACTCGGGGTCCTCGCCTGCCCATTACCGCGCGTTAATATAAAAACGGTCGGCCGCCGATTCCGGTTCACTCGGGCTTACGTTTACAGTGAGTTACGCGTCCCTCCCGTCTTTCAATTAGGCCCGACGAATCGATCTTGGGCTATCGCATCTGAGACGATCTTTCTGTCTCCTCGCCACCAATTGCGGTCTCGTCGCGAGGGGCTCAAGAAAAATTATGCGACGGCATTACCGACGATCGGCCGAGCTAAATCTTTCCGCGCCGCTCCGTATAATATCGAGGCGATAAATCACGGGAGAGAGAGAGAGAGAACCGATCCTCACGCCCCGTTCTGACATCAAATCTCTGCGCACAGATCATTCAGCCGCCCCGCGGATAGCCCTCGGGCCGGAATTCGCTCGCGATCAAACAATGGACCCCGGTGGTTAACAATTTTCGCCCGCCGACTCGCTCCCATTCTCGCGCGTTTAGAGCGCGCAAGGTGTTCGTTCGAGAGCAAGAAGAAGAGGCGGAGATGCATCTCCAAATGCATGCCCGCCGGCTCTATTCACGCATCATGCGGGGGATCTGCGACTTGTGAGAGCGTCAGTACAATTTTCTATGATTGACTGCGCAACCGGCAGCCCGCGCGTGAGCATACGTTACTGCCGCGGGGAAAAAGGAAGGTAGAAAGCATTCGCGTCTACCTACGGACGAGTGGGGCCGGGAATAAATCGAGCAGAGGTTCTACTGAAATTTTACACTTTTATTGAAGTTTACGTTTATCGTCGAATAGGATCACACAGCATTCTTGCACCTGGCAAATTTCTTGTGATGCCTTAAAAATGATACGTAACAGAACAGAAGAAATTCGACGTCACCACAGTACAAAATTATTGAGCTTTTCTCTTGCCCACGGCCAACGCCTTTGGTATTGTGCTCTGCACGTGGGCGTATTTCGGATTTTTCGCTGGTCTGCCGCCAGACAAGGGTGACTTTTTATTAATCTGAGTGGGCAGCGGTAGATTAGAGGAGCCTTGGATATGAAGCGACGCAGTGGAAATGCTCTTTCTTCTGGAAATGGCGGAGGCCGTTTCCTTCGTGATTGTCATGTTCAATCTCGAGGACGTTGGCGTACCGGGGAAAGCAGTAAAGGATCGTCGCATTTTCGGCGGTGGTATGGACCCTTGCGTAATCGAGTTACGACTCAGTACAGGGTAACCGATCGAGGATAAACGTCGTATCGGTTTCGCCGTTTCAGGAAACGCCAGCTGAAGAACGAATAGGAACGTTAATGCGCAATTCCGAGCTAAGAAGTTGATTGATTAGTGGCATGACTCGTACCTTTTTCACATCGTCGATCGTGGATAAGACGTCGAACATACGTTTTCGTAATACCTCCAACTTCGGTAACAGAACGATTTTCGACATATTTTCCACGGATTTTTTAACACCGACACCGTCTATTGCGAAAATATCGTCTTCCTCACCTAGTTTACTATTATTGTTGACATTCTGCAAGAGTTCTTCTTCCTCCTCGCGCACGAACGTGTCGGATCTTCCCATGGTAACGACGTTCATGACAGGGATTGATCGTGACATGTGCTTTGAATGAAAAGAAGGGAGCGTTGTATGTACTGTGATTTCATTATTATCATAAACGAGTTTTTGGATCTTCTCCATTTCGGATGAAGCACTTCATTTTCTTACCCCCTTCTGGTAGTTCGCGTAAGAATTTGTCATCTCAATGCCGTCTATTTTGTCGTGATGCTTAGCCGTTAACAAACCGGGATCGGGAAAATTGAAAATATTCGCTGCTGGTACACCGGTGGTCAGAGTATCCAGAGACCTACATCTGAAATCGTTGCAGAGGCATGAAATAGACGTTATTACGAGGTTATCACACCCCAGCCAGCCAATTTCTAAACGACCTGCCCAGACTGCCGTTGTTCTCAGGCTTGTTTTTCGGCACCATCGGAGCGTCCGGAGTTATGATGACAATTCCAGCGGCCGGCGTTGTCATCGTGGCATAGTCGTTGGAGGGCACATCAATCTGTAGAACTGCGCGAAACACATTTTGTGCCGTTTCGAATATCTGTTGTTTGGTCAAAGCTGCCGCATTGTTATCCACGTCGTCGCCCTGCGATTCAATGAAACGATTTCACTCTCATTGCACATAGTACACTACCGGAGTTCACGACAAAAGTTCAGTCGTCGATATTTTCAGCGATTTCGCAGAAACGACTGCAATAGCGCAACGAATACTTTACGATTTTCGGAGTGACAGATGTTGTCCATCGGATTATCAATTGCGTCAATTCTTCTGCAAAATCTGCAATGCTCATTTTCAGACACCGAGTCACTTGCTTGCCGCCGATTTCAACGGAACTGACTTCAAACTGACACGCGACGAGTGTGCCGCGTCCTCTTCGATTGTAATGTTTACGTGAGTAACGTTCGGAACCTCATACGGTAGACAACAATCAAATCTTGCCTTCTCTGTCTTCCCCACTGGTTCGTCCTGGGTATCTCTCCGTGTTCCTTCGCTTCCTTTCTCACTTTGACACTCGAGATTACCTCGACGAAAGGGTGGGGCGCTAATCTCGGTACGTTCACCTGTATTTACAGAAGCCCCGCAAAGTTTGCTCACCAATCTCCCGCGTTTTGGCAACCGGCTCTTGTTTCGCCTAATTCCCGCTCGTTCAACACTGGCACCTATCGAGAATTTGCAGAAGCAGCCGGGCACGTACGTCTTGGACGTACTCTTTGCTTTGCCACTTGGCCACCGCTGTTGCGAGAATCTACCGTCGCGATTCTATCGTCCGCGATGCACCGAGAGTCATTCGGTATCGATCGTCGTATCGGAAGTGTTGCGTCGAGAGTTTTAAAGCGCGATCGCACACGCCGAGGGCATTCGGCAGAGGCAATCTTCGGTTACTAAACAAACGCCACGTTCTTTTTGTTCGACACTCGACGCCTCTGGCCACGACTTGGGAACGTGTCATTAGCGAAGCGTAAAGGGAGCATCGATAAGGAAGGTGTTGAGAGAGTAGATCGAGATACGGACTGTCTTGAGCGTGATTGCGAGGTGTTAAGCGGCGCGGCCCGTTACGAATAGGCGTTGCTCACGCTCGTACGTACGCGTGTGCTCGCTGTGTACAGCGTATGCCGGCTACGTGATCCGGAGGAGCACACGTGGCGAAAACGGTAGGCGTTCATAACGCGGCAGCGCCGGTGCTTTTCGTTATCGGCGCGAGCACAAATCATCGACAGTGGGCAAGGCATTCACGCTTCCGCTCTCGCACGGCCAGAGAAAGAGAGTGCAGAATGCAGATACGTCCGCGAGATGCGACCGGCATCTGGTAATCTCGGAGCATTTATTAAGTCCATGCTCTCAGGTGCCCTTTAACGCAAGCCCTTATACCTATACCGCACTCGGTCAGTGAAATTGATGGAAATCGGCTGCAACGGGAATGTGTCGAAAAGGCGCGCCTCGCTCGCATCGATTTGCTTCCCCGAAGCGGATAATCGCTTGTCCTCGCATCTGACCGCTGTGATAGGGCCGCTGATCGGGCAACTCGTTATCTTTAAGCGCTTGTTGAATATTCTGAAGGATATGGACTCGATATCGGGGGGGTACATTGTGTCGCCGGGAACACGACACTCGTCCGCGCCGACGAAATTTACTGCCGACAATAGAGCCGAAGATTCGTTATTAAGCTGTCGATGGATCCTCTGCGAGGATGCTGCGTCGCTCCGGGGACACGTATCGGTTAAGATTCCCATTCCCGTCACGTAGGTCGGCTAATTCGGAGCGAAAAAGTCGAGCATCGGAATGAGGGGGAACCGATGGAAGGTGTTCGGGGTGTCGAGGGTGTGGGAGGGGGGGAAACGAGCTGGAGACTCGTGGAGAGTAGCCCCGGGGGCGACTTTTTGCACAGGACACGCGGTATGGAATTAACCGGTGCTTCCCCCTTTTCTAAAACCAACACGTAATTATCTCACCGCCGGTTATTTGGTAATCTTCTTGCCGGCCTTTTCCATCGACAGGTAGGCCCAGCGATGATACCCGATATTTACATGGCAGGTGATATCAATTATCGTTTGAGAGGCGCCGTTTCCCCGGGGGGCGAAGATTGCAGGCGTGCTTAGAAACGTGGCTGCGGGCTGCGGGGCGAGATCTCTCGGGGCAATTTACTTGATTCGCGCCTCCGTCGCTCGGCCCCCTTTTTTCTCGCTTCTATAGTATTTGCTCAGCGCTCGGCGCTCGGCTACCTACTACGACGTGGCTGCGAACGAGAGCCAATTGATCGATCAGCCATCCGAGCGCAGCTTTTCAGCCCCCTTTAGCATCTGGAGCGTGTCTAATCGTAAAGTAAGTGAAAATACGCTCGGCCGGGCCGGATCGGGGCGCGCATCCAACGACCTTCGACCGAGTCGGTTATCCAACATCCAGGGGGCGACGCGCGACGAGCGTCTTGATATGTTAATAATCCGCGGAGCACGAGTCTCGCCGGCGAATAGCGTGATATCGAAACGCCCATCCGGTCCCTCGAACATTGAAGGCAGAGCCGAGTCCTCCTCTTATTTCCACCAAAATTGGGCGTGACGCTCCGTTGCAGCTGTAAGCAAACGGTGACTCGATAAGTACCGTGATGGTCCCCCGAGCAAAAACAAATAATAACTCGGCCAGGACGGGGGCAGTCCTTGGCCGGAGGCGCGCCACGATGCAGCGACGAACCTCGAACCAATCTCACCTTATTTTCGGGGCCCCGACTATCGCAATTTTGAAAATGGTTGTCTCATCACCGGCCTGTCCGGCGCTCGGACTTGGGACCTGGGATCTGGGAGCTGGAGCTGGAGCTGGAACCTGGGACGGCGTCGATTACAGGGCGCGCCGCGGCCCGTCGTATTACGGTGTTGGTTTTCGAGCCTTTTGTGTTAAAAAGACACGTGTAATCATCCCCTCCGCTCGGCCCCGCGCCGCCTGCGCCTTCTCGACTTCGCCAAGACAACGGCGACGGCGACGGCGACGGCGACCCACTGGGAATCGGCAGATGGAGGGGCGATCTCGCTCTACTAGCCACCTTCGAAGCTTCTTTTTCGTCACGTCTCGTGCCGAGCGCCCGAGGCACCTTCTAATTTTTTCTTCCCACACGACACAACGCCCGATGTTCCCGAATTTTGCATAGGGCCTCTCGTTTAGCTGCGAATCTCTCTTTCCCCGCGAGCACGGCGCGGTCGAGCAACAGATGTCAGGGTGGCCGTATAATGAATACCGCTGCGAAATTATGGCCACGCCCGGTTCTGAACGATCGCGAATTTCTTCGTCGCGTGAGAGATCCGACGTTTACACCGCGCTCATATTTGTCCACCTGCGTCAATATGCGCGCATGAAGTAACGCTCCTGCTCTCCGTGGCAGCCGAAAGTGTCGGAAACGATCCGCGATGCTTGTGATTAAGTACGTTACGCACGCTCCCCTTTTCATATTTTTCGTGCACCGTACTTATGCCTGCAGTGTCAGGATGTTATCGACGCGCTGTAGAGGTCAGTCGGAAGAACGGTAACGCGCACACCCTGCACGATCCTTCTTTGCCGGATTCATCTCCGTTACAGCGAGGGCCGTCGTGACGTGGAGGCCGAAATTACGAAATTACCGAGCAAAAGCCGCCGTCGAAATTTCTCCGACGCTGCTGGCGCGCCAGAAAAACACTTGGGCTCGGCGCGGCGGGCTCGCGAGGAGGAATTTCGCACGGTCCTTTAAACACGTGGTTTACTTTATGATTTATAGGATTTATCTTTGCCACCGGTAAGGTGGCGGACATTAACTGGAAGCGCCGACAAAAGCACCCGCATATAGCGGCGGCCTCCATCAGCGGCCAAATTGCGGCAGCCTTTTTCGTCGGTCAAGTATGTTTTTGAAAGATGCGATTCGTTTTTACCCGACCCGGGCCAAATCGGTTGTCAAAAACGGTCCTCCGGCGAGCGCTACGTGAGCGCGGTTAACGTTCGAACAAAAGAGAGAGCGAGGGAGACGAGGAGAGGGCGAAAAACTTGTCCGTTTCTCCGTCCGGACTCCGGAGTCCGGACTCGCCGCGAGAGAACTCGTAGAGCCGCGATAAAAAGGCACGACGATCCGCAAATTCATTTCTTCGCAAAGTAGCAGCTGCGCCGGCGAGAGGACTTACGATTATGTCGTAACGAAACGCGGCCGGAGGATTGACGGTCGTCGTCAGTCCCGTTTCATTTAGCATTTTCGCGCCTGCTTAATAGTGTCCTGAACAAGATCGAGAGAGAATGCGAAAAGGGTGAGCGTACGGGAGGGATACACCTGCGCTGGAAGCCGACGATCGAGTAGCCATTAAGGCGAATCGCGGGCTAATCGCGCGCTGATGGCTTCTCGAAATCAAGCCACGCAGACTTTAACCCTCGGCCCTCGCCAAAGTGGTCTGACGACCGAGCGCCTCTTCGGAGTGAGACACTTCTTTAAAAGGCTTAAAAGCTACACCCACGTCGTCGCGTCCGCCACGGTGTCGACACCCTCGGTATTCAGCTCGCGTGTCCAAGTCTCGCGAGAGAGATGTATAAGCGCAGATATCTCGCTTCGCTCGAACGGATCGGCAGTGAGCGTGACACACTTCGATCGAAAAGAACGATGGCGCCTCGTTTCTTCGCTCTCAGAGAGCGATCTAGCGTAATCGCAGTTGACGGATATAGTTCGGACTAAAGCTGGATGAAAACGTTAAAGGCGAGCTGGATCGGCGGGAAGATGGTGTTTAAGTCACACGCTCCGAAAATGGGAAGATTGCCTGCTATCCGACGATGCCCGTCTACCGAGCGACTCGACTATCATATAATCTAGGAGACGTCCGCAGATTGACGGATGATTGATGAAGGCTCGTGGCGCGAAAGTACCACCTAGACGTTTCGCATAATTACAGGCCAACAAAGGAGCAGTTCATTTGTTGGATGTTGCGCGGAGTGACAGGAGTTCGCTTATTAACACATTCAACGCACCCAATACTAAATGATTCATCAGATTTCCTCGCGAGCCCCGATAACGCGGTTCGCGATAATTAGCGCATATTGTGAGCGGGCTTCGATGCGTGAATGATGCAAAATCGACACGCTATGTAAGCTTCGAATGGCCGTCATTATAGAGCGACTTGACGAATGTTTATCACGTAATCACGAAGCGGGTGTAAAAGTAATATATCGTGAAGGGCATCATTATTGCAAATCATTGGGCCCGAATCTTTCGCCGAAGTTCTGCCAGTAATATCGCTGCAATAAATCACTAAAACGGGGAAAGAAAAAAAGAAAGACCGTCTTCACGCCCATTCCTGACAGCGAATCTCCGCACAGATCATCCTCCCACCTTGAAGGTGTTCGCCTTCGAGGCCAAATTCGCTCGCGATCAAACAACCGACCGGAGGTTAACAATTTCCTCGCTCTTGCAGCGGCGCAAGGTGTTCAACGTGGACGGAGCAAAAAAAATCTAGAAAACGAAGATTTATCTCAAAATGCGTGGCTTCCAGCTAATCCGCGCGCGCCTCGCAGATCTGCCGGCTAGCCACACGATTTCACGTGATTGATCGTACGCGCTCGAGTAATATTGCTTGCGCATATATTTTCACTTCTCTATAAATAGACGTTAAATGCACAAATCATGACACGTTGCTCATTCAAGTGCCGTACGAAATTCTAGTAGCAAAGGTTCCTCAAGGAAAGCACCACACACTAATCTCAGCGTGTTCACCTGTATTTACTCGTTCGTCAATGGAGTTTGCCCGGCAAGCCTTCCACTCTTCAACCGCTGTCCCTTGTTCTGCCTAATTCCCCCTTGTTTTACGAATGGGTAGACCTGCAACTAGCCCTAACCGTGGGCTGGGCCGGTGTGAGTTTTCGGAAAGACTGGTTTACTGTTACCCGTGCCAAATATGGCGTACACACGTCGCTCCCTCCTGCGTCGGCTCGGAAATTGCACAGATACCGCAAGAAGTGGTTAGATTATCTGGCACTCGACGGTTGTCAGCGCACCAAGTACGTATTGCGGGAATGTCCGTTTGCATT
Source organism: Priocnemis perturbator (assembly GCA_963942575.1). Taxonomy (NCBI): domain Eukaryota; kingdom Metazoa; phylum Arthropoda; class Insecta; order Hymenoptera; family Pompilidae; genus Priocnemis; species Priocnemis perturbator. Next base: position 7,917,363 of record OZ012644.1, read on the forward strand.
TCAAGTGGCCTCTCTATGCGTGCAAGACATTCTACGAACGGTTCCCATGCAGTGCCGCGCGCACATGTCGGAAATACGAACAACATTCTGCATTCGCCGAATCCGCGAATTTGCGCCGGCCATTACGCTGTTATCTGGAACGGAAGAATGAATTTCTCCAATTCCAGGAAGTTGGAAACGAGCGTTATGGCCGGCTCGTATTGGCCGAGACATTTGGTTCGCCGTGACACGAGTGATGCCCGGCACACGTGCGCCCTGCGGCAACAGACAACAGACGGAACAGTGTGCCGATAAAGGGGATTACAAGGGACCCTCGACTGAAGCAAATAATATAATCGAGAGGAAAAGCGCTCTGGTTTATCGTATTATCGTCTCGCGCCTTCTGGAAGCTGTCCCGTCGGCGGTCGGCGGTCGGCGTCGCCCCGATACAGACCTGCCGCGTTCGGCTTGATTCCTTGCGATCTCGCGAGGCCCCACGATCGCCGAAAGAGCTTCTCAAGTACGGGGCCCACTCCTCCGCTCTGCCAATTATTCCCTGCCACACGTCGGGCACTGATGGAGCAGCCCGCGAAAGAGGCGTAGGAACGTGATAAATCTCCCTCGGGGAAAAAACTAGCTGCCCAAAAATATATGCACGCCAGAGATGGATGGGTAGAGTGCAAGGGCGGTGCCCGGTACCAGCATTTCGTCTCAGTTTGTTTCTCAACATTCTCTCTCTTTCTCTCTCTCTCATTTTCTTCGACCGTCCCCTTCGTTTTACCATACAGAGACCGTCCACTCTCTTCTACCCTCTTGTCTCGCCCTCTCTCCTTCTATTCCTTTCCCTGCCACTATACTTCACGGGGCTGCGGTCTGACTTTTTGTAAATTTTTTAGCGATTGAGTGATTAGGGGAGGGCGGCGCTCGTCAGTCAAGCTCAGGATGCATCTTCGGCGTATGCAGATACGTATTCGTGGCGCGCTCTCCGTTCGCGGACTGATTTAAAAATAAAATGAAGAGGCCGTGATTCGACGGGTCGCGCCGTCGCGTCGCCAGCTGCCTGCGGCCGGGACTAAACGAAATAATGGAAACGCAGAAGGTACGTCCAAGTGCTCGTCGTTAGCCTCTGATAACGCGGAATATCGATTGGAATGTCGGACAGTTGACTCGGTTGAACCGCCGCGCTCATTGACTTCGAGGCTATCCGGTACACTCGAAGCGGCAGCAAGCGCGTCCGTACTTAAGGGGGTAATACACTCTGGAAATTTTTGAAAATCTTTTTTTTTTTTATTGCACAATTTTAAAGATTGACTCTGTGCGCGTGTTTTAAATCCAATATGGTTGGAAAGAAAGAAAAATTGACAAAGTTATTGTCATTTAAGCAACACCGTTCTGGCCGCGAAGCAGGCCTCTCTGAGAGCAATTGAAATGTTCCGTGATGCATTTCTATGAACAGCTTGATATTGCATGAATATTTGTTTTTTCAGGTGCACAATTTTGAATAGGTATTTATTTTATTATACACTAAATTTATTAAATATATAAAAACATAATGCAGTCTGGCTACTGTGTTATAATGTTTTACATTGGCCGTCGTGAATTTGACATTTACCGTCACCGGAATCTTCGACAAAAATGCAATCCATTCCTTCGGCAGGGCATTCATGCCATGGATTCGCGATAAGTCTGAGAAGCTATAACAACGTGAATTTAAAAATACGTTGGCACCCGACAGGATTATCTTAAGACTTTATCTCTTACAATGTAAGGTATCCTTTCAGCGTTCACTCATATGGTCACATTTATCATTCTTTTTCGACGCAACAATTATCTCGTTCTACGTCTACTTCGTATTGTACAATGTATGTGTACGGTTTGCCTGAGAAGGGATTGGATCAGTTTTGACTAGTACGTTCAGCAGTTCACATCGCGATTTTAAGAAAAAGAAAATGCCTAACCAACGTGCAAGTGCGTCTAAAAAGGGTTCGAGAATTTCTCTTGGTAGAGCTAGTGTCACTAAAAGGAGGAAGCGTCCGCTAAATGCAGCTGAGAAAGGTCGAGAGACTGCTAGTACCAGCACATCCGCTAAAAAATTAAAAAATCGCAAGGAGGCTGTCGAAGTCGACGGGAAATTTGGCTACAGAATTTTAAATTTTGTAACAGTCTTTTCGGCAATAAGTGACCATGTGAAGTGTTCTACTTGTGGAGGCAAAATCGAATTTAGTGAAACAAATACCCGTGGACTTGGATTTAAAATTATATTGAAGTGCGATGTGTGCGAACCGAGAGGAGTATTTTCCAGCCCACTTATCGGTGGTCATGCTTATGATATCAACAGGCGCATTATCTTTGCAATGAGATTGCTTGGACACGGATTAACCGGGATCGAAAAGTTTTGTGGTATAATGGATTTGCCGAGACCAGTGTTTCGTAATGCCTACGTCACAGTACAAGATAATATTTCCTGTGCGGCGAAAGCTGTATGGGAGAAACTGCGAAAGAAAGCGGGAGCGGAAGAGAAATATTTGACGGCGCGCGCTGACAATTGTGACGGACCTGGTCTAATAGTATCTGGAGACGGAACATGGAAAAAAAGAGGATTTTCATCATTGTATGGCGTTAGTACCATAATTGGACATCATTCGAAGAAAGTAATAGATTTTGGCGTAAAGTCTTCGTATTGTAAGTCCTGCGTTCACTGGGGACAAAAACAGGACACCGCAGAATATGCACAGTGGAAGGAAACGCATGATAATGAATGCTCTATCAATCACACAGGATCAGCGGGAAAGATGGAAGTAGACGCAATTTTGGAGCTTTTCCAACGCTCTGTCGACGTCCATGGAGCAAAATATTCATCATACATTGGAGATGGCGATAGTAAGACATTTTTGGGAATTTCAAAGTCAAAACCATATGGTGATGACATTATTGTAAAAAAAAAAGAATGTGTTGGCCACGTCCAGAAGCGAATGGGGACTCGACTTCGAAACATTAAAAAAGCGAGTAAAGGCCTTGGAGGACAAGGAAAATTAACAGGGAAGCTGATCGACGAATTAACCGTTTATTACGGTCTTGCAATACGAAGACATTGTAACTCTCTTCAAAATATGAAGAAAGCAATTTGGGCAACATTTTATCATAAAATATCGACAGATGAGGACCCACAACATTATTATTGTCCTACAGGCGCCAATTCTTGGTGCGATTTTCAAACAGCATGCGCAACAAAAAAACTTGCAGAACATCGGCACAAGCCAGCCCTTTCTGCTGAAATACAAAACGCTATTTTACCTGTGTATGAGGCACTCAGCACAGATGACTTGCTGGAGCGATGCCTAGGAGGCTTCAATCAAAATAATAATGAGAGTTTTAACTCAACCATTTGGAAAATAGCGCCAAAAGTGAACTGCGATGGTGCTCAGGTGGTTGAAATAGCAGCAAATATTGCTGCCTGCATGTTCAACGAGGGTGCAGAGACATTGTTGCACATCATGCACGTTTTGCAATTAAAAATTGGCAACAAAGCGCATAACTGGTGCACGTACGCGGATCAGCACCGTGTCGATGCTGGGGATCATCGAGCGCAGACCAGCACCCGAGATGCGAGATTAGCTCTCAGACTGGAGAGAATGGGCGCACAGGATATTTTAACCGATGCAGAAGGGTTACAATATGCTGCAGGAACCGCCGAATAATGGTAAAATAAGAGAATTGTCATTTTATAGAGTCGATAATAGTTACCCAAACTTTAAACACGTTTATCTCCGAACACCTTTTTCTGAAACGGTGTCGACGATTCCAAGAGTAATTTAATTCAGACTGTCTTCTAAATGTTCAGCGATCAATATAACATCAGTATCCACAGGTTGACGTAGAGTTTTTTTTTGTTTAGTTCACCAATCGTTAATAACAATTCAGAAACCGTGGATATTTTCGCTGAAATTTACAATTGTTTCTTCAAGTTGCTATAACTTCCGCAATTTTTTATTTTTTTCGTATTTTCGCACGTCAACTTGTGGGGAATGAATTGAAGTTCAATACCCATTTTGTGTTTTTTATTTCAGACACCCCAAACAGTAACAATCGTGTACACCGTTTTGAAGTTCGAATCCGGTGCATTTATCCAGATGGCTTATATCTTTTTTATTTATTAATATTTATCAATAAAAAAAATTCTGTAAATACGCCTAAATATAAACTAAACACTACATATAAAGCCAACCTGATTCGCCCATTACATTGGTCATAATTAAATCCTGAAATAGCGCTTTATTTTCGGCCTCCAGAGTGTATTACCCCCTTAAACCAGTTATTATTTAGCGTTGCACCTGTATTTACGGAGAGTCAGTCGTTTCGGGTTCGGACGCAGTAAACTGCAACGAGCGAGTCCCCTTGGACCCTAGTAAAACATCCCCCGGGCAGGCTTAACTTCTCCCGCTCTCGGCAGTTGCTCGTTTCGCCGAGCAGAGCGCCTTCCGTCGCTCCCGACACTAATTTCGAGTTGTCCTTACAAATGAAAGGGTTCACCGCGTTTCCATCGTGCCGTGCACTTCGCTCAAATATTTATTATTTCAGTCGCCGGATGTCCTTAGCCCCGAAAGGACGCGGGAGTTCTTCGGGGATGCGCAGCCTCACGCTCGCCAGACAGTTTATTCTCCACCATCCTTCCCCTTTGCTAATGTGCATCGACTCGCATCGCGCACGAAACACAGCGGCGTGACGTTTGAACTTTCGACGTGTTTGAACAGCGGTCATTGTCTCGCCGTAGCCGTAGCCTTTCCGCCTCCCAGTGACCGACTCTCCGCTTGTGTCATTGCCATTGCTACCGTCGTCGTCGCGCTCGGCCAATCCGAGAGAGGCTCGTTTCAGATATGCTGCGCACGCTTAACGGCGTCTCTGTAAACCTCGCGAAAAGCAACGATCGGAGTTGAATTTTATCGTCCCCCGGGCAGACACCAGAATTCTTCGCCTGTATGCATTCTCACGCGTCGAATTTTAGCGGGGTCTCAACGTTTCGTCTTGATAATTCAATCATTTCCTCTTGGTGTTTGTTGATCTTCGATGGGTAAATTCTTCTTTCTGCCGTTCAGAGGCTGTTATTCCGACGAAGGGCGGAAGAAGCCGTCACCTGTTGCTGTTTGCGTGTGTTCGTTATTAGACGGGAAGTCGAGGCGTCGTGATGCGGTTCCGTCGAGCAGGATTATCGAAGAAGTATAAAGAGGCAGGTCTATCGGAAGGCGCGAACCGAGAATGTCGCGCCATTAAATCGCGATGACTGAAACGGTCTGGAAGGCACGTCTTATTTAGTTACCTAATATTTGACTTTCAGCAGATCAGCCGGCTGTCCTCCCCCGCTCTCGACTGCCGCCGTTTGTTTGCAGTCTGCCTTCGGTTTCGGCTCGCAGCAGGTTGATTTAGGATTTAAGGATTTCTGCGTTTGTTATTCGAAGATCACGTGGATAAATATACTCGAGATGATTCCTCTATTTAGGTAACCGCGGGTGGGCTGCCTTCTTCATTGCGAAATTGCGGAAATCGGATAAACGTATTTCGCTTACGAAAAACCGATCGCGGCTATTACGAAATTCGCACTCTAATCAAACTTTCCACGAATAATTGTATACGTGTGAATCGGTGTATATGAATTCGGACTTGCACGAATAATGGTATTTTGGGTACAATGCTAGCGGAGCGAGGAAGCAGATAGGAATTTCTTCTAAATGAAATCTAGAAGGATTAAGTGGTCCAACGATTTTCACGTCGCTGAGCGCATTCGTCTTTATTCGTTTGACCGTAGGTTAACATACGAACGAAACTTGGACGGCACGGAAGCTCATCGGAGAAAACCGGTGGGATCCTATGTTTGGATAGTCTTTAACTGACCATTACACCTGAATGGGACGCCTTAAAATGGAAAAGGGCAGCCTTGGTCCTTGATCTGACCAGCCCACTTCCTGTCGAACCCGAATAGGTAGATCCACCGGGGAGGCCAACGGTCACCGGTAATAATGACAAATGTTCCTGCACCGTCCGCGTCCGTCAGAATACCTCGTAATACGAATGCACGATTCCAACTGGTCTTACCTGATCTTGTCGTCGGATCGCTTCGTCGACTCTCGAGGAATACTCAAAGAATCAAGAAGGAAGAACAGATACTTAGCCTTCCTAAAATTTGACGCACGCCGAAAGACATTCACATTTATTATCCTCCACGACCGATGTTTCAATGTCGAGTATTTCCTTTGTGCAGGGACAAAAGATGACGCTGGCATCGGATTCGATGTAGAAACGAGACTTCGAACGGGATTCCAGCGGAACGTTTTACGGCAAACCGCGAAGTGGGGCCGGCGGTCGGTGGAAGTCACGTTTGCCGACGGCAGGGCGGCAATTTCGAGACTATGATAAGCACCCTCCGCGACTCGCGAGCTAGGAGTCCTTGTATTATCCTCCTCCGCCGAAGATACATTGTATCGAAAGCCGCTATCGCGCAAACCGCACTCGTCATCAAAGCGTCGGCCAGCGGCAGCCGCAGGGTGAAAACAAGCCGCTGCGTCGGCAGCCCTCTTATTCCAACCCAAAGTTATTACAATAATTCTAGCCGAAGTTGGGGAACGAAAAACTTTCCAACTCTCTTCACGGAATATCACACGGTAGCGAATTTTCCAACGCCATTCGTTCTCGGAAATCATAATGCTCGTAGGAATATGGAGACGGCAAGCTGCAACGTGAATACCTTCGTACGCATCGACGAAACATAAAAATATTATTACAAACGCCACCTCTCGCTTCTCACACCCGAGAGCTCTCAAATGGCGCGGCCGCAGAAACGGCGAACACATAAACGGGGATAAATACGGGCGCACTTTTTCGCAGACTCACGAATCGGGTCGCGATCGATTTGTCCCACATTCCCATCCATCACCCGCTCGAACGAACCGAATGACATCGAAGGCGTCGTCGCTCCTCTTTCGTCGAGCGTTTCGGGAGCACCGGGGGAAGTGGTGCCGGCAGGCCGAGTGACATAACAGCGAATCCGTGAATCGTGAATGGGCATTATTGAAGGGAAGGGACGGAAAAACGCGTGGGCGGAAAAAGGTGCTGGCCTGGGAATTTGGAGGGCCGCGTACGAATTCATCCTTTCTCGGTATCTTTACACGCTCGTACAAGCCGCCCTCGTTCGACCTGCCGCTTACCCCCGCGCGACAAAGCGTCGCATTGTCGGGGCTGTTTGCTCGAGGGTCGCTGCGGAAGTATTGTACGGCGCATAGCAACGTGAGGCAGCACGTCCCGACGATGGTGGGGGCGTCGGGCGTGTGGCCACGCGCGTGTTTATTTAGGATCATCCCCAGGGCGGGCAGCGGGTAATTCTCGAATCCGGTGCAAATCCTCGCGGAGGGCTTCGTGCGGATTACGGACCGTCCGATGCCGGCCGCGATCCAGTTGGCGAAATTCGCACGGCTGGACCCGTTTTCCGATATTCTCCTCGACTCGTCCTCTATTTATTTTTGATACGTTCACAGTGCCGATTTCGAAATCCGTATCCAGCCGCGATGGAAATGCTTCGTTGTTGGAAGATTGATAGTCGCGCAGGGCGCACGGGACACGGGACGTGCCAACGGTGCCTTTTAATCTCCCCGCGCGCAGGATGTTCCGTTACGATCCAGATGCACTCGTTGTAATCATCGGACGATTTATCGGCACTGTAAATCAATTTCGGAAACGGCGCGGCCCATAAGTATCAAAGTCAGCGGCGATCGGGCCAATACGTCGTCGCGGTGCGGTGTTCCTTTTCGTAATTAAGTGTAAGATTGCGCCTAATCGACTTCCGCCGATAAATCAGCCGAGCGAGTCCGCCCTGCGCCACGTCCGTAACCCGATAACCGGACCGCCCTTTTCAGTTCCTGTTTGTTGTCGATCCCGTTGGCCGAGTGTCTCCTTACAGGGCACCACCACTTGCCGTCCAGAAGTTCGCCAGCTCGTTGGCAAACGGGTCTCAAAGTGTATCGACTCGTTTCGAGACTCCAACTTCCCCGCAACTTCCCTCCCTTTCTTCCCTTCTTTGGCCACTAACGAAGAATGCCAACTGTCGCCGAGAGACACTCTCCAGATCACTCTGGCGCGGTTCATTAAAAATGTTCGAGCAGCACTTGCGGCTTTACCCACCTGGTTTCCTGTCGCGTCCTCTGTCGAAAGTTTCGCCGCCGACCGCAATGGTAGAAAGTTGCCGATGACTCCTTAGCGGTTTCGACGTAAATCGGAAACTCTTCGGACTTCGGGACGCTGCTGTGTATAGAAAGCACGGCCGCAACCTGCGCAACAAAGTTTGCGCATCGCCGGTGTCCGATGCACGGAAAAATCATCGAACGGTCTCACTTGGATTCTCTAATTTTTCCTCAATCGCTTCTAGCAATATGGGACGCCTGCCACCCTGCCAGTGGCCTCCGTCGAAGCGTCACTGAGTTCCGCGAGGCAATCGACGTGTCAAATTCACCGGCCGTCCGACGCGCGACGGGCGCAACAATGTTTCCCTTTTATTGCAGATAAAAGACGAAACAGGACAATGCCATTAACTAGACACGAATATCGTGGCCAGAAAGGGTGGTAGGATCGGGCAGCGTGTTCCGCGATGGCCTCGCTCGCGTGCCTTTGCCTGGAAACCGTTTGGCGATGACGTCATAAAGTCATTCTGCCTTCCAGAGAGATTTGTTCGGCACTGGATGCGCGTACCTTTCCATAGAGACCCTGAGAGCGTGTTCGTATCTTTTACGAGCCGGGTCGTTCGCAGTCAGTCGGCAACACGGTCGTTCCCACTTATGGCAGATCGTACAATAAAACGGAATCGCGAATAGCGAAGCGGACGAAGCGAAACGCACGCGACCAATGAAGCTGGCCTGCTTATCGGCCCGCCGTCTGACTACGGCGCTGCGCCGGTTATTACCGGCGAGCACAGAAATACTCATTGTTTGAGGTGTAAAGCGAGCCGCCGCGCGCGATCTCGATCCTCGATCCCCGCGACTGCGACTTCGGCGCGGTCGGACGCGATATTCGCTCGCTAACGCCGTCTCCGTCTCTGTCTCTGCCGCGCTCGCTGTTACGTAAGACGCTTGCTATTGCCAAACATGGTAGCGCAATTGTAGCTGCAGCTATCGCGTTTAGACGACATCGCGCAGCATAAATCTCCCGTAGAGAGTAAAGCCGCCTCTGCACGTTGACGAGGTTCGCCGTAAATGGGAACACGGCGCGACGGTATGTGAATCGAGGGAAGAGAAAAATCGAGCTAGCTCGCAGATGACGCATCGTCGATAATCACGCTGGCAGTTTTGCATCTCACCCGCAAGACTTTACGTACTTACGCTCGACGCCCGTAATCCGACCGCGCGGCCTGTCACGATTATCGGCCATTCGCACGCCGTTATCGCGGTCGTAATTTCCGAAAACGATATCGTAGTCCCGCGGACGCGCGCCACTTTCTTCCTCCTCCGGCTCGCATGTGTTCGCGGCGGCAAAAGTCTCGAGTGTCCCTTCCAGAAAATAATATGTCCATTTAACTTCTTACGGCCCACGGCGGGCCGTATTCCAGCTGGAAGGGAAGTGGGTGTTACGGGGTGTGCCCGACTACACGCGATGCTAGAATAATCGTAATAAAAACCCCCAATAGAAGGCAGCAAGGGTGGAAAAACGTTCTACTTGTTTTCAGCCGGGGACGAGGCTCGTGGGCGTGCGTGGGTGTGGTGAGCTCACAAATGCCCGTCGCGTTCTCCCACGCATTCTTGGAAGTAGATAAATTTTGAAGAAGAGACCCGATCCCCGATCCCCGACCTCCTCGAGGATCCTTTGTACGGCGTGAAAATCGATCACGCTACCGTTAGCGACTGCTCGATTACGATTCGTGCGCCGGGCGCACAGCCTCGAGAGAGCCCAGATATATCGAGTGTACTCGATCTCGAGTGCACGAGGTCGCAGGTTGGACGAATAGGGCGCACGATCCTGTGAGCACGAAAAGAGGAGCCGGGAGGACGGGAGGAAAAAGAAGTGCACCGGCGAAAGGACATGTCTCTGCATTTCACGTGGCTTAACTGCTAAGGGTAGTTAGACGAGTCGAGAATGCATTCAGGCCCCGGAAGTGGGCGGAACTGCAGCCTGCGCTCTCGGCATTCTATACAACTCGGCTCCTTCTCCGCTCTCGTGGGTCCTGCATTATCCGAACAAGCCAGAGAGACAGAGAGAGAGAGGGGGGCAAACGTTCGACGAAGAAGAGAAAGTGAAGCGCCAGAGGTCCTAAAAAGACATTCGATATCCGTAATACCGTAATAATAAGCGCGGCTTTCTATGACGCCAGAAAAGCGGCCGTTGTCATGCGGGAGAGTAGAAAAAAGTTCTTCATTCGTAATCGACACGGTGACGTAAGGCCGTGCGAGCAGGAAATCGGGCGAATGGTTCTTTAAATAAGCGCCTGCATGCGCAGGGGATATTGGCAAAATTGGCGAGCACCGGCGCGTAACGCGAATGCCGCCCCCCCTATAGACGCCAACGACTCATAAGTCCCGTTCTCGCGACTGTTTAACTGTGCCCGCTCGTTGGCGGGACTCTAATTACGTCCTGTCAAGATCTTTCGTCGAGCTAAGCTATAGCCGTCAATCAAGTTCGGGAAAGTGACGGGCGGCAGTTCATACGGTGCACCGGAGCATAGGCATTAGACGCATAGACAACGTTTACGCGCAACTAATGGATCGTCGAGGGCAAACGCTCGCGCAAGCGTCCGCTCGTGTATGCAAAAATTGCGGCGCATCAAACCAGTTCTCGATCCCACGGGGAAATGCTCGACTGATCGCCGGCGAGCGAGCGAGCGAGCGAGGGCGAGCAGAAGAGGGACAGAGGACGAGCGAGAAGGAGCGAGAGTATGAGGTGGAGTAAAAAGAAAAAGAAAAAATTGCAAACGTCTTCGATGTTATATTAACCTACCATAAAAAGCCAATTTGGAGTACAATGGGCCGTTGGCGAGCGATGCCGAGAATCATCTGCCGTTCGATATATGCCGAGAGGTTCTGTCTGCAACGAGCGCGATCAGGCTTGATTAAAAACGAGATTGCGGCAGTACGATTTCAAGGTGGAAGATTAGGCCGGGGCTCTTATTTGATTTGCAATCGCCGCTTTTTGCGTCCTTTTTTCGCATCTGCGGCGCATCATGCACGCGCTCCTGCGCATGCCGGATCCAGTCGGTGTCCCTGCGATCTGCACCGGCACGTTTGGACTTGGAATTGTCGTCTTAGGGGGATGAGCGGCCCTGAGCAATTCTGTCACACCAAAATATTTCTAGAGATTGATCAACGGGCGAATTTGCTATTCGACGAACAAGTGCGTAGACTTTGCATTGAATATTAGTGAATTGTATATCGTCTAGTGCTCCAGAACATGAGAGCAATCGAATTGGAGAGTGTTCTCGTTGTCTGCTGTAATTGTCCGTTGCACGAGTACATATTGTGACAGTCGTATTGTCAACCTGACAAAATATGACCCGCGCGGGCTTATTTTTAATGCTCGGCCAACAACGAGCCAGATAATCTCCCGAACTCATTCTGGAACCCGTTTCTTTACGCCCGAACTCGTGAATGGTTTCCCGCTGTGCGCCTTATTGCGGGCTCCTCTCCTACCGAATTAGAGCGGACGTTCGGTGAAAGGATTTGCTCTAATTCGCGCACAGAATCCTTCGAAATGCACCATTGTCCGAACTGGACGACAATGCCGTTCAGAAATGTAGCCGGTCCGAGATACGTCTATCGTTTTAACAACGGTTCGAATCCTTTCGACTGTTGTTTCGTTCGTGGTCAGTCGGCAAAACTAGATCCTAGGCTTCAACAAGCCTCTTTTACAGACCAGCTATGGAATAGACCCTCATCTTACGGGACTTCGTGTCCCACGTACAAATATCCCGACAGCGCCAAATGCTGGTGTACCCCTTAAGAAATTCTCAATTTGTTCACGGGCCTCTCACGTATAAACTATCAATCTTAGCCTATATGTTGTGTTAGATTTTTTGCGAATGCGAAGTAGAGATTCAGTGCCGTAAAAATGTTTAACTTCTCCACCTATTTTCAGCCATGGCCAGTGTTCTCAACGAGTGCCGGTACCGATGACCCAGCGCGGTTCTTCACAACCACTGTTCACATATTTCTTCCAATTATACTTAATTTAGACTCGTGAAGAAGATGAGAAGTCGAGAAGTGTTATTTCGCTGTAACTTTTGACGAAGCATTACCGATTTCCACGTGGCAGACAATGTGTTAAAGACTAATTATTGTCAGTGCCCGCCTACCGAAAGACACCAGCTCGTAGCCTTGGGTGCCGTCAGCGGCGGAAGATTAGAAGGCGCCTTTCTCCAATTAGTTTATTCCCAGTTGACCGCGGCCTCTCATTAACGCTTGGCGCAAAGGAAAGGCGACGCCCTCGGTGGCGCGTGAAAAGTCACAGAAAACACCGTCATCGCGCGGTCTGCCAATAATTAGTGGCGCGCGCTCGTCAATGAGACGAGACGGTACCCGTGTCGAATTCGCCGAACGCTTTTGCGCATCAATTCTTTCGCCAGCGACAGCGGCGCAAAAGGGGTGGAGCGTGTCTCTAGCCACGGCTACGGGCTCCGAAATAATTATCGTTTCGCGTGACTCGTCGCGCGCCATATGTCTCCGCGAAATTTCGACGAGACAAAGAGCTCGCCCGGACCCGGGCCGAGGGCAAATAATTAGCCGAATCGGGCGTGAAGTCGCTACGGGGCAAGGGTAGCAAGGGGTGTGGTACCAATTTGCGAAACGGCCTTTCGACCTCGCCGGTCAAAGAGGAAGAGATTCTTCGCCGTTGTCCATATGTCGCGGTCGATGACGAATTCGAAGTGGAGGAAGAATTTCTATTCGTTCTGGTTCCCTCGAGAACCTTTGATCGTCGATCGCGTATAAAACGACTCGCAAGAATTATAGACAAATTTACGGGAAACTTCTCGAAGCGTGCACGTCGATTACGGTGCAGAGCCGTTCGGTGCTATAAAATTAGCATAGACTCGGCATTCGCTTATTCGCTTTTACAGCTGCGCCGGCCGATTGAGTAACTAAAACTCTTTTTCGACAAAACGCCACGTATCTTTACAGGCCGGAGGAATAGATCTCGAGGCTTATGGGGCAACGTAGGTATCGCCATTATATTAGGTACGCATTCTCGGGCGAGAGGGCCCGACTGCCATAGGCCACGTAGAACCCCGCGGTGTGGCGCAGATAAATTTCGCAAGCCCATAAATAATTAATAGATTCGTTACGAGGGCGTGTGTAAATCATCGACAGACACGCGATTCACTCGGCTCGCCGTCCTGCTGAGCGCGTCTAGAACGAATCATCGCTTTTCGGGCAGTAAAAGATCGACTTTTGAAGAAGAGACGCTCCAGAAGCAGAAGTAGCGCGCCCAGAGCCGTCCGTCGGGTTAAATAAAACGAGCGCAGGGGCTGGCTGTCGAAAGCCTATCGAAGCCACTCGAAGAACAACGAGATGCAAGGCGTCATTGTTTTTCCACCGACCGGCGGAACGGCAGTCGGGCGAAGACGCAACGGAAAGGTCGAACGTCATTAACGTTAAAACGAATCCCATTCTGGAATTCAGAGCCACACTCATCCCGTTGTCCGGCGATCGGCTGGAAGGGCTCTCGGAAAGATTCCTTTCGAAACCTCGAGACCACTCGAGTCGAAAGACAGAGAGAGGGACCGTGTTCGTTCGCGAAGAAACGCTCGAGTGCTTCTGTGGAATGGAGAGCCGGGTTTCGCGAAATAAAGAATATCGGAGCATCCTGCATCCTCCGTGGGAGGCAGGTGCACTTCCAATTGGAAGACGCGCGGCGTACCCTAAACCCCCGATGCAGGTCAGATTTTTTCGCGGTGGAAATGGTGGCATAATAGAAGTCTCGAGGGTCCCTCGCTCGAATTCGAGGTCTATCATTATCTGGCGCGAACCGGAAGCCCCGACGCCCGGGGGAAATCGACTGAGGTTTCAGGATTCCTGGATTTCTCGCGGTGACTTCCAAAGGCAGTGACGGATCGGAAATTGCTAGATCCGTGCAACGCCGGGGACCTTCGATGTGTGGTCTCGAGTCTGGACGCGTTCAATGAGAAAATTAGTGGCTGCGGAGGAGTGAAGCTAATCTGACTCGCCGGCGAGCTGAGTTTCCGCTAATTTCACGATCTCGCAACTCCGACTCCAGATACCTGGTCAAGTCTTTGCGCTCGGCTCGTTACGTGTATATCGAATTTATATTGGTCAGTACAGGAACCTGGCGCGCCGAAACGCAGCGGCGCAAAACATCGGGGTTATTTGTTGGAAGTGAGAAAAAGACCGCACGGACGCGGCCCCGTTTTGGTGCCGTAAACGCTGCAATCGCGTCGACGTCACAAATTATCGAGCGCTCACGGATCAGAAAGATTTTGACAGGGCGAGAGCGGCCGGCTTGTGTTCGGCCGATAAAAAGGCAGCGCGGCGGGCAGAGCGTAAGATGCTGCTTTCTTGCGATCGGAACGTGTTCCACCTTGGCATTTCTGGTGCGACACGCCAATTGGGCTGTGCCAGATGTCGGACGACGGTGACATTCCGACCTGCGGCGCGATGATTCTTCGCGGATGGCATTTCGGAATCACTTAGTCGGACTTAGCGCAGGAATCGACTCGTCCGCCACTCGCGCTTGTCCCCGGGCCCCGTCAATAGCCGACGATTATAAATTCTAATTAGCACGATAATTACAACCTTGTTACCGTGCATGCTAACACGGCAATATCGTGGTCTCTTTGTGCCCCATAACAGAGGCCGGCATTAATCCGATACATTGTGCTCGCCGCCGCAATTTATTAGTCATTAATTTGCATCCAATAACTATTGCGCGCGTAGATTCCGCTCTTTAATTACGGCTTGCTCGTTGAACGATCGGAACGCCGGCGCGCGGAATAGTACGGGGCCACGGTTGAACCGCAAATTCGCAATTAGCTGACAATTAATCAGGAGGCGTACTCGTTAACCGCGTGTGTCCGTAAGAAGTCCGCGTAAATTCCGAAAGACGAGTTTTCCGAGAAAATTCGCCTGCTGCCTCGAA
Organism: Priocnemis perturbator; assembly: GCA_963942575.1. Lineage (NCBI taxonomy): Eukaryota > Metazoa > Arthropoda > Insecta > Hymenoptera > Pompilidae > Priocnemis > Priocnemis perturbator. The sequence goes on from OZ012644.1 coordinate 7,932,456, forward strand.
GACGCGCGCTAATATCGTCGTTCCTTTTTCCCCCGGCTTCTTTTGATCTCTATAAACAGAAGAGGTGACTCGTTCGCTCTCATTAAAGAGCTCCTTGAGCAGGTCCGTGAAACCAGTAGCAAGTGGTTCCACGAGAGCCTTCCTCGACAGTCCTCTCTCTCTCTCTCTCTTATTGCTTTCTGCCTCCTCTTCTCCCGTTTAGTCGCCGACTCCTTCTCGGCATAACAACTAAATGGCATGGCTGTACCTTGTTTGCCGGCACGCGCTTCTTCGTGTTTCAATTACAAAACAATTATCGTACACGCTACGCTCCCCAATGGACGTCGTTTACCCTGAATCCGACTGCACCGGGATGCACCGCCACCCTTCTTCGGCCGGAGAAAGACGAGCTGAGTCGTTAAACCCACGAGCAGGCAACCAGGTAGACTTTGAAGCGTCTCGGGTTTCTTTTAAGTATCTACCTACGCGACAGTTGCTTAAGATTTTCTAGGTGCTGCCTCGCCATCGCGTATCGGAGGCTTTAAATTAGACGGCGCAGCCTGTTGGCAAGTGGAGAGTGTTAGAACGGATGCCATGCGATTAGCATATTACATTCACACGAACACATTTAATTCTTTCTATTAGCGGCGGAGTTTACGAAGCGTTGAATTTGAAATGTAAACGGTGGATATGCGTACCGCGATATCGAACTATCGAATCTCGAGACAGTCGAGAGCCGGTTTAACGGGACGAATTCTGTCGCGGATACGCGTTTATTCAATTATTCTCCGGCTCCTCGGGCGCCGCGGCGGGATCATTTGATTCGGCGACGCATTAAAGTGTTTTTCGTAGCGTCGAGGGTCGAGGGAGAGAGTCCATCGCGACAATGTGCGTATCATAAATCGTCGGCGAATTTCCTGAACGAAATCGCGCGCACGGCGAGCCGAGTGCCGAGCGACGAGAGACGAGACTCACTTATCGGATGAGGCTCAATAGCGGGCCGCCACTTTTTCCTCGTCGAATTACCATCGCGCTGGTGGTAAAAGAGGCGGACGACAAAAAGTAAAATTGGCCGTACTTACAAACGATGGCGGGAGACGGGAGACAGGCGGCGGAGCCGGTCGAAAAACGTTTCGCTTCTGCGATCAAAGGACGCAAAGAACAGAAGTCCGAGAACGATCTCGCGCACGCTCTCGTAATCGGCGCATACGGTATACGGGTATACCTTTCGAAATAATCTCCCTATCGACGACGGTCGCGCTTTAATGAACTCTACCGAAACGAGAATTAAAGCTGAAGTCGCGAGACGAAGGGCGTCCGATAACATTCCGGCGGCACGCATGTACAGAAAAAAAATCGGACAAATGACGGCACTTTACCTCGATCCCCGCGCCTCGAGTATCGGTATCGATGTAATGCCCGCGCTTAATCGTAATGCCTTAACATAATCATATGTAAGACATCGTTCGGCGTACAGTGACGGCGGCGCGGCGGCGCACTCGCGAGCGAGGCGAACCGGTTTCAATGAGACGAGGTTAATTAACCTGCGCGTTAATATAAATTGTCCGTGGTAACGACGAGAGCGCTGCAGCCGGTCAAGAGAGAGAAACAGAAAGAGAGAGAGAGAGAGAGAGAGAAAGAAAGGCTCGTCGATGGGACACAACAGCGGCGCGGCGGACAGAATTTCAATTTAACCGAGCGTAATCATCCGCGATCTCATACGTTACCGTGATGCGCGACAAGCGACGAGCATTAAGCTAGCGACGTTTAATAAGTGCCGCCATTAATTATCGCGAGGCCGACGACGACGGAGCGAGTCTCGAGGGCGTCTGCATTGAGATTTCGCGCGAGCGTACGATTTTGAGAATCGAGTGCCGTTATCGAATTCGCTCTGTCTAGCCTAACTAACGACCCGTCAGCTTTAGCTGTCCGCTCCAGGACCCCGTCCCGGTCCCGGTCACGATCTTGCCTTGGCCGAGGAGGATCGAAAGTCTAACCCGTTAATCCGACGCCGGATCTCGGTGCCCGCTGGGAGAAGGTGCGCGAACTCGGTACTTTCACGCGCTCCTTCTCTTTGCATATACGACCGTGATCGGCTTCATCGCGGCTGCTCTTCGCTCTCAACGTGTCGCGGCGCGAAAGAAAGGATACGCGCTATGGAACGAATGACCGGTAACCGCATTAATTCTAATTAACCGGAGGGATAGACCATTCGCGCGTTCCCTCGGTGCCACGATCATCGGCTCGGTCGAGGATTCGAAGAGTGCGGAGAGGGGCGCGAGAAATGAGGAATGAGGAATGAGGGAGGGCAACTTTCACGCGCACGCGCTATGGATCTCGTTGCGCGTGCCTCTCTCTTTCCTCGAGCGCGCACCTGCGCTCCGTTGCGTGACTCTCCTCTCTCTCTCTCTCTCTCTCTCGCTCCGTCTTTATCTCGATCCTCTTCTCCGTAGCTCGCGCCGCCGTTGACTCCGTTCGACGATCTTTCTCTCCTTCCCACTCCCTCCGGATCCGTCCACAATCCACAATCCACAATCCTTTCGTCTCTCTTCCCCAATCACGGGCCAGCCGCGATTTAATACGAGCTTTACGATTGTCAATGTTGGTATACGTCGGTCGTTACGTCGTGACGCCGTGCCGCGCCGCCGCCGCCGCCGGTGGAAAGCACGTCGTATTTATGTATGTATGTATGCCCTCGTCCAGTGTACGTGTACGCGCTGGATCTCGCCCTCGTTACCGTGTGCGTTCATTAACATCGTATTTGCGTGCATTATATCTCGTATGTGGAAGCCATTACGGGAGACTTTTATTTATTTATTAGGCGCGTACGGCGAATTCATTAGTCCCGTATTTTCGGCCGAACGTATTTGGTGCGCTCGTTGTGCGGGAGTTTTAACGATTAAAACGCTTTTTACGAGCACTCGTACGAGCACAGTAACGAGCACTGACGGTCAAACGTACGAATCGGGCGTTATGGTGGAGCTCCTACGGCGGAAGGACATTCCACGCAATACTCAGCCCGTATCCTCATTCTGTCCTTCCAATAATACGCGCTGCTCGTAAGCCGGGAACAGAATACGATACGCGATCAGCATCAATTTTACTATTGATCAGATACGGCAACGTAAGTAAACGCCCTGTAAGACGATGTTAGGCTCAAGTACGGAGAATTAAATGAACGCGACAAAATATTTGATACGAAGGAGCACGCTTATCGCGTGCGAACGCGGCTCGACGCTGATTTAAGAAGTTTAACGGGCGATCGGCAACGTCTATGGACACGCGGCCAGTTTATTATCTCCGAGAGTAAATATGTATCAACGCCAGGCACACGGTGCGCACCGCGCCCCTCCTCGCGGACTCTCTTTAAGCGTGCACTCTCGGAGCCGAGAGGAGAGCAGGCAGGTGTTCTCCGAGCGAGATCGTTCTCTCGCGTTTATGCGCGCACGTGCTTTATTGCTCCGTCTCTCTGGGTACATCTCAGTGACTCTGGTGCTCGTCAATCAGCAAGACTCGCTTTCGTCTCTTCCTCCCATCCCCGTTCTCTCATTCTTCGTCTCGCTGCCTACGACGAACGTACGCGTCGTCTCTCCGTCTCTGTATACGCTATACCTACAGTTACGTATGCGTGTTCGCCTTTCTTCCCTCCGTCTCTCTCACCAGTTCTCTTTCGTTCGCTTTTTCTCTGCCTCGCGCCGCGTCCACTCACTTGTCTGCCCTTCCTTTCGTGTACAAGCGCATAAGGGGTCACGGCCCACGAGCAGGTGCTCAAAATCCGTGGCCCGACGTACACGCTCACGTTCGGATGCACGCAGACTGACACGCATTCAGTCATGCGCGCATGAGCCGTTACGTAAATCTCTGATGCTCACGTCTCGTTCCTTTTATTTCTCTCGGACCTTCTTCCTTCTTGCCCTCTTCCTCCTCCTCCTCCTCAATCCGCAGTTGCACGTACCCGTGTCTGTCTCGTACCTGTTACATCGTATACCGGAAGATAATCAGCGTGTCTTTTGATATCCCGCGGTAGAAAAGGAGAACGCGCCGGTCTTTAAGCTCTTATTCCTGCCGCTAATCATTACGCGCGCACGTACGTGATTGCGTCACGGATAGCATCGCGATTCCCGATGCAGATGAGTTCGGAAGCATACTTTCAGACATTTTTTTGAAACCCATACTTTTTTATACACGTGCCCATTTCCACGTTCTAAATGTAACACGTGATACTTCTAAACCGCACCTCGACCTTGTCAGTGTAATGGGTAATTAATGGTCCGTGTTACCTAACTGTCGTCGGCGTCGAGACAATGTATCACATGGTTCACTTCGTCGCCTAGGATGATCATCCGCAGGGACTCAATCGCGAGACGTACCATCTCGCCGTTCTCAATGACTCCCTTCACTCTCCTTTCTCGGTCGTTAGCCACCGGTGTCTCGTCTCTGTCACAATGCACAGAGACAAGTTCGTTAGTCTCCGGAGCGACGACTAAGAGCTCGATCCCTGTCGGTCCCACAACGGCGTTGCGTTTCAACTTCTCGAGACGGCCAGCGACTGGCTGAATTTGTCATTAATCAACGGGGGATGTAAATGATTACGGCGATGGCGCGCACACTCGCAAAGATTTGAAGCTAGAAAGCAGTGATTGGCCGACTGACGACCGATGACGGATGAGGGTTCAGGAGGATCGCGCCGAGCCTTTTAGGCCGCATTAGGACGGGATCTCAAAGTCGAAAATATCGATGGCTCACCGTCGTCAGGATGATTCATACACTTGCATGTTGCATGTTATAGAAAAAACAATCGTTTCCCAGTCGATATCGTTCCAGCGGATATTCAGAGAACAATCGTGGGAGCTGTACATCCACTCGCGTAACATTCCATGAACGAGGCATCGAACGTGTTCACGTCAATTCAATATCTGGTGAGATAATGAAAAGATAAACTGCACTCTGAGAGTGACGTTGGTGTTGGTGGCCGTGCTGAAGATTATCTTGAGACAATGTAAAACTTCAAGACCATATCTCTCCTGTTTATCCGAACTCGCCGCACTTTGTCAAATTGCCGGCATCAAGCGAGTTGCACGTCTTACGTTTAATGCGCCGGGGTGGACGGACGTGTAATAGCATTACGAGAGTTTACATCGGCGATCCCTGACCCATCTCGCGATTGAGATAGAAGCGTGCGCGATGCGTCGAAGGGCATGGTAGTACGTCGATTATCCAGTCATTTTCCCAGGCCCTCTTCAGGCACTTCTTTCTCTGTACCGAGAGTCTGGACCGAGTATTATGAGGATGACGTGCCGGGCACGCTAGTGGGAGTCTGTCAGAGCTATTACATTCGGACTCGGAGTTGGGTGGGAGGGGCGGAGAGTGGAGTACAAAAGAGAAGGGGATGGATAGCACTCTCCTTTCCTCTCCATTATCTGCCTCTGTACCTCTCTCGTCTCTCGTGTCCTCAACTCCCATCTCTCTCTCTTCTTCTCTCCGTCTGTTGCTCCCACCCTTTTTCTTACCTCACAACTCGATCCCCTCGCTCTTTCCTTCTGTCGCTCTCACTCGCGCCTCTCTTAAGACGGCGGCGGCAGGTAGGGGGGGGGGGGGTGGAGGGGGAGGAGGGCTTGAGAGAAGAGGCCTCGTCTCTCGGCATGCACATTAAGAGGTCACGCTCCGGCAGGTGGCGCGCGCGTGATTCACTCGGTCGCTCGCTCCGAGCTAGCTGTACCACCCCTATTCACTCACACGAGCGAGTTAATTGTCGCAGGGACGTTGATTTAAGGCCCCACTCGGACGATCCCCCTCGCCGAGATAATGAGAGAGGTGGGTCGGCGCGACGTAGAAGGCCCCCGCGTAGCTTAGATTACGCTGGCTCCACACTTCGCACTGATGCGAGCCGATCTCACAGTCCCGCCAGACAGGATCTTTTCAGCTTGATATCTATCTTGGACGTTTCCGAAGCGAGGGAAACAATTAGCGTCGCGAGCGATCGATAAAACGGTTCCGTTAACGAGCGTGCAGCGTGAGTGCCGTCGTCGGTGTAAAGCGCTATCAATCGAACAAATCTCATTACCTTTCATTCGTCTCGACTTTCACATTATCGAGCGTTAACATCTATCATCGTCATTACGTCGGAAATCGACTGTTAATCACGTACGTAATGGCACTCGATGTGCCTCACTTTGCAAAATCACACTTCGCGGGCCGACGTAAGGCATCGGTCATCGCGGATATCGTTAAGCGCTTTAACTTCACCGGCGAGCTCATCGTTCCGATCGAGCGACGGTGGCTTTCGGTTCGGGCTCGCAGATGAGAGGATGACACCACCGTTTGTGCCCCGGAGGTCTTACCGGGAGCTCATAAATCTTCTTAAATATCTTCTCTATCTGTTCATCATCCGGGCGCGAGTACCGTCCGGAGAGTTAAAACACGCATCGAAACAGCTGCCGCTTAACAGTAGTTGTAATGGGCATGCAGAGTGCGCGGGAGTGCAATCAGACTTCATCTCCTCGCGAGGTTCTGACCGAGCATACATCACGTGCACGTTCTTACGGTGGCTGCCACGAAGCGGCTCGCTCATTGTTCCTACTTATAGCCAGGAGCATCCTCACTCTCTCATTCTCGCTCTACTTCTTTCGCATCTTCAAGGCTGCCCCCCTTTCCGCTCTTTGTGGCCGGATGCATTAGCCGACGCTCAAAGCTACGAATCAGGAATTCCCACCCCACGCATCGACGTAAGCGCGCCCCGTAATAACGCGAGAGTGTCCGCGCCGACGGGGCAAAATCGATTCCTATTCAGTCGAGCTGGGGGAAGGAAGATTGTCGTAATCCACTTTACGACACTTTCAAAACATCCCTGAAAAAGACGGGTAAGTCCATCTCCACAATCGTACTAAACGTCGAGTGAAAATGACGAGACACCAGCGAGTGTCCGTTTACGTTTATACGCTCTCAATGGAAGATTGATTCCGCGGCCGCCATAAATCTGCGCGGCATCAGTCGGCGGAATGACGGGTGACGGTGATAAAAGAGAGATCAGACAAGCGCTAGGTTTACCCGGGACCGAAGCCCGACCGTTGCCTCGATCTTGCAACGAGACCTTCCACTCGGCCGGGCCGGGCCGCGCCGGGCCGCGCCGCGTGCGCGATGCGTCTTGATCGATCGTAATCGAAGGAACGAGGCGCGCCGCTCCGCTTCGCTCCGCGCCGGCGTGCTAAAGGTTAAGGAATCCTCCTCACGCGGCATTCTCCACGCGCTCGTCGTAAAGTTCGTCGAGCGCCTCTCCTTCGCCGTCTCTTTTTCCCTCGTTCGCCCCTTCTTCCGCCCAGGGTACAAGCTCCAAGGCTACAGCTATACACCTCGGTCTCGTAAGTGAGTCGAAGGTGAGCGCGCCTCACGAGTCGAGAGTCGAGAGTCGAGAGTCGAGACACGGTTGCAATTGCTCCGCTCACGGATCTCTCGCCGCTCGCGCGTCCGCCTTCCTCTCCTCTCTCCTCCGACCCCTGTCCCCCGGCCCCCTTTTCTTCGCCCCGTCTCGTACTTTCCATTCCTCGTCCACCCGTTCTCGGAACAATCACGTCACGGCGTACGATCGCTCTCAGCGCCGTGCCAGAATCGCCAGCGGACCCGCGGCGGCAGAAGGCAGAACCTGCCAGAACCCCTCGGAAATCACGCTCGTTCGCGGTACGCTCTGTTTCGCTCGATGACATCACGCCGGGCGAGCGATATTGCAGAGAAACCTTCCGTTTTCTAATCCACCCTCTTCCCTCCGACCTCCGACTCGCATTCCACGTCGTTTATTCTGATTCCTTAGTAGGGGAAGGGGGTGGTGGCCGAGTTTTTTCCTATATATGTACTCCTGATCGTTCGCGACGGTATTCGTAACGACTTTTACTCTAGACTTCATTATTCCGCCGTCTCTCTTGATCTAGAGTTACAATTTCAGCTTCCTGATGGGTAGCTCGGGGCGCATCATTCCTCGGCACACGGAGATGTTACCTTCATATACATCCTCCCAGCCATACCCTCTCGCCCCTCCCGTACTCGCCGTCCCAGCGTCGTTCCGCTACCAGAGCAATCACGGCACGAGCAACGCGTCAGGATGTGCAGATGTTCGTCGGGCAACGCTTTGCTCCTGGATTCGCGATGCGCTATTCTCTCGCTGCCAGCATAATCCACTAATTTCTTTTAAACCGGCTACCGACTTCGATTCAAGGACAGCGTTACTCAGCCGTGTACGCATTCTCGGAGCAACTTTCGCCTCAATCATACCGGCATGTCGACGCTCATTGTCTCTTCGCACAACATTGTCCACCGTCATGCTGATGGAAGAAGCGCGTGTCGCAGATGCGCGACAGATTATTAGCAATACTCCCCAAGCAATTTAGGAACTTCTTCATATTCATCCGCCCATTTTCAATTATCGCAGACAGAGTGGGTAATTTTCGATATTACTTCCTCCATCATTTTCTTGTTGCTTCCATGCCTCGCTATCGGTAATAGAAAATCGCGGCGTGCCGTAACTTTTGATTTTCTCGCATCCAGCATTTTCACACACGAGTCGCCGGGTGAGAAATGAGAAAGGCGCGACGTCGGGCGCTCGTAAATAGTAAGCCGAGAGTAATCTAGTGGCGCGCCGTGACAGCGATTATTACATTGTATCGTTACGATAATTGCCGCTGTACACACATAGCCATATAAATCCGTGGAAATTGCGCCTGGGCGTCGGCGCGCTGGCTGACGATTATTGCCATCCTACGATCGCGGCCGCTTACCAGTCGCTAAACAATAAATTTCGCTCAGCGCGGATAATGCGCGGTCGTGATATCTCTTTTGCGGCGCTGGTGCGCGTGGCAATTATCGTTATGACCCGTATACCGTCTTTACCGTATGTCCACAGAGCGAAATATGGCCTGTGGTAAAAATTTTCATTCGAATTTCACGATACTATAACACAACGCGTGCTGCAATTTTAGTTGGAAAGCATGCCTACGTTTTACGGATACTTATACACTGTCACTCTCTGAACGTCGACCGATTTTGATGAGTCGAGAGAGGGTGAAAAGGACCACCCTGCTCGCCTCGTATCCCCAGTCGGCCATCGAGGCATTGTTGTCACCCACTTGCCACGATCTCGCATTTCCTATCTGCCGTTTTTCATGCCGGATCTCTCTCCGTGAAATGGCTAATGCGCCGAGGATGGTGTCGCCTATCTGACGCTGCTATCTCGGTCAGAGTAACACCTTGGGTGGCGCTTCGTTTAGTGAAGATATCCAACGGCAGATCTAGGAACCAACGCCGGACCGGAGTGTTTTGTCTGCTGTCAGTGAAGGGACACAGTCCGCTCACGAGCCGGTAATTTATATGCAAGCTCATGGCGGCGACATCGCGATGGCGGCGCACTGCAATCCAGCCGCGAGTTAAAACTTCGAAGGACGGATATTGCCGTCATCGTGAGTCGTGAGAATCGAACGTCCGTCGCTTTCGACTGCCAATTTAGTGCAGGTATAGGTATGTACCGCTGATTGTGAGACGCCATCCACTCGCGAGTTAGGAGCTCGATTCGAAGTTCGATGGGCCGATGTTATCGTTACAGAGAGTCGTGAGAATCGAACGAGCCGGATCGCAGTGCCAACTCGAACCGCACAGGCTGCACAGCTAAGAATTTGACGGATCACCGGGTCAGTTTTTACGTCAGAATCGGGCTCTGGCCTTTGCAGCCTCTTTTTTCTCGCAACAATAACGTATCCGTGACAAGACTAACCAGAGACACTTGTACGCTTCGTGTCGACGAGCGACTTCGCTGCTCTCGATCCAGATTATCTTCAGCCTGCGCCGTGTTCGCGTGATTTATACCGGAGACAACAACGCGCGCGTAATCTAGTTATTTATCAATTTAAGGAATATCTGGAGGAGGACGTGGAGCACGGTCTTTGGTCGACCCTGATCCGCAGAGCGGGCCGATGACCCCAGGGATCGCTTCGGGTCCCGGAGGATTTGCGATTTTTACGAGCTATAACTTTAACGAATCGCTAATCCCGCGGAATGGCGCCTATTTTTCATACGACTCCCTCCTTCGTCCCTCTCGCCGTTCCTCCTTCGAGCACGAATACCCCGGGCCGCGAATTCGGCGCCATATATTCCTTATGGCCCTATATATTCGGCAAACGACCGGTATTTAAGTCTTTGTAATCCAGCGAAGTTTTGCGGGGGAGCCGACGGTGAGTCATGGCAGGTGCTGGCTGAAGAACGGGGAGAGAAGACGTGGAGGACCGCGTTCTTAGCTCGCAGCGAATGCATCTTCCCCTTCTTCCCGCGACCCTTCTCTCCCCCTTCCCTCTTCAATCGCTGTTCTCCTCTACGGCCTTTCAAAGTGCCAAACAACCGCTGAACAATGAGGAAGATTTTATCATTTAACTTACTCCATTCGCGCATTCTTCGCGAATTGAATCGCTCCGTTAGCGCACATACCGCGTCAATTGAATCACCTCCTTCCACGGCGGGTCGTGCACGGCGTCGTTTGATTGAAAATTAGTGGCGTGAATTGGCGAAAATAATGGCATCGGCAAATGTTACCCGGCCGCCCGAACGTTCAGTGTGTTGCGAAGTATGATCCGATCGCGCGTTTTCTCAATCTTCGCTCTAAAGTCTAAACGACGTTCGAGCGAGAAACGATCAAACAAAATGCCAGGCTCCAATTTTCGCGCATTTCTTTGCATCGCCGTTGCTCGTGACCCACCCACAAAATCGTGCCTCGCTCTCTCTTTCCAACGATTACCCCCGCAAGACTGGTTCCCGGGACGTGCGGAAGGCGCGAAAGTCTCTCATGCGCGTTTCAATCACTCGAGCCGAACGACAATGAGCAGCGGCAGGCGAGTGCTCGCGCTCGCACTAGCAGTAAGGAGTAACAGCGCCAGCAGCTGGTTCCAGATGCAGAGACTGGTCGCGATGTGGTAGCAATTATTTTCTGATTTTTTCTCTCATTAGCCGCGTGCCCCGAGAAGAAAGACGAGACGCGAGGTGGAAGAGGAGGAAGATGGAGAAGAGAGACTCGATGGAAGGCTTCCAGCGTCCACCACTGCCTACCTCGCTGCCATCCTCGTCGCTGCGGTGATGATGCCCGGCGAAAAAAAAGGCTAAAAGGAGCGTACATGACCCGACGAGCATGTACGCGCAGCATCTTGCCGGCGCGCAACCGCTGCTCTCTCGCGTTGTTGCGTTGCTCTATTCTTAGACTATGATGGGACAGGTGGCAGAGCCGGGTACAACGTGTACGCACCTCTCTTTGTGCCTCTCTCTCTCTCTCTCTCTCTCTATCTCTGTCTCTCGTTTCTATTCTGCTCAGCTCCTCTCTATTTATCTACCAACCCTCGCCATCTTCAACCTCACTCCACCTCGTTCTCACTCCCTTCGCTCCCTTTCATTCTAGACCTATCGCCATCGCTCTCCCTCGCCCTTCACTCCCTCCCGAGGTACGTAATACGCGTAGGAATGCTTACGTGCAATACGAGCTGTAAGTGAGTGCGCCGTACTCACGGGTGCACGGTGGTCAAGCGAGTGTGCCTTTCGTGCCACGAAAGGATTACCGCACCGATGTCAATAAACGTGTCTCACACGGCGTATCCTGCGAAGGGCGTGGAAAAATTGATATCGTCGAGGTAAACGACAGCTCGCCGCGGTGCTAGTAGGAGCATAAAGGAACGCGACGCGGCACGCAGACATTTGCATAACGAATAAGACCGTTTACCGCACCTAATTCCACTGATAGCACTCGAACAACGCGATATACGAACACGCGGCCGCGAGGATGAAAATCGCTTTGCCATGAGTGCGTGTCGATCCGACATAATTGTTACTCCGCCTCTAAAGAGACATGCGGTACGAGCCTCGCTCGAAGAATCGAGTTGCAGTGAATGTAAATGTATACGTATGTATCGTTCGTGCTTCAACCGCTTCAACGTCCGAGCGGAAACTTGAAGCTGACACTCGGACACATCGTCGATGCTTCGATCTTCCTTGACGGCTGATTGCTTCCAAAGAGTCCAGCGCGAAACTTGACTCGTCCCAAACAGGCTCGACGATCGAAGAAGTCGACGTGCATTCTTTGCAAAGGTCGGCCGCCAGAAGTGTGGCACGCGTTTTCAGTTCCCGCTGACTTCTCGAACTTTCGGCCTTTCAAGGAAGACATCACGCTGTCGGAAAAGAATTCTGCACGCTAGACAATTAGATTCGTACGTTTGTCCGAGAGTTGGCTCAACACCGGGACATCAGTATTGTCGCGGTGACCCACGACTGTCGTCCTTTATATTTGTCCGCGTGTCGGCGTATTGTTGAGCCTGTTGGACGACCGACTGCCCGCCGGACACTGGGCCAAATTGTTTCGACGTGATTCGTGGAGCGTGTACAGCCGTCAGTCCACGGGACATCCACAGAACGTACAATGGAGTTAAATTGCGAAGACGAGCTGTACTACCAGGTGTAAACTAGACGTCAAGGTGGTCCATCTTTGGACGTGGACCTTACTCCTACACGTCCATCATTTACTCGAAGGCAAGGATTCGCTCCCAAAGGAGACAACTATACTTTCTAGGAAACGAAGTTGGCGAGAAATATTTTTCACCAATTTATCTTCGATTGAACATCATTGACCGCTTAATACCCCTGCCCCGTACGTGTCGAGAAGCTGCGAAAGTTCGCCCGGGGAATAAGTCACGTACAGGCGAAGCGGACAATGCAGCCAGTCCTCTTGACTTTGAGTCAAAAATAAACTTTCGGTGGATCGCGCAGGACTTACGCGGAAGGTAGACACGGTATTCCGGGGGATACTCGTAAATACTGGAAAGCACGATTATTTTCTCAGAGCCCGTCGACGAGCTGGACGTGCTCGGACACTGAAGTAGCTCTTGACTTCGCCTTCTTGTCCTGGGACACCATTATTTTTCTAGCCTCCAGAGGCGACCATCCGTCAAAGGAATCGCACGAGAATGAGGATTCCGCTCTCGATCCAATAAAAACAAACTTTGCCATCCGCAGTCATAGCCACCGGGTACACCTTGGGCCCTTTCCTTCCACGACGGGCACATTCGCAATCCTAAAACAACTAAATCGCCGTTGGACGCCGACTAGAACGCATTGCGTATACAGCACGGGAAGTCGGCTCGCGTCAGCCATGAAATACCGTGACAAACTGCGCTGGCATTCGCTTAAGACATAAGGTGAACGTAATCCCAGTCCATCGAGTCTACGTAACGTCAGAAAATCCTCGACTCTCGATTTTCTCACGAGAGCGACAGTGTCGAAACCCTGATACTCGGTACCGTTATTGATTTCCAGCGTGTCGAACGTTATTGTAACCTACTGTACCGTGGAAGACTGACCCTACGCGTGGTCATGCCTCGCCCGACGACAAGCCAGTTGACAAGCTCTCAATCACGGCGTGAGGTCCGCCGGGTATATTCGGCCAGTTTCTGTCGTAGGTCGTAGGACGGACAATGGTCGCAAATGTCAATGTAACCGACATGCGCCGTCACGCGCACGTCTCGCCATTGCTATTCTTACGCCACGGGATCCTCGACAGTATGTAAACCAGAGGCTTGACTCCGGAATCCCGGCATATGGAATAAGGCGAAATGTCAGAGGGAATAATTGTGACAAAGCGAACGGCCGAGCGCAGATAAATTTCGGAGGCGACGTGGCGGCGCATTTTACCGGTTTCGTTATCGGCAGAGGCAGAAGGGAAATGAATGAGCGCCACTGCGCTTCACCACGGGGTGGCCCGATATAAATGACACTGCAGAAGTATTGTGTCCGCAACGATGGCTTCACGATCGTTCCGCGCACCAGCGCCGATTGTTTCCACCGAATTATCTCAGTTATTAATGGGTGCCGGCGCGGTCTACACCTGTCTCGGCGAAGATCGTTTTGCAGAAAAACGAAGACAATCCTCGCCGGGGTGTCCTTTATTGAGCCCCCGGCGGGGAGTGATCGGGAATGGCTTCCCGAAAATAGAAAAGTCGGCGAGATTGCCCATTATCACTCATCCAATTCTCGAAACTCTTAATGGTGGAGAAGGAAATCTCCGTGAGCGAGCATCGCGCCGTTTCAATTATACAATGAACTCATCGTTCGAGTTTCCCAGTTCCCACAGATGCGGGACCGGCGTACGATAAGATTCCATTATGAGATCAGCCCCCTAATTTCGGGATAGAATTATTTCTAAGGCCGGATCGCGTATAAAGAACTTCGCTTCCTCGGCTTGCCTTTCCGTGGCATACAGTTTCCGAGCATCGTAATCCACCCCTATACGAATCTAGCACAACCGCTATCTCCTTCATCTACACGCCCACCTTGACGATCGCGAGGGATTAGGGGTAGGGACGAATAAATCAGATACCTAAACCTTGCGGTGGGATAGGCAGAGTTAAATACCGAGATACGACTCACGGAAATGCCTGCGGCTTGGGATTTACAGAAATCAGAAGAACTCAGCGGGCTGCCGTCGGCCGGTAGCGCACAATCGACTCGAGGCATTTCTTTTGGAAACCTTTAACCACACGAAAAAGCCATCGTTTCGGCACGATGATTCTCAATCCTCGCACCAGCCGTTTCATAATTAAAACCTACCGAAGCCTCGCTAATTCAATATAAGCACACCGAATAAAAACTCGATAGGACGCGACCGTCTGTAATCGGATTAAAAATCGGGCGTGACCGAATCAAGAGTTCATTGAGTATCGAAACACCATTTCTGCGCCGAGTGCGTTAATTTAATTACACGCGCGCCGAACTTGACTAACGAATGCTTTTCATTTACGAGCGGCCGGGTGAAGGTGAATGGTGGACTGGAGGTGGACATATTCGAAGGATTAATCGTCCTGCCAGTGACACTTGAATCGTGACTGGGTATATTGTACGGCTGGCGGAGTCAGGATAGAAAGAGACATAGGTGGACGGGAGTAGAATGAGAAGGTTGATGTAAAGAAAGGGAGACGTGGCGGGGCACGAAGAAACATTAATTCGCGATAAAGTTTGTTCGACTGAGGAGCAGCCGTTATTATGGCGACGGAGGATTTAAGCAAACGGCTTGCTCAGGGGGGGAAAGGTTAAGGACCAGGGAATAGCGAAGTGACGCTCGTGTGTGGGAGGACATTATCTGCACCGTGGCTGTTCAGCATCGGGACATCAGGACAGGGGCTCAGCGTGACTCCGTATTATTTGGCACGGCGCGGCGGTCGCATACGGGGCCCCATGACGCGGCTCCAAGTCGTTAGGCACCATTCAAAATCACCTTAAGTCGCCATCAAGTAGCGACTATTTTATCCCCTCCCCTCTTATACACCTCGTCGTCTTTCGGCCGCCTTCTCTCTTCCTCGTCACAGCGGACGGCGGGGGAATTATAATTTGAACGACCCTTGGACCATGAGGAAGGACGACACGAGCTGCTGATTCGAGAAACATTCCTCTAACCTGACGGCCTTCGCGGAACGACGGACGCGGTCGTCGAAAAGAAAGAATCTCTCTGTTTCTGCCCGCGTTCCCTTCTTCGTTCCGATAGTCGAAGGTGCCGACTCAATTCCGCGTACTGCAATTATTCCGGCACAAGCTGACTGAAAGTTAGAAGGGCACTGGTAAGTACTGGGAAGATCGGTAGTGCACGCTGAGTTTGTAGATCGTAACGCTCCATGGTTCCCGCGGATCACCCAGACGGTCTTTCTTATCGCCCGAATGTATTACGGCCGCAGCTGACTATAATCTACGCCGACGACATGCTTTTACGATCGCGATCGTCCGATATAACGGCGAAGATTTAACGTTCCACATCGCGCCGCGAACGTTTTCGAGGATCGTAAAAACTTCTCCAACGATCCGGAGTCATAAACGGCGTCACGGTAAAAACTAAATCGGTGCGTTCACGCGTCTAAGCGGGAGCATGTTCTAGGACGCGCGGTATTAAGGGTCTTACGAGGGGACGAGACGGAGCGTTGTTGAAGATTATCTGTCGGGCGGCTACCGATTTCGAACGTTTCCAGGAGTTTCTGTTCCTGCCAGCGCGACGGGCATTAACGAGCGCGATATTTATAGCGTCCGAATGGCCGTAACAAAATCTTACGCGGCCCGAGAATCTCACAAGCGAGCCATTCATCGGTCGGCCTGTCCCAAGGTACATACAACACTCATCATTATCCGCTGATGAAGAGCATCGAGAATGGTGACGGGCCGCATTCGTTCGCTGAAACAACGCGCCCTTTCAGCTCCCCCACTGTCCAAACGGAGAGTCATCCACGATGGGAAAAAGACAGGCGTTCGCGTTGTGGCCCGACTTAGCTTAGGTTAGGGTTCATCGAGACTGCTCTCTTGCGGGCCAACAAGGACATCATTATGTTCTTCAATTAAAAGAAAGCTAGCGAGCCGTCCGCGTTCTCAGATTAGGACGGACCGAGTCTCGGCTCGTCACTTATCCGAAATCGCCCACGCACCTGCCAAGCGCGGACACCTTTCAGATCGGAAATATTCCACATTCGAAATGGTCCCGGACTTTCTGAGAGACAGGCACTTATCAACGTCGAGGGTGGATCGATTCCCCGAGCGAAACGTGGCGTGACCAATTCCACTGGAATCCCTTCAAATCTGGAATAGCACGCTCGAAGACCTTGAAGCGGAACGGTCTCACTCGGTCTCCTCGAGGGCTCTCGTCTTTCTCAGTTAATTGGGAATAAATTGGATCCAATCTAATTCGAATTAAGGCCGCAGGATATGTCTGATTCTTTTTCTTGGTAGGCCGAATAGGGATCCGCTTCTTAGAAATGGCATCTCGGTGCCAATCTCGTCCCTGAACTTCGTTTTCAGGTACCATATCGGTGCATCGAATGTGAAAATGAAAGATCTCTACTGAAACACGTATCTACACTCGAAACGAAGCAACAAGACCTAATGATTCCTTACCATAGCATTTGACGGAACGAATTGAGCTTCTCGTGACCTAATTTCGTTCCGATCAAAGTTGCATGGACAAGAGTTTCTTCGCTGCCAAGGGGTGCAGATCCCATCCGGTTTCGATCGCTCATTCGTTATCCTGACAACGATCCCTACGAGGCACAGTCCACGTCGTTTGTCTATCTTTTCCAACGGCTGAGAGACCACAGATTTTATTTCACGATCAATGCTCGATAGCGCGACACATCTACCACGCCCTGCGTGTCCACCCCCTCCCCCTCAGGAGGAAGGAGTCCCATTCTCAGGAGCAGATTTCGGGGACAATCCATGTGATGGGTCGCACAATGTGTCTCGGTTGTCCTCCTTACCCCTTCAACTCGCCCTCGTGCCTCTCGTCTCGTATAACTACTTTCGGCCGTGCCACCTGTGCCCCTCCAAAGCCGGTTATAAAAAGATCCAACGCATTTAGAGGCCACGAGTAAAAGGGAGAGGGGAGAGGGCCAGTCGCACAGGGAAAGAGAAAGAGAGAGAGAGAGAGGAAGAGAGACGCAGGTCACAATGACCAGTGCTTTCTACGCGAGACATGGCCTAGGACCACCGGCAGGGCTTGTTCACCGGCGAGTAAACGCGTTTCGAATCGAAACGGTCCACGAGGGGGTTTAATTCATCTCCCAAATCCCCTGATTCATGACCGGAACCATGAGAAATTCACCGAGCCGTGGAAAGATCCGTCTCTCCGACGTCGACATCGACCTCTTCCTCGGGTTAATCCCGAGTGCCCTCGAGCGCGGAGAAACGTTTGACGTATTTAGACAATCGGCCGTGCTCAACTCTCGTTTGCTAGTCCCGTTGTCTCTGCGGAACTGGTTTTGCGGAGCAAATTCGTAACGGTGGCGTGCGTCGATTGACGCGAAATTAGCCGAACGTCGGCTGGTGGTTGGCGCGCGAAAAGGAGGACGTTCGCGGGAAAGGGGACGGATTTGATTGCGAGAGCGAGTTGCACGGGCGGCGAAGAAATGAATGACACGTCGCGGTCGCGGTCGCTGGCGATTTCAAGTGAGAGTTTAACGGTGAGCGAGTTGTATGTGGCGGGAAAGTGAGCGGAAATAAATGCGCCGCTTAAAGATCATCGGCACGTTTTCGCCGGGCAATTATGCGAGATTTGATTAACTGCGATTCTGTCGACGTGTACAAATACGTCCCGTCGCTGGCGCGCACTCGCATAAATGACACTGGATCGATATTCAATTAAAAGAGTCCGTCGTTAGCAATTAGTGAATATTGCGGTGCAGCGCGTTTTCGTGGAGCGCGTTTAAATGACTCGTCATCATTACGGGTGTCAATGCTGTTTGTACGCCCTTAACGGCGCGGCACCGTATCGAATCCGGCCTCATAAATGTCTGGGAACAACATCACTACTGAAAAATGTGAAACTCCGCGTACCGCTGGAAACCGCAAGGCTATTTAACTCCCAGTTGTCAAGCGCGCCACGTAAGTTATCTCTTGACCATATTAAGAACGCCGCGGTATTTTACAGTCGCTCGCGTGTCCCCCCTCCATCACGCGAGCCCTCTCAGAGCACGAAAGTACGTAACTTACTTCGGGGGTAATTGAAAAGAAGAAAAATTCGCCTCCACCCATAACTTTTCATCGAAAGAAAGCAGAGTCGCGAGACAAAGAGCGGAATGAAGACGGAAGGAGAGAAAGAAGTGACGAGGGATATTCGGTGTCCCACCGCGGCCCCGACGTGAATTAATTTAACAGCAACATTCCATTAACGGCATCGACCTCGTTGTGACAAGCCGGGAAGCTCGTCGGGCGCGAAGGTTCGTTTCTGCCGCTCGGAGCCGGCATGCAGATCGCAGGGCCGTCGAAATTCACTTAAACCGCGTATGGTGTGACTCTCGTTATTGAAATTAACCGGCGTGTAATCGTTAACCGGCTCCGTGGCCACGCGGACCTTAAACGGGACGGGAAGGCGCGAAATCTGCCGTTTGTGGGACGGCCGCGTTACTCTCGCCGCGGCAAGGTGCGAAATCCATATTAGGCAATGCTTCGATAAATCTGAGCGCCGTGGCAGCGACGGCCCGACGCCGACGGAGGGGTTGCGCGCGAGACCGCGTCCAGCGCCGTACTTACAGATTTATTTTGTGAAAGCGGAGAAAATGGATTTGTTAAATGGGACAAACGGACGGATCGGCCGGGCGATTCTCTCGCCAATTTATCCGCTTAAACTGAGCCTCACTTTTCTCGTTCCAACGAACGTGCTTCATGTACGGGGTGCTCAGGAATAATCAACTGCCGTGCGCGCGCGAGCTGAATCGTTTGACGCGAGAGAAACATGGGCGAGCTTCGCGGAAGAATGAAACGGGAGGAGCGCGATAGCGTTCTCCTGAAAATGTCACGCCGTGTCGCGCACCACAACAGCGTTCGAGACACTCTTCTCCGTTAAGTAATTAGCACAGAGTGCGCGCGCAGCGGTGCTCCGTAATTGATCCGCACCTGAAGACTTGGTTAGCGAGACAAAGGTAAAAAGAGCGCCGTCCCCCTCTCCCTCTCCCTCTCCCCCCGACCGTTGCGAGCCGCGCCTTTCCGCCTCGAACGCGGAGGCCACCCTGTACATACACGGCGCACTTTTACCTTTCTCTTTCAGCTCGTCAGCCGTAGCGCGATTTAATGCGAGGTGGTGCAATTCCGACGGCTCGCATCAACTCGGATGATCGCGACCGATTAAGCGCCACCTACTTAACGCGCAACACGCGCGTGCTCGCGAAACGAAAGGAAAAGCAACAAAATCGGCGCTCGTTTACGCCGAAGACTCGCGAGGCCTGGGCCGGCGTGCTTCCCATTCCTACGTCCTCCCGTTCTTTGCCACGTTTCATTGAAATCCGCGCACCCGAAAGGACGTGCTAATGAGCAAGAGGAGCCGCCGTCTGCCGCTGATTACAGAGCGAGAGAGGAAAAATGGACGGAGCGCGCCAAGTGGCTGATTGTGAGCGGCGAAAGAGGACCACCTATAGGGCGCTCGCTAAATCCTTTTCATTGGCGCGGCGAGCGGCGAGAGGCGAGAAGCGAGACGATAGGAGGTCGCCAGATGTCTTCTCAGCATCTTTAACGTCGATACCCGCTGCCGCCGCAGAAAAACGACAGGAGACGAAGTGTCATAATCTCGGAAGCTCCGCCAGCTGGCTAATTCGCCGCGACGGAACACGTGCAAATGCGGCTCGCTCGGACGTGTAATACCGGTCGGAGGCGATAGAAACGTTAGAGCCCAGATGATCCGTCGCAAGGTGTCGAAGAGGAAGCGAACGACGACTGGTCTTTCGTAACTCTAGCCTCTCAATGCGCGGCCGCCGCCTTACGAGATTTCTCGTTAAAGGAGACCGCTCGAAAGTGACTGGAAAATGATGAGCGAAGGGATCAACGGTGTCGCAGACTTCCGCGACAGCTGCGAAATATCCTCGCGATCAGCAGTTTTCTTTGACGAAGAATTAGCGGCGAACGTCTGGCTGCGTGCCATTAACCGGCAGCCGGCGCAGTAAATCAAGGCAACGTATGCATTACCATTAGGACTTTTCTCGCGTGTCGCGCGGACGCTTTTTGCACGGCGCATCCTTTGGCCGCAGTAAGGAAGTATCGTGCTGCGTCGAGTCAAGGAACCTCCGACGCTCTGACGAACGATCAAAGGCCCCTCCTCGCGCGCCAGCGTTTATTACGACGGGACGCTTTATTAAATGCCGTAAATGAGGAGAGCGCAAGTACGAGAGGCGTTTCTCCGTCTCAATGGCACGAGCCAAGAGGCTTCCGGGAACGAGGAAATTCTCGGTAAAGCCGTCTCTTCTTTCGCGCGCCTTCGCGCGAAAATGAACCGAGTCCTGCACACTTTGTCCGGCAGCTCCTAGCTCCTACCGAAAGGGTGAAACCCTTTCCCTCGCATTTCTAATCTATTCGAGCACGACCCGACTCCCGCGCAGTGCAGTCCATTCATAAACTGGAAAGCACAATAGCCGCCCTCGCTACCTCCTTGGCACGCCTATCGACCGCGGTTATCTAGGCAAAATCCTCCGGCGAAATACTAGTAGTTCTCTCATTGAGCGAGCCGGGGACCCTCTTTGCCGGCAATTTCGTGGCGGCATTGACTGCGCTAAGACGACACTTGGCTCCCTGAATTGGCAGGAAGCCCGCGCTGCTTAACTCCTCTTTCAATGAGATTATCATCGGCCCTCTTTCTCTCTCATTCACCCGCCGCTACTCTCCGGCGCCCTGTCAAGTCTCCTCTACGAAAGCGACTTCATTCGCATTGTTGAGTGTGCAACGTAGCTACCGGCGATGCCTTCTCGCCGATTCATAAATGCGAGTAGCTTTCGCGCTGCCCTTCCAACGCGGACATCTGTTCATTCAGCATCTCAAGTGCTCTGCCACGGCGCGCTTTTTCCTCGGCTAAGGAAAAATGCGGCTGAGAACTTATCTTACTTTTCCCTTATGTCCTATTTATTTTGAGAAATGTCTCTTGAAACTTTTATGAATTTCACAGTGTGCTTTGCCCCTTTCCGAGTCTCTTTGTACGTCCTTCTATCCGCAAGGAGGACAAATTTTCCGACAGAATTTTAAGTTTTTACCAAAATGTTTGTTAGGATTTGCGGAGTTTCAACAAGCCATGTAAATCTATAATATATATTTTCTGGACGTATTTTCTGAACCTCCGACGAAAACACGACATGACAACGAATGCTGGAAAAAGTATGTCCCGCTGCGGTCTCTTTCAAAGCGACACTGCATTTCACGTGGCAGTCGTTTTATGAATGCGAGCCCTCCGCCAAACGTAAATAACCTGCTTCAACAATCAGCAAACAATTTCCTTTGAAATGACGTTTGAGCAACGCGAAACAGCGAGGTATTATTTGAATAATTGACGCGACACAAAGCTGCATTGTTAATGAAGAAGGCAAACTTCGTTTGCAGCGGGGCAAAAAAAGAAATGGTAAGATGTAAAATGCGGCGCACGATAATGCGGACCCGAAAATCTGATAATTCAATCGCGCCCACCTCCGTCCGCCTGGTCCGCTGAGTGACTGGAAGTGCTGGGACCGCGCTTTCGGCGCTTCGTTACAAATTTGATTTACATAAAAGAGGCGAAGGAGGAGATACGTAACGGGGCTCTAATGGAACGACCCGTCTCGCCGACAGTGGCTACTTACCACGTCCACGTTCGCGTTTAGCGTGTTTAGCGCCGGATCAACTGACCGCATAATCATCGCCGTACGAAGTGGAATAATGGACGGCGCGAGAAACGCGGCTGGGCTAAGTGAATTAGTGGTGCGTGCACCGCTTTTTTTCACGCCTCGCTCCGGGCGCAAGCGCAACTTGCCATTTACGGACGGCGGACTGGCGGAGAGAGAGAACGTTGCCCCGCGCGTATCGATTTTCAGCGAGTTTTGTTCACTGACATTCAATATACCCGTTCAACGAGATATAATTCTCCTTCTCGCCGACCCCTGCCGCCCGCGCCGCCTCTTTTCTTTATACAGACAAATCGCGGGAGTGCGTCGGCAATATTGATCGCGCCGGTCGCGGGAAAAGTTACTTCCCGGTGAAACGCTCGTAGATCCGCGTATGCCGTACGCCCGGCGTTCCTTTCGGGGAAAAGCGGGTACATATACCGGGCGAGAAATGATTGCCGCTAATGTTGGTAAGTACATGCGTCGCTTCAACGTCGCGCCGCTGCTCTCCTGGCGAATGACCTTATCGATCGAATATCGCCGGGAACGCGAACGATTTTCTTATCATGACGAATGTGCGCGTCGGCGACGATTAATCGAGTTAACGCGATTCTACGAACGACTCGCGCCAATTCACTCGCACAGTTACACGCGCACCCACACCCACGGGCGTGTTAACGAGCGGGGTGTCGCGGATAACATCGTACACGGTTCCGTTGGCATTCACGAATTATAATTGGCCCGTAATTAATGATGCTCC
Organism: Priocnemis perturbator; assembly: GCA_963942575.1. Classification (NCBI taxonomy): domain Eukaryota; kingdom Metazoa; phylum Arthropoda; class Insecta; order Hymenoptera; family Pompilidae; genus Priocnemis; species Priocnemis perturbator. Next base: position 7,955,337 of record OZ012644.1, read on the forward strand.
CCGTATTGACAGGTGGCCCCGGTTGTCGTCGTGGTCGTCGGTACAAGTTGCGCCGCGAGCCTGCCGCGCCCCTCGATCCCTTTTTAGGCCCCGGCTATTTTCAGACTTAATTATAGCGAGTATTGCGGCATAATCGCCGCCGAGAGCAGATTGATCGGCGAGATAGCACGAGTTGGCGTGTTTGTAAACGCCTCGCAATCGCGTCAGGCCGTAGATTACGCGCTTAATCGAGGGAAAAGACGAGGGGACGCGTGTTAAAAAACGTGTCGGTACTCGTGAAAATGAGTTGTCTCGCGCTCGTGCGCGAGGCTAGCCTCAATTAGCGATAAAAGGGACGGAGAGCGGCGACACACTTAAAGGGAGCCGGCTGCATGGAAAAGATTTATTTTTCAAAAAGCACGATACACGTTATAATGCGCATCGGCGAGGGACAACGATTATTTTAACTATCGTATATTGTGTATACAGCCCTAAAATCGATTGATATCGGTAAATGATTTAATAAATTCCGTTAATATCACAACACATTATTTTTCCCTCACTTGATCTCGTAGACGTCGAGGTTGCCCTTGCGTCGTCTCGACGTCGCGAGAACGTTCGCATTGGTGCGATTGTTCTCCTGTCCGATCGAGCGCTTCACGTTCGCTCGATACTCGTCCTCGTACGCGTTGAGATACAAGTTCTTGAGGAAGATTTGATTATCCAGCTCCGAGAGCGGCAGGAACCTCTTTGAGCGGCTCTGCTGCTGCGCCTCCAGGCCGTCGAACGTGAACTGCCTCGATGTCGGCTCGTCGACGTTCTTCGAGCCACTCTTCTTACGCTCCTTACGCTTTGATTGTGCGCCCTTATTTTGACGGCTCAACGTATTGCCGACAGATAAAAGCTTCCTTCTCTGACGCTGGACAGCCGAGTCCTCCGAGGCATTTCGTATTCGCTTGCTGCGGTGCTTTGGCAGTCCTTCTTTGGCGGGTATCTCGTTGTCCAGCACCGAGGAGACCTCGTTACTCGAGATTGTCGAAGATTGATTATCGTACGATTCGGCCTCCTTCGGAGTCGGCAGCGTGCTGACTGTCTGATTATCGCCGCTCGTTTGATTATTGCCACCCTCGTGGCCGCTCTCCTCCGTCGTCGAATTCAATTTATCTTCTATGATATGTTTGAAAAACGCATACATCTCACCGACGGTGAAAGTCGTCCCGTTCCTCACCGTGAACTTATCGATCTTCATCCTCTTAATCAACTCCTCGGTCGCGTTGCGCGCCTCTAGCATCGAGAGCTTCTCGGTGACGTAGCTGTTGACGAATTCATAGAAGCCCTTGTAGTAATTCTTCCGGTGCTTCCGCTTCTCCTTCGACTTCTTCCCTTTGTCGCCGTGCGCCTGGTTCTTCCGCTTCGTGTCTTTGCGTATCTGCTTCTCGTTCCAGCGTATCGACTTGTTGTAGAATCTCATGATCCTCTCGAACTCCCTTTTTAGCTTGATGAATTCTCGTTGGTTCCGCACCTCGAAGTCCGAGCGCCTGCCGGTATTGTTTCGACGGGACTCTGACAAGTCCACGTGGAAGAAGTTCTTGCTCATCGCGTTCAGGAGATCGTGCATGCTGCCGTTCGTTCCATTGTTCGCCTGTCGAGCGTCGATTCGCTGCAGCTTCCTGTAAACGATCTTCAGGAAGTCGATCATCTTCTCTTCGCGAAGCTTCGTCTTGTTGGCATGACCGGTGTGCTTCTTCCAGGAGGGTGACTCGCTAGAATTACCATTCTCTTGGCGAGGCTCCGCGGATGCTTTCGCGTCGACCTTATGCTTGTGCTCGTGAGCCTTGTTCATCTCAAAATGCAGCAGCTTCTTGCCGATTTTCCGGAAGAACTCGATAAACTTCCTGAAACACAGTGTCGTTATCGTCAGATCAGAAACGTATGGTACAACGACTAGGAAAACTCACTTGTAAGTCTGCGTCATGTCCTCCTCGACGGGCGATCCCGCGGATCTGCGTCGCCTGCTCCATCTCAGCCTCGGATGTAATCCAGGTATACACTTGGGCAGATTCTTCGGACTCCAGTTCCCCCCGACGCAAGTTGCTCCCGGCGGCCCCTCGTCCAGCACATAGCCCTTGTCGCAGTCGTACATGATCTGCTTATTGTTGACCACTTTGCGAACGTAGGGCCGGTAGTCGTAGACGCCCATGTTGCCGACCAAAAAGACCTTGCCGTTCTCGATGGAGCCGGGAAACGGGCAGAACACCTGAACGCAGTGCGGTATGTCGCCTGTCCAGTTACCGTATCGGCACTCGACCGACTTTGAGGCATTCAGCGGACCTCCGCCGACGAGTTCGAAGCCGTCCTTGCACTTGAATATTGCCTTCATGCCGTGCTCGGTCTTCGGTGCTATCACCATGCCGTTCTTCGGTACCTTCGGCATTACCTTGCACCTGGCGGGCGAGCAACTCGGCACGATGGTCCAGGTCCCGTTGTTGCACACCACCGGCGTGCTGTTCGCCGCGAATTCGTAGTTCTTCACGCAGGAGACCAACAATCGTTCGCCGTGCTCGACGACGGTGACGTTGTTAATGTGATCCCGGTCGTGGCTGGCTACCGTTATGCGTCCGTTCTCGATCTGCGGAACCACGCACGGTGCCAGACACTGCGGAAGCGGATATCGCCATTTTCCGTCGATCTGACAGACGGACGATGTGTTGCCCTCGAGCTTCATATGATCGTTGCAACGGAATATTATGCTCACGCCCAATCCCGTGCCTAGAGACAGTCGACAGTTTTGAGAGCTATATCGTGCGTACGCGCGGAGCAAACTAAAGACGATGGCGCGGTAAGTAGCTACGTAAGTGTATAAGTGACATTTTTTCGCGGGAAACCGCCACTCTGGCCTGAATTGTCAGGCTGCCAGGCCCTCTCTCGCAACTGACAGCGCGCACGATTATGCCCGGTAAATGATATCGACGTCATACGTTGATCGATGCGCTCTACCCGGATTCTCCGTTGCGCAGGGCAATTTTTTCGACACGACACTCGATCGTAATTGATGACCAGTAGCCGTCGAACGAATCACGAGACACGTACTTTAATACCGCGTCGTTATGTCATTAGGGCGATTAATCGAATGATCGTTAACGCGCGGTTAGACTCACCCGCCTCGATGTTCTCGATCCAGCCGTTGTAGAGAACTCCCGGCGTGCCGCAATTAATCTCCTGACAGGTAGGCGTTTTTCCTGTCCATTTTCTGTCCGCGCCGCAGCGTCGCGTTTCCGCGCCAACTACGGTGAAGCCGTACTTGCACTTGTACGAGACGATGGAATTGTACGCGTAGGAAGTGTAGACGGCTTTCCCGTTGACAGGATTGTCCGGTTGTGGACACTGCACCGACGTCAGCTGGAACGGAGCGGGGTCGGTCTCGCTTTAATCGGCACTCTCGCAAGAGGCGCCATAAAGGGGAGTGTGAAAATAAGAGAAATGTTTACTTGAACGCATTGCGGCGACTCTTTCGGCGACCATGTACCGTCGGCCAGACAAATCTTCTCAGCGCGACCGACCAGCTCGTATCCATCGGCGCAATGATAAGACACGCGGCAGTCGTACGTGTAGCATTCGCCTTGAAAAAAGAAATTGCAGCGTGAGTGAGGCTGGCCGGTGGGGGTAAGATCACGACAACCTATCTCGGTGCATCCAATCAACCTCTCACCTCCCACCTCAGATTAAGCAAGATCGCGCGGAATGAAAGCTAATATCCTACCAGCATGCCATCCATTGGCGATATCCGCCGGCGAGCCACAAGTTTGCGGCTCACAAGTGATGTCGGGTCCGAACCAGCTAGCGACTCCGTCCATTAACAGGCACTTAGCCTTCCGTATGCCGGTGGTCACATAGCCGTGATTACAGAAATACTCTACCATGTTGTCGAGGTCGAAGGTGGTTTGTTCGACGAGCGCGTTGTGCCGCGCGTTCGTGATCTTTGGCGGCTGCGAGCAGAAGGTGCTCTGGTCCTTTTTACACGACGGCGTGCTGCCGGACCACTGGCCGTCGGCCCGGCACGTCCTCTCGGACAGTCCGACCGTGTAATAGTCCGGATCGCAAGTGTACCGCGCCGAGTCCCCGAAGAATCGCCCTCTGACCGTCATCACTGCGTGCTCTATCTCTTTGAGCGGCGGGCACTCTCGATCGGGCTTTATGCAGGACATGCCGCACGCACCGTCGCATCGGCACTTCTTCTTCTTGCTCTTGCAGTCCTCGTCCGTCGAGCACTTCCGCAGACACTTTTGACCGAGCAACTTGGCCTGCTCCTCGTCGCGCGGGCACATAGCGGACGGAGAGTTGCGCGGGTTCTTATAAATACGCCCGTCGTCGTCGACCTCGCTCTTGCCACGGTAGCTACCCTCGTTGTCGGCGCCGTAATCGTCGTCGTCGTCGTCATCGTCGTCATCGTCGTCGTCGTCGTCGTCGTCGTCTCTATCGTCGTCGTCGTCGTCGTCGTCGTCGACGGCTGCCTGCTCCTGACGGAGCTTCGACTCCGACGTGAGAAGTTGCGCGCAGAGGAAAAACAACAAGAGCATCAGGCTCGGCTTCATTCTCGCCACTCTCCTCGGAAACTCTACTCCGACGACAGCAGTCACGCAGGCTCTCTATCTCTCTCTCTCTCCTCTCTCTCTCACACGATCGGCACTGAGAAGTGTCGGAGGACGGGCAACGCGCGCGGGACGGCAGGACAAAGTTCACATGACCGAGCGAAGGCTCGATTTGAATTGCGAGCGACGCGGGGCTAACTGTTATCGCGGCAGCGGCGATGGTCCATCGAACAAGATATTCGCCCTCGACTTCAAATCTCGCCCCGTCTCATCTCGCAGACGAGGAGCTTTCTCTCGCGACCGCGACTATTAATCGAGTCTGCCCGCTCGGCGTCCGGGAGGATTAGAACGCTCTCTCGACAGCGCTCTCGCTCTCCGCTGCTTTTTTTCGCCCCTTTATCGTGCGGACTGCGGCCCGTGCTGCCGGGAATCCGCGAATACCCGCGCATCTCGTCGCGCGCATCCAGCCCGTGTTCAATACATCTCCTGATTCTCTCAGCTTCCTGCAGATGGCGGAGGCCGAGGAGCGCGACAAAAAGCGTCGCGCGGAACTGCGCAGATCGTCTCCCTCGGCGACGTCCCCGTCTCAATTTGTTTCTTCATCGCGATCGTCCGGGAACGTGCGTCCGCAGCGAAAACGATGGACACTCTCCAAGTCCATCTTCGCGGGGGCTCGATGCTCTCTTATACTTGAACTTCCTCCCGCGGGAGAAGGCTGCGAAGCGCGCAATGGGGACGTAAAGGTTTTTACGGCGCGGACGAGTTTCGCGAAAGAAATTGCCTAAAGTGACCGCCTCCGACCACGACCTACTTCTATCTAGTACCGAGCGAAAATTCGACCCCACGGGACGCGAATTTATTTCGATATTTCAACAGGGCACCATAATCGCATTGTTGCTACTAATAGCGATCACGCCTTGAACGCGAGCGTCTCTTACTTAGAAGCGCCCGCAACGTGCATGATTCTCCGAAGGTGGAGCCGACCGACTGCCGGGGCTGAAATCGGTGCTTTTCAATTTGGCGTCCGCGGCAGCGGCCGATTTGCATGATAAAGTAGCAATTTGCCTACCGTGACGTCCACCCGGTGAACGAGTGAAAAATGCAGGCCGTACGAGCGCGTGGGCAGTAGCCGGCGGCTGAGAGAGATCAGTTTTCATCGTACAAAAGTCGATCCCCCTCATCCTCCGCGCCTTGTTAGGTCCCGTCCCACCAGAGTAATCCTCGATTCCTAAGTTAACTCCGTCGTCGTTAGAGTAAGTCCGTGTCGGCCATTGTCTTGGTAACGATCGTAATCAATCGGTACGGTTCAATGCACCGTACTCTCTCTCTCTCTCTCTCTCTCTCTCTCCGACCGCCGTAGGTGATCCAGGGGGCAATCTCGTGTATCAGCTTCATCGGTCTCGCCGTGTGTCCCCCGAGATGTCTTCATTTGTCTTATTCAAATGAGACACCTTCAGACGGCCTTCGGGCATCGCACTCGAACAATGGCTCGGCCGGAGATCGAGATGACTTCACGAAATCACGAGCCACGCTCGTGAAAGAGTACGATTCCGAGGATGTGTTCGATTAATTGAGCGGGTCTTCGCAGGAGCTGTCGATTGAAGAAAATCGTCGGCGATCGAACATTGTACTATGCTAATGCGCTAATTGCGTAATTGCTTTCCGACGTTGAAGCGATGTCAGCGCACGAAGAGGAGCGTTTTATCAATTTTCGCCATCCGAGCTCCTCTTCTCAGCGGTGCGCCGCGACGGCGACGGCGGCGGCGGCAGCAACGTGAATGGTTCTGGAAAGTCATTCACCGTCACGTACGTTTCTCCGTTTGGACGCGAACGTCGGGTCGGATTGACAGAGTGGCAGTAACTCGGTAGCTGAAAATGGGAGTGGCTGGGAGACAAGGGGACAACTCGCCAGGCGACATCCCTGGTGGCGCCTCTTCCTTCGCCGGTCCTCGCACGAAGAACGTAAAGACTGTACAGGGCCGAGTGGTTCTCAATTGATTCCTTCCGAGAATCGCAGCACAGACAGAAGGAACAACAAGAAGAGAAGAAAAAGCAGCACGGGAGGGATTTTTTGCCGAGAAAATTCAATCGCTGCCTCCTGTTACGCCACGCTCGCACGACATCGTGACGCACCGTGACAGCCACTTATTAGAGTCTCGGACTCTTCGTATTTGACTTGCGAGTTGCGAGGCAATCGACTCGATTCGCAGGGACGACGTACGGCGCACGTGTGTGTCACGCGACATCGAGACTGCATCGGGCGAGGAAGTCGACTCTGTCGATGCGGAGCGAATGATCTCCTTAACCGGGGCGTGGGCGTCTTTGAGCATGAGAAACTCTGGCCAAGAGTTTCGTCGAATGAAGGATGTCGCTTTTGTCTCTCGGTGGGCGGTATATGCGTGTCTCGGGACTCAAAGGATGACGAGCCCTCGGCGTCAGATTACAGCTACAACGTGACCGCGTTACGACACGCTATCCTTTTTCAATTCATCCCCCGGCGCGGCCGCGCTCTCGCGAAACAGTACGAGCGAAACAGTCGAGTGGGCCCGAACTCCTCGGAGTATTAAAATTCCGCGCTCTTTCGTTTGGCCTCGCGCCTCGGGACAAGGAAGTTAAAAAGTCCGAGCAGAGGGAAGCTGGCAAAAGCCGCCTAGTTCCTACCCATTCCGCACCTCGTTACCCGACCATTATCGCCGGTCTCGTGAATCCATTATTCTCTCGTCAACTCTCGAGAGGTTCGTGGGGAGTCGCACGGCTGCGTCCACATGACGAGGCAAAATTATGGTTACGCTCGGCGTGCGCGACGAAGATCGCACGCATGCACACACCGTCGCCTCGCTTATAATCCGCTTGCAATCCTTCACACTCAATCACCGAGCAAATGACCGCCAGTTGGTGCCGCTAGCTCTCGGAGAGCACGAAATTGTCGGACGCCGCGAGTCGTGGATTTAACGACAGCCCTCGGGGCATGCAAATTGCCTGCAAATCGCGTGCCAAATTCGCCGCTAAAACGCAATTGTTGCCAATGAGTATCATTCCCATGCGAAATTGCGCTTCGATCCCGAATTCACGGGTTCGACCGGGCCAACAAACGTGCGAATCAGCGGCGCGAAATCATCGGTTGTTGTTCGGAAAATTCAGATCAGCAACAGTTCCGGCAGCGGTTCGAGGGTTGGCGTGCAATTTGAAACGTGAATTGCCACTCTGCCTCCCTAACGGAGCGTCATCCACTCCGAACGACTCGAGTGGCGGGCACCCACGTCGTCACCTACTCGTCCGGAGAGAAACGACTGGACGGATCGTCTTGTAAGACTACTCTTTGTCCCCGAGAGTGCGCGTCGCGCGGACCCCGTGTGCGCGCCTTCATTTGACGGATGCACCTACATTGCGGCTCCCTTTCACGGCGCATACGTGACGTGAGCGGCATTCGACGGACCACGGACCGACGCACAGAGACGCGCTGCATCCAATTCAGAAGCAATTGAATTCACAATTCCGGCCATTACGAGTGTTGAGAAAGGATTACGGACTGTACTGTGTGGCAGTGGCAGCGGCGGCGGGTCCCCGTGCGTGCCGCATCTGCATCCATGCGTGGAGAGACGCCAGACATATGCATAAATGCATACGTGCACCGTCTCTCGTCAATGCTCCCTCGCATCCGTCCTAGGTTTGCGCATCGCCAACGGAGACGATTGTCGATGTAGCGATTACTGTGCGATACGTGGCCGCATACATGCTTTCTCGCTCTCTCTCTCTCTCGAATTACCTACTTATCAAAACGCGTGTAAATTAGCCGCGACAACGAAGACGTTTTATGTAATTGTTGCAACGAACCTTACTGCGAGCCGGTTAATGATTGAACTGATGGTCCGCTTAATGGTCAGTCGCAGCTTGCAAACGACAGTTGACGTTAAATTCGCTTAAGTAGCGATTATTCTTGCTGCGCCACACGCGTTGATGCGTAGCCAAGGCTCGACCGCCGGCGCGCCGTATAAGCGGATAAGTACTTCCGTAAATGCCGATCGTATTCAATCGCATCCACTCTATCGCACGCCTGGCAACGTCGTGGGCGAAGTGATTCGATGCGACACAAAGGAGTGCCTAAAATCGCCGTGCGCGCGCGCGTACTTTAGGATCTCGATCTCTCCTTCGTTCGTCGCGATCGAGGTAACCATAGACATTACATCCGCGATCGGCCATTCTTCGGGCGCAGAGCGGAGAATCTGCGAAAGCATCGTGGCCATAAAGACGGCGCTCGGCTCTGTAATAACGAGGCTAATATTAGGCATCGAGCAGCGTCAAAGCCCGACGGTCGACGGCTCCTCGGTCCCGGCTGGATGTCGTCGTAAAAAACGTTATTAGCGCGACGGCGACGACTCGACAAGATCGCAAACATATCACTTCGGCCTGCCTGACACTGATTCTACTTAAGTAGCAATAATTTCCTTTCGTGCCGGTTCGCTGAAGCGCGGGCACGAGTTGCACGTTATCGGGCGCAATGAGCGTCGGGACGAGCGAGCGAGCGACGCGAAGGATATACGAGTATAACCGCTATCTCGCCCGGTGAAAGTCTCGCTTTTTGACGCGCTGATTGCAGGTTTTCTTTCGCGGGCCTCTTTGACGCGGCGCGCGGGGGTCACGACGAGTCCCGAGCCTGTCTCTCCCTCCTGCAGAACTGGAGCACCGTGAAGACCGAGATGATAGTAATTATGTGGCACCATGTAAAACGGATTCGCACGGGCCACCGAGTCGGCCGGACTTCTGCGGCCGTTATTAAGCCGTCACACACGCGAGAGCGGGCCTCTTCTGCGCCAGCTTCGCGCGCTCGCTTTTTCTTCTTTTCCCCTACGGGGTGCAGCTCCCGTCCTCCCGTGGCCGTTCGCGAGGACCGTCCTTGCACGTTCGTGTACGCGCGCTGCCAAGAGATTCGTCGCGTTACGCAACTTCGCCGGCGCGGCGCACGTCTCATTCGCGAAAGTACCTTTAACGGTACGGTACTTTCGTCTACCTATCTCGTTCGCTGCAACATCGCGTTGACCTATTTTTCCCCCGACAAGTGCGTATCGAGACTGGCGATGACGAGGCGATCGATGGGATAAGTTTCTGTTGTGTTTGAACGGGCGCAGTCGAGCACCTCGCTCATCAAACGCAACGCGATTGACTCGCGTAATTGATCAACGCCGTACGGCCGTAAAGGAAACGCTGAAAAATGTATTTCCCTATGGCGGTCGTAGGGCTACGAGGACTCGCGCACAGCAAACACGCGCTCGAGGATTATAAAGCAACGAACCAAGTGCTAATTAATGATCATAATTCTCTCTCCGCCCTCCGCGTATTTGACATTCAATTAACGCGCAGGCAGACTTAATGCATTCTTCCATTGCAGGTCGCCTCGCCGGAGTTAACCATCGCTGACAGATCCAACAAGCTTTCTCAATCGTTAAACAATGATTCCCATTGTTCGTTGCATGACAATAGATCGTCTTCCACTAACTACGCCGCGGCTTTAATACCTTTTCAGCACCGTATACGCCTACGCCGAATGAATGTCTTCGCCGTTTAGATGAAAAAAGGCACAAGTTTTTCAGCGCGAACGTGGCTAACCTAGTAGACGTAGATCGTGGAGTATTTACCGAGCTCATTTGTTACGCCGCGTGTGTAGCACTGACTTCGGTCTATAGATAGAAGAATGGAGGGTAGTTAAAGGTTCGCTTACCACAATTACGATGCGGAAGACAGACTGGTCGTCGGGTATAGTTCCTTCGTCTCCTTCCGGCCTCTCGAGTTCCGCATCATTGTCTCGCTAATTAGCCATTCAGAATTACTTCCTAACCGCGACGCGTGCGCGGATGTGACGTCTTTGATCGTGGCACGTGGACGACGAACGGCGACTGGCAAAACCGGCGAGCCTCTCTCGTGGGGGCGTTAGCGGAAGATGAGCCATATGATAAATATGCCCGCTGCAGGTGGTGGACACTCGTCGGAGCTCCGAGCTCCGAGCTCCGAGCTCCGAGGTGATTATTACCAGCCGTAGCGTGGCTGAAAAATAAATTCTCACCTGTAGTACGCCGTATTCTCTCCTCGATGCGACGCGCCCGATAAAACGGGAAGCTCGAGGAAAGCCGTCGAACCTCGTAAAGCCCAGCGTCTCATGATAGTCGACAATTCGACGCGGCGCGGCGACTTAATTGGAAAGAGTCAACGCACAACGTACGTGTGCCGGCCGCGTGTTCGAGCCCTCTCTCTCTTTCTCTCTTAACAACGAGGGATTCTCGTGAGATCCGAAGAACCGTTTGCACCTACACACACACTCGCGCAGGCGTGGCGGACGAAGGTGGAGGCAGAGGGACCTCGCCAAATTACCTTCTCGTTAAATATTTCAAGCAATGCGTTATTCTCGCACGCCCCCAACCGTATTATGAGCCACGGCTGATTATCTTATACCCGGGGCTCGCGTGTCGGTGTACGCCGGCCCTAACGACCGGCATAGCGTGGCTGCGTTTTAAATGCCCCGTCCAGGCGTCCAGCTTCAAAAACGCGCCGCGTATCCATCACGATCTTACGCCCCGAAGGCGATCCGTAGACCACGACGTCGGCGACGTCCGAAATCCGAATGTGCCCGAGCGTGGATAATGCAGCTGGCCCGATCCGAGAATCATGCGAATAAATCGCTCGGCCCGACGATAACAGTATAAACTCCATTATAACTTGATTCATTCCTCTCTTGCCGAACTTCTCGCTAGATCCCATTTAAGTTCTGGAATTTAAACGGTCCATTTATTCATAAGTTTGTGTATTCGGGTGTCTAAGTTAGATTTGTGCTGGCCATAAAGTGGAGATTCGAAAGTGAGGAGATCCCATAACGGTGTCTCACGACACTCGTGCGGTATGCAAGTACGTTTCACGGAAATGACTGAAACGTTCGTCATGGCGGCCACGCTCGACTTTCTACGTTCTGCTGGCCCCGTACGATTGATCATAATTTCGAGCCCCACGCTTCACCAATAATTAGCCCGCGACTCATTCAAACTATTGACTGATAATCATATTTTGACGAGCTCTTACACCGTTCGCGTTACGAAGATCACGGTGCCTTTAATGACCGTGAATAATTGCTCTCTCGGAAACGCGACACATTAAATTGCGAAACGAGAAGCTGAAAGTGTACGTCAGTGTTGTCCAGGGAGCGCTCCCAACGCTCTAAAGGTCCCCCCACCAAATTAACGTTGCCCTGGAAACGGACGACGCACCGTGTGTCATGATCGGCATAAACAAAAAAACGCGATGAAACATAAAGGACAGAACCATTTCTATCTAGTGGAGGTGGAAATAGCGGCGTAAGGGGCCCCTCTCGTGGACTGCACTGGTGTACGTAGACACACCATCGGCCGCCGTCGCGTCGATTTCGATGCGCTGCGAAAAAAAAGGACCATCTCTCATGTAATTGCGGCGAACGGAGCATAATTATTTATTTATTGCCTGCCGTAAAGCCGCGCCCGATTGGCTGTTCAATTCGCGTGACGTATCTGCCGGAGATTTCATGCATCGTTATTCTCCTCGCGACAGGACGGCGCGGCATCGCGATCTTATCTACGGCAATAAAACGCATGGCTTAAGAAGGCTGTAATTACAAATCGCCTAATGAATCCGCGCGGAACGATACAGCCGCCTGCTCAGCCGCTCCGTGGCGTCCCGCGACTACTCGCGCAGCCAACAATGTACGAGACAGTACGTTCAATCGCGAATGAAAAAGGAAGCCGTCACGGCAGCTTCGGATGCGTCTTCAGCCCCGATAAAATCCTAGGCTCCGTGAGGGTAATTAAGCGAGCGAGCGAAGGTCCCGAAGCAGCGTGTAGCCTCTCTGCCGATATCCCGACATCAAAGCGATACTCGCACATGTCGCGCTCCGTCGAGCGGATTATTCGCCGTCGCCGCCGCTCGCTGAAACTTTCAGCGTGCCTCACAATCAGTTTTATTGTAAAACTCGGCTCGGGGGTAGCGGAACGAGGCGGGGCGAGGTGTGAGAAAATAAAGCCATCGCCGTGGGAGTTAGCCGCCGAAAGGGGATTCTAACGTCGCCGATTAAGTGTGCCATTAACCCGGGAAGGCCGCGTTCGATAAAATCAATCTTCCGTACGAGAGCGAGGTTCTCCGGGCCCCGGGAGAAGTGGCTCGTAAACGGACTCGAAACGAAGAAACGATCATCAAATATTTATGAATACGCGAGGGCTAACAGCCTCGGGTCATGCAACCGTCGCAGATAACGCCTGGAAACGTCGGGCTCGAAGCACCTGTATCGATTTAAGTGGCGTGGCACTCTCCGCGGCCACTCGTCGTCCTTGTCGCCGTCGTCGTCGTCGTCGTTGTCGTCGATTCACGTATCCTACCTCCAGATCCAGCCACGTGCATATCCAACGCTCTCGTCGATATTCATTCCAGCGTCCTCCTTTTTCACCGGCCGACCGAGAGTGAGACGAAAAGTTTATGGCGCAGATAGCGCGGATACGGGAGGACAGTGGGCTCTCGGGCTTGCACAAAGCTCGCGAAGCGGCCGGCGAAATACGAGTACGTTAATGCGCCGCGAGAGTAATAGAGCGATGTTGAATACTCTCTTAATAATCGCACGGGCTGTCCGTGACTTTATACCGTTAGCTCGTTAAACTCCGTGTAACGCGCGCGCGCGTTTCCTTCTCGACGCTCAAACGAGTCGGGATATTTTTATCGCGCGCTCATTTTTCACACGGCCCAGACGTGTTTTTATCTATGCGGAATGAGAGGCGAATGGACATGGCGGGCTGTCGGCATTGATAATGCTGGTCAGCCTGAATTGTTCCCATTATTATTCCCTCGGACACGGCGAGAAGGAGGCGAGAAATTTGAAACTTTCCTTTTGCTCCGAATACTAGCCGTCGGCCAGACATTCCACGGTTGGCGACAAAGTTCAGCTGGAGAGAGGCCGACGCGACGCTCGCAACGTTAATAATTCCTAACAACTCGCAGGCTAATATAGAACGCCGGTCACATCGTCGTTCTATCTACATGTGTCATCTCGACTTCACACACATCCCGCATTTATATGCGCATCATTAGACTTAGGAGAGGCAATGCCACTTGCGGCTTTCGACGTTCCCACAGCGCGTTTCCGCTTCCGGCCAGCACGTGCATCATCCGATCGAAAGCCTTAACACCTGAATCCCTCGAACACTTGCTCGAACATCTGTAAGCATCTCCGGTGAATAATTCGAGGTGGAAAACAATGGATCGACCGGCTGGAAGGATCCTATCATGGGAAATTTATTGAATCCTCACGGAAGCAATGAGGAAGCGTAACGTGTGCTAGCCTCACGAGGATACTAATGGAATTCTATTAGCGGGGGGGAGCAAGAAACACGAGTGTAAGGCGCAAACGGGCGACGCGGCCACCGGCGATATGGTAATCGCGTCCCAATTCCTTCAACATCGATAATGCACCGAATTTTTCACTCTGCCCGTATCGTAAGGTCTCGTAAAAAATGACGCCGCCTCCCTCGAAGAGGAAACTCACGGCTTTCGTCCTCGTTACAATGCCGGCGCGTATAATTCCCCGGCAGGATCGATGAGTAATGATCTGCCAGTGATACAAATCGTTGCGATTCACCTGCAGCCGATCGGCGATTCGGTTCTGATTCCAATTAAAAGAACACAGGTACGGGTCAGCGGGTGGACCCTCCCTCGACGCTCACCATGGGAGCCCGGCCAAGGTATCCCATGGCGCGATCGATACCACGTTTTCGATCTCACATTATTAGTCACGGCGCGAGGAGTGCGCGAGTGAAAAAATCGGACGACACCGGCGCGTACAGTCCCGGGTGTCATTACCACGCACGTCGACGTGTACGACATAATTAGCTCGAGCGTCGGTACGACCGATGTCGATAGTTAATTTCACTCCCCCTCATCCCATCGACGCTCCCCATTAATTCGAGCGATACTTTTTCCCCGCCAAGTTCATCAAATATCTCGCCGCAGCCGTCGGCCTCCCATGGACATTCGATATTGCGATACGTACCGTCCGCATCGCTCGTTGCGCGAGTATTTCGCGTCGATGCTTTTGCAAGCTGGATTGTTTATTTCTCCGTCGACGCGTCACGGACCCGCCGCTATTTCGCGAAGCGCGACAGATGACGTTGCTATTGGTACAATTTAATTCTGTCGATTGAAGCGTCGCGCCTCAATTTTTCGGAGAAATAAAAACGCTGGCAATTTTCATTATCCGATCGTTAGAAGTGCGTCGAGGCCGACGACGACGACGCGTGAACGAACGTGCGTGTAGTCATCGGAGGCTAGAAGTAATTTTCACGGTTCCTCGTGGTGCAAGTGTGGACCGAGTCTGCGTCTGCGACGGAAGATTTACCGCCTAACGGCTTGTCGGCCGACGTCCACTTTCCGTGGACATAAGGCGAAAAACAAACCCCAATCCCTGTCGCGACGAACCCCTCCGTCTGGGTTTCGGGTTTCCTGCCGCGCGGACTGTGGTCCACGGATAGAGAGAAACGTTCGTAATAACTCGTCGCGAGTGTAAGTTGGGCGAGGCACGAGCGAATCGCCCCACGCTTATCTGTCCCAAGTGAGAGTCGACTTTTGTATGGCCTTTTAACCTTATACGGCCGCCGCACCTGCCCCAAACCCGATAGGACATTTCCCATAACACGTTTCTCCTTCTCTTTTTTTCCGCTTTTTATATGACCGTATAAAACCACGAAACTACCATCGGAGGCGCTTAGGATTTATGATCGAAGCTCTCGCCCCGAAGTTCCGAAGCCGCGCTTTAAATCGGGCCAGGGTGGCGATGTCACTTTTTACCGATTTCTACCCCCTTCGCCAGTTTTATCCGCCGCGTTCCTGATTTACGACCGGCTGGAACGGCGCGCGATTGTAGTACAGCAGCCTATATTACAATGAGTTACGGGGGTGGTATTGAACTAAACGACAGCACCGAACGAGAAGCGACGGGACGAGTCGCCTAATCCGCATGCTCGACAAAAATCGCGCGAAATTTATCTAATTGTCACTTAACAAAACGCTACATCGGAGCTTGTTCCTACGTACACGCTTCGGGACGTGTAGTCGTAAAGAGCTACAACCCTCTACGTGAAAGGTTTCCTTATCACGACTTCTTATCTCACTCCCGAGCACGTCGAAGCTTCGACGCTGAAACGAGCCTTCGGAAGAGGGAGAAGAGAGTAAGAGAGAGAGAGGAGGATGGGAGGAGCGTGGAGCAAGGGGTAAACCGTATGTTGTGGATAAAGAAAAAGTTGGAATTAGGTTGGGTCGCACGCAGGTGCTGCTATAGTACAGGTCAGGGTCAGATTAACCCCGATCAGGTTACCCTCGGCGTGGGAGTGCTGACAGGGCCGCGCGTAATAATAGGATAGAAACGGCTAGGAGAGAGAGAGCGTACGACCAGGCAACGGTGCATTACCACGGGGGCCGCGGCAGATAGATCTCGCTTCGTCATAAACGGTTTCATCGGGCCCGTTGATTTATCTCGCCGTTTTTAACGAGATCCTCCTTACCGGAGTTGCGCCGCTGCTCCTCCGTGCCTCCTGTTCATTCGTCACTTCCCAGTCCGATTTCCCTTTCGAAAGGGCAATCGAGCCAATCGATCTACGAAACGCGAGTTGCACGCGTGTCGTGCCAAATGATCAGTTCGCTCGATGAAGCTATCTTCTCCCCTCTAGCTTCTTCTGGTCCTCTCGATCCATGTCTCTATACTTTTCATTAACGGCTACACGTGTAAGATCAGTCACGAAAAGTATCTCATCAGCGTTCCTTTTCCTTCTCTACGATGCCTATCTCTCCCTCTCCGTCTCTGCGGTTTCGTTAATGATTACGCGTGTAATGCGAAGGTCGTTTATCGACGGAGAACCGTCCACGTGTTCGGAACACGTCGCCATCAAGCAGCGCGATAGCAGCGTGCTGTACGACCAGCAGTCGCTTAATTAAATTCGACGACGTTGGGCCGTTGGGCAGCCGGGGAGGGGGACACAAACGACGAACGATAATGAACCTCGAACCGTGGCCAACGTCGATATCACAAAGAGTCTGCTCGAGGGAAGTCGCCGTTATAATAAGATAGAATTAATTGGGACACCGCAGAGGCCGACCACATAGATTTATTTATTACGAACTATGACAGAGGAGCCGACGCCGACGCCGACGCCGACCCCTGCCGGCACTCCCTTCGGATTAATTTGATTTTCGGTGCTGCCCGTAGATCCGCTTTGACCGTGCCTCTCAGCGTTCCGGATCCTGAGTTGTGGATTCGAGCGTATCGGCACGTACGTTTTCGGCTTTTGCTCTTTTCTCAGCCTGCCCTTTCGTTACTCGCGTGCTTGCGCGCGATCAGACGGGCCTGTGCTCATTCAACGCCGTGACGCCCGATGCGCGTGTCCGTGGATCCTCGCGCGCTAAATAACTACTTTCTTTTCCGCGGGGAACACAATGTGCTCTGCGGCATTTTTTCAGCCGTGCTTTCACGTGGCCTCGGCGGCATCTCCTTTACCGCTTGTCCGCTTGATAGGAAAGTCAAGAGGAAGTGAGATCCATGCCGGGACCTCGAGCGTGATTAAAACATGTAATGGCTCGTCCAATGTGTAATCGCGGAAGAATTATCGATGCGCGCGATTCTCGCGTTCCGGTAAAAGCGCCGGCTGTTTCTTCTTTTTGCATTGGTACGCACGAGTGATTGGTCTTTCCGATCGGCGCACGTGGTTGCTGCGGTGCGTGCTCGATTCGAAAGCGTTTGACATTGGATCGGAAGGCTTGGCAGTCGTCAGAAGAAACCGAGAAGGCGAACAGAGTCGTAGTTTGGCGATCGAAAGGAAAGTCCAGTCGTGTACCGACAGCGTACATACATATTTTCCGCGATGGGAACGGTGCTTATTTGGAGATTCAGGAAAAGTATTGCCGTGCACGATAGGCGCACACGTATACGTGCACGGGATCGGCTGAATCTCTCGCGGCGCGCCTGCAAGAACCTGAATCGTGAATCGTGAGGCAATACATACACCTGTTGCCTAGATATGTGATTTATTTCGAAGACTTCCTTTCTTCTGCTTCGCTCGCGCCACACGCGCTCACGACGCTTATTGTGCGTGGGACGCGACGTGGAATATTTTCTCTCTTGTCCGCGGCCGAAGCACTCCTCTCGCACGAGATATTTCCGTTCACGGCGATACATCATTTTCCGACGCAACTGAATTTCTTTGCCCGCGACGTACGGAAGCGGGTATGCGTTCACAGAAAGATAAACGGACATGGTGCAGATATGATTTTCTTACTGCATTTCATTTGATCAGTGATGCTCGATGGATCGACAATTGACTATAAGCGAACGAAATAGCCCTACACGTTTGGAGCACGCGTTAACATACTTTCGGCCGGGCGAAAGCACGACAGAGCGAGAAATAAATCGACAAATTTACTTTCAACACTCCGGACCCGCGCCTGATACAAGACGATAAGCTCGTGTTTCGCTTACGCACCCAGTAATTAACACGGCTCACGCGCTTAACTCGCCGTTGCGTAAAGCTGTCGAAACAATGTGTACATTGTGGCGTCGAAGGAGATAATTCGGCCGGGGGCGAGCGCAAAGACGTGCTCTTATTTCGCAGTGGGGTCTCCGTACGAGTGAGGTGGACGAGCAGATAATCTGCTTAAATTTCGAGGAGGGCTTAAGAGGAAAAGAGAAGCGAGAGCCGCCTTCAATCTGCCCGTCCGATCGCAATGCTCGCTCTTCGTTCGAACCGCGCAACCCGCGGCAACGTAACAGCGATCGGTTCGTCGAAAAGTTCCTTCTTAATCGACCGTAAATAATTACATTTATCACACCTATCATTGCTCAACCACCGCCGCCGCCGCCGCCGCCGTCGCCGCCGATGACGACGACGACGACGACTCTTCTCGAAATCTGCTTTCACCTCAGAGGAAAATTGGCACGTTGCCAATCTTGGACGTCGATCCGGTCGAAGTCATTGCTGAGTTCTGCGCTCCGAGTGGCTTGATTTATCGCGAAGACGCCGTTGCGTCACGTCGCCGTGACTTACACCTGCCCAACGCGGCGACACCCGTTACCGTGACCAGATAAATCATACGCGATAATTGTGATCGATGAGACGGGGTGGAGAAAAATGCCGAATTCCGTCTGGCCACGCAAGCGTGTCGCGTTCCAGTCGCGTACGAGAGCGCTCCTCGAAACGTCCTCCTCACGTCAGCTGGTACGTCGAATCCTATGGCGTGGGTATACCGGCGAAACTGCGCACACGCCATCACGTTCACTCGTCTATTCGGAATAAGCTCCGCTTTTGTTTGAGCCACGATTATCACGCGGCCGCACTCATCTGGGACGCCCGATCGATCGTAACTGGCCGAAGAGCGCTTTCTCCTCTCGCGATGCGCAATCTTAGCGAGGGGTTACGAGTCACTAACAAAGTCGATTATTTGGAGAGGGCGTGGAGAGGAGGACTCGTTCGGAGGATCCTAAATCCCGATGGCTCGAAGTGAAGAGGCGTCCGGCCGCGTAGCCGAGCTCGCGCAGACGAGCGTATTATATACACCGTAGGCAGCGGCGCCGTCTCGTCGTAAACAACGAGAGGGGGGTCCGTAGAAATAAGAGCCCGAATCGTCCCGGGCCAGTGATTGTCCCGCGGGGCGCATAAAGTATAAACCACCCACGACATAAAGCCGAAGAAGTTATTGTAGAGCGTCACCTCCGCACCTGGATACCTCCTGCCATGGCTGTGGCGAGCCGAGAATTTGCCAGCTTCTCTCCTCTTTCCTTTTTTCACCTCCCATCTTTCGTTATCCGCGATCTCTCTCTCTCTCTCTCTCTCTTTCTCCGCTTACCACCTTCTCCGCGCCTTTTTTCTTACTCTTTATCTCTCTGTTTCCCTCTTTCTTCCCCGGACGCCCCGGTAGATTATGGGAAACACCGGGTCCCAGACGTTTATGGCCGTGGAACTCGCGATGGACGAGGCACTCAATCCTGGATTTGATACAACTTAATCGTGCCCGTGAACACCCTCGCATTCCATCCTCCGGATCTCCACCGCCGACGTCCCATAAACACGCTCCCGTCGTTCTGCTAGCAGCGTTCGTGGTTCGTGGCACGGAATTTCGCGAGGACGTGTTCCTTTCGTCCTCCGTGACCGGGGCTCGCACATGCAGATCAAGCCGCACACGAAGCCTCGCGGACGGCGGACGTGACACTCGAGAAGCGAGTACATCTTCGCCACGCTAAAGAATCGTGAAATATGGCAGGCCGCGATAGACGAAGCCTCTCGGCATAATTCATCGTTAACGGCCTACCTACGTCGCTCCGACGAGTCGCGCGCTTATTAATGCCACTCGTGTTTCGTCGTTGGTGAACTTTACGCCGATATTGGTACGGGCTTGAAGCTCGAAGGCCGCTCGAATATTCCGGCCGTATTAAGCTGAACGTCAAACTTCGCCAAACTACCGAACTCTTGAAATAATTAGAAGGCTCCGCGGTGCCTCGTCGATGCCACTAAACAATTTACCTCAAGGTGCAGGCCAGGTGATCGGGCAAAATGGACGAAAAACGACGTAACGACTTAGAGTAAAGAAGAGGCTACTTGGACAATGCGGCGGGATGATTTGAGATTAATTTTCGTGAGGAGACGAGGGTCTTGTAATTACGCGCTAGTTTGGCAAGAGGGGCATCGGGCATGTGCTCGGTGTAGGCATGAGTGAGATGCCCGTCTCCAGATACCCGGACGTTACTCGTACGTGGCGTTACTCTCATCTACATGGCGCGCGGTACACATTGCGGTGGTCCCACACTGGCCGAGAAGAAGCGGAGAAGCGGAGAAGAGGAGCCGACCGATGCAGATATGGTTTATATACCGGACCTCATTGTGGAACGCCTTTGCGCCCCTCTTGCACCGTGTAGATCTAAAGATACCCTCTCACGGAGCTGCTCCGCGCCTTACTAATGCTCCAGTTTATAAGGGTTATCTCTCGTCGAAATCCCCGACGAGGCACGGCGGGAGGAAGGAAGGAGTGAAAAGCGTCAAGTATGGAGAGACAGAGAGAGGAACGGAGAGAGAACGAGGGCGGAGACTAAAAACCGGTGAGGTAGATAAATACAGAGCAAGAGAGCGTAGGGAGGGGAAGAGGGGGTGTGCAGGAGAGAACAAAACCGTGAGATAGCGAGAATGCTCCTAGACGGTTCTCGGGATTTGTCTCGCGGTCACGGCTGCTCAGGCTCTCCTGGAAAGAGAGAAAGAATGGTGGATAGAGAGATAAAGCGGGACCGCTTCACGTATGGCCAGCGACCCGGTTCGCACCGTGGAAAGAAGTATTTCGACGGATGGAAGATCTTATGGGAAACGACGAGCGAGGAAATTCCAGTCGATCGACGAGTTAATTCCTCCTGCCGGGGTTACGCTTCCAGCGAGAAATTATTCATCGCCTCGATCGGAATGTCGTCCTTGAGCCAAAGTACATCTGCGCGGAGGACTTTTTTCCGTCCCGTTCCTCTCGCGCTTCTCTTTCGTCGGCCGACGCGTATAAATACTAATGCCGCGAGCGCCGACGACGACGACGGCGACGGTACGAAATTAATATTCGATAGCTAATTAGGATATAAAACGCGGATGCGCGAATGTAAACTTCCGATATGATTTATGCAGAAACGGTATCCGGCGATATTTTCTCCCTGTCGGGCGAGACCCGCGACATAAAGTTTCACGACGAGCGGCAATGACTCGGGCCCGTTTATCGGCATAGTCCCGCATTATTAATGACTGGGACCCGCGCGAGGAGGCCTTACGAGGGTGGATCAGAAAGCGGAGAAAGTTCGCGCGGCGTCGAGCGTGCGTTCGTAAGTACGTCGAAGGTAATGCGGGCCGAGGCCGATTATTCGTCGACTCGAGGCTCCCATTTCCTCGAGGATACACCGTGGCCGCGATAATTCAGCGGCCGATACCTTGCCGACCCGGCGAAACGTGTAATTTCAATTTGCCGAACGGACAAATTAGTCGTCATCCGCGGCCGCACGCTGCGGCGCTCGTTACACCGGTAACTCACCGAATCTCCAAACCTGACCTACCTGGCAATCTCGATTATTTCTGTCCGCAAGCGCGAGCGCAGCCCGATTCGCGTAAAAGCAATTAAGCCGCAAATGCGAGATTCGTGTACCTCTGCCCATTAGCCCGATCCCTGTCTCCCTTTCTTCCCTCATTCGTTTTCTCGCGCCACCTTCACAGCCCTGTCGTCTCATCAACGCTCAGCAAAGAGAGAGAGAGAGAGGGAGAGGGAGAGAGACTCGCGAAGTGGACGGTCCGCCGACTATCTTTGCCCGGTAGTGGCTGCGGGACGTGGTCGCGAGCAGAGTGCAACCGGTGCCCTTTTAATTACACCGCGGCCTAATTTATTGCGAAATCCGCACCGGTGGCAATGCGATCAGATAAAACCCACCGCCATAAACCACCGCGTCATATAAAACTCCTTTTATTCCCGACCGGCTGGGGATCGGGCTCACGGGCTCTCGGCTATCTTCTCGTTTCGCCGTCTCCTTCTCTCCTTCTCTCCTTCTCTCCTTCTCTCCTTACCGCTCCCCTCGCACACACGCTCAACCCTTCCATCTCTGTCTCCTCGTGTCTCTCCATCTCTGCCGTCGCGCTCGTCCTTATTTCATTCTCTCCTTCCTCTTCCTCACGCCCGTAGCAGCCTTTCCCATACGTGCGCCGCGCCGGCATGGGATAGCCTACCTCTATGCTTCTCCTTTTTCCACGCTTCTTCCCCTCTCTCCTAGTCTCTCTCGCACGTTCGAGACGTCGCTCTTCCTCTCGCCGCACTCCCTCGCCGCGCCGCGCCGCGCCGCGCCGTCGCGCTCTTCGTTTTCTTCCACCTCGTCTTCCTCGTCCACCTCCTCGCCCTCATCCTCGTCTTGTCCTCGTTGCCCGCATCGAGCCGCTCGCCGTTACCCTCTCTCTCTTCATAAGACGTGCGTCCTGCCTGCGGCCGCCCACGCGCCGACCCGACGCCCTCCCATACCATCCCATAACGTTCTCCCACTGCTCGCCGGCATGGGTTCTCCCTCGCATGGGAGACATGCGCGCACGTACGCTGACGCTCCTCTCCCGGTATGTATCGCGATAGCCGTCGCCGGTAGTTACGCGACTCGATCGCGAAGGTGGACAATTCGCGGCTGTCGCCTGAATTGTCCTTACTGCTTTTTCTCTGGATGTCTATTAATGAAATGGAGAGGCTATTAGGAAATTATCTGGGAATCCTTTAAGATTGCGGTTGAAGAGTGTGCGTCGAAATTGGTATGCATGGCAGCTGGATTCGCGAAAAAATGTCGTGTAATTAGAGCTAATACTTTTGACATGATTATACCCGCATCCTCGGGCAACTTGTGTATACAATGTAAGGGAAACGTGACGTAAATCGGTAAATAGACTATACGCGCGGGCTCCTTTACTTCGGACGATTAATCCTGCGTCGGTTCTCTTGGATTTTATTTCGGCTCCGGATCGCCTAAAAGACGCCGGGAACCGTAATCGTGCCGGGAATCATGCGGGCTGCGCTTTTAAATATGGCGAGTCGCTAAAAGAACATCGTCCAGGAATTGACCAGGTGGCCAGGTGGGAGGACTTGATTGGACCAGTAACCGTGCTCATATTAATAATTCAAAGCCTCTATAGGCCTACCTACCCCACCAGGAGAGCACACAGTCTAGGGTTGCGCGCTCCTTGATTTACAAGTCCGCAAGCGCTCGTATACATGGCAGATGCACTTTTCGGCCCACCATTTTTTTACCCAGCAAGGTAGCATTACGGATGGTACTTGGCGTATTTTAAGGAAGCTTCGTTAAGCGATCCCGACCGTTTATGGATGTCCTAATGAGTCGCGACTCGTTGTCGGCGAGACGGACAAGCGAAACGCTCGAGACCAGTGACATTCTCTCTGCCTTTTCGCGAAAGGAAATGCGGAACGGGTTTGTCCCGATAGCCAATCACTCCCTAATTTGCTTCCTTGTGCTGCACGCCACCTGGAACAAATGTGTTTACAACAAAACACACGTCGCGATACCGATCGCGCGTTTCACTATGTCGAAGTACGGGTCAATCATATATTATAAGTTTGCATCGGTTGTTAAACGATGTACTGCGGATTTTTAGCAGAAGGTGTTCAAGTCGCACGAATGTCACATTCAACAGCAAGCAGACGATCCGTATTTGTCCGAGGAAATTAGGCGGAGATATGGAGATAAGGAACTGAATAATGATGTCTCTTAATGCAAGCGTAATAAAATAACGGGGTCTCGTACCAATTGCATACGATATTAACGTCGAATATTGATAGCAGTCGAGCCTCAGCCTGGAAAAATTCAGTAAAGCAAACCGACACTACTGCCTTTCCAAATGCCTCAAACACATGAATGTGTCATCTGCATAAATCCCGTCGGAAATTATAAGCTGGAGAGAAAGAGGCGAATAAGAGCAGAAAATATTAAGAATCTGTCAAACGTGGTCGCGACATTAAATCACTCCGTAATTGGTGGCGCAAGTATTTCATCAGAGAGTACGGCCGGGCGGTAGCTGGACAAGAAACCGGGGCTGCAATTAAATTCATTTGTCAATTATTTGACGAGCGCTCATACCAGTTCCGCCTGGGCGGTCCGGATTCATACCGGGCTGTTCAATTTACAATTAGTTCGCATACTTTCCGTCCCAATCCTCTAATTGCCACGTTCAGAAGAAGGTCGTCGTTCACGTGTGGTCGACAGGATAAAAAGCAGAAATATTTGGTCGGGGAGTCATGTCCGCCGATGCATAGCGACGCCGACAATGTTTCGTGCGAGGACGCGCAGGAATTCCGCTGGCGATTTTTGCCAGCGTCGATGTCGCTTCTTC